>BSBK01003769.1:0-550000 GCA_027943335.1 Chamaecyparis obtusa | reverse complement strand
CCTGATTAAGTGTCACCTTGGCTAGTTTAAAGTGTTGCCTATGCTCATTTCACTATCGCTTGGGCATTTTTCATTATCGCCTGTGAATCATCCTTTGTCACCCCGAAAACATTTCTCTGCCGCATGAAATCCTTTGTCTATCACTTGGGCATTTTTCTCTGTATCCTGTAATCAGTCTGCTGCCGCCTGGGAGATTTTTTGGTGTCGCCTGTGCATTTTCTAGTGTCACGTATTAGCTGGACAATGTCACTGTCGACTGTGTTTTTGCCTTAAATTTTTCTCAGATTCATAAAAAGCAAAGGTCAAACAAATCTTGAATGAAACTAAGGAAAAGAACTCAGGTCCTAAGAGTCATTATCATTTTGAAAATCAAACACAATCTTGAAGGATCTAAATTGGAAAGAACAAGCATCTCTATTCCCTCCTTTTCAATTCAAGCAAAGCACAAATTCAATCTTGAATGCCTTAAGGACAAAACAAAGCACTTCAAAGTTCTAAATCAACACGATAAAATTCAATCTTGAATGCCCAAGTCAAAGCAACTGCAAACGCTTAGAAGTCTTTTGGAAAAAGAACAACTCAAAATCTAAACACTTGTGTCTTCAGTTATTCAAAATTCAAACATCACTTAATCAATTTGGGAAAAAGAACTTGCTTGATGTGCATCTAGGAGCTTTCATTTTCTATAAATCTTGTTAAAGTAAGCAACGTAGAACATTTGGACTCAGACAAGTTCACTTGTTCTACTTTTAGTGAGGCCTATCCAAGGAGAAAAGTGCTTCATCCTTAGAGAATGACCTCAAACTGGTATCCCCCCCGGTCGGTATATAAATAAAGTGAAGGCAAAAAGTACTCACTTATATCTCCTAATCCATGGGCATTTTGTGCCAAATGCAAATGTCTAGGGACAGGTAAATATTCCTCCCCCAATGTTGTTGGCTAGACTCTTAAGTGAGTCATAGGCGGTCAACATAACTGGGTATGGAGACTCCACAGAACTATTAAGAACCTAATAAAATAGAGGCTACCCTATCTACATCTGAAAGTATCAAAATCTTTGTGCAAGGACCGATTCCAATGGGTTTATCAGGTCACCTCAAGATTACTCACCATGTGTATTCCCTTCTAAGGGGTACCAAGCTGTGGGCAAGTGATTTTGATACTCACCTTCCTTAGGTAGATCTTTTTGAAGTGCTTGATAGTCAAATACTCTATGAGAATATTGTTGGAACATACACTTTCAAAGCTTTAGCAGAGTCAGTTATCCTATTCGTATCCCACAAGGTTTCTTTGTCCCTTGTGGAGACTGCTTTTCCAAAAATCTTTGTTGAAATCTATCCTTTGCCATTGGGAAACATCAAATTGATCAGCAAACCCAGCTCAAGATACTCAAGACATTTTGCAGAGAAACTCTTGAAATCAGATATCCAAGAAGCCTTTTATCTCAAACCAAACTGATCAAAATTTCCCCGAGTTATGCCAAATTTGATCAAACATTCGAAAGCTAAGTTGCCCAAATCCAAAGCTTATCAAGAGAAGAAAGTTGTAGAAAGAAACCTTAAGAGCCATCAATCCTCTATCCAAGAAACCCAAGCAGAAGAAAAATATCAAGAAAAGCTTGATAATATTGGCTATAACGCAAGAGTCAAAAATTTTGCCTACCGATTCTGAGTGAACCATTGCTACATCAGTCTTGAAAGAGAAGATTGGATAGGATCCATCACATGTCCATTCTACCTTCAAATCTCAAAATCCTATCTCGATAGTCCTTCATCCTAGTCTCATCCTCGTTTCATCCCTGCATCATCACCAAATCTTTAGTTGCATTCTAGAGTCCTTAGCTGCATTCACCATCATCTTCCTAGCAGCATCATAGATCATCCATCTCAATTGCATTTGCATCATCCTTTTAGAGAAAGCATTGTTCCATCATCCTTCACCATCTTTCCATCAACAATCCACAATCAGAGTCCCATATCCTTCATCCAAATCCAGCATCCAATATCCAAATCAGAACTCACCATCCTTTTGCGCCAAATCTAGAGATCCAAATCCGCAAGTACTTAGTGATCAAAACCTTTGAGTTGTTTCCATCCCTTATCCCAAATCAGAAATCATCCCCATTTTGATAGAGCATTGTCTAAAGGAAATCCAATTTGTCCTTGCATATCCTCATCATCTTGAGCAAGAGATTGGCTTGTATTGATAAGAATCCAGTTGACCGAAGATCATTAGTCTATCCTAGGTTGGCCAAATCCTATCACTGATCCTCCATTGGGAAAAATAGCAGCTCATTGTTGACACTTAGTAGTCTTCCACCAGCATCCCACCAATCCTCCACCCAATCTTGACCCAAATCAGAGCATCCCATCAAGCCTCCATCATCACCAAGCTTTTTTACCAATTTGCCACCATCTCCCATCAATCTTCCACCATCCTTGATCCAAATCCAAGCATTTCACCAATCCTTGCATTACATTTTAGAAATTCATCATCCTTAGAAGTTCCTTAAGCTTGCATCTATCATTCTTTAGAATCTTTTAGGAAACATCTTGCATTCATCTAGCATCTACATTTCCATGCCTGTCGAGACAAGATCTGGATCTAGGAAGCGAAGGAACATGAATCCTTATCCAATCACCAACTCATCTAATCCCAACATTTTTACCAGTGCGATGGTAGCCTATGATCCCCAAATACAAACTGGAAATACATGGGATGATCCCAATATCCCCTCAGCTCCTCTGGCAATAGAAACATTTGTGAATCATCCAAAGAATCCACCACTAGTCAATACACTCATGGCCCAAAACCAGCAAAACATGTTCACTAACTTTGCACAGGCACAGACTTCCATTCCACCATATCTCCATCCTCACATTCCCATAAGCACTATCCAAATCCTAGCACAAGTATACTTTCCATTCATCCAACCATTCCTTGATCCAACCTTGCAAACATCTCAAGCAACCTCCACCATTCCCCTTTTTCTGCAAGGAAGCTTTGCAAATCTCGTAACACAAGCTATAACACCATCTGCTCCATTCCCTATTGTAGGTACTTCATCATCCACCATGGCCGCCCAAGCTCTTGAACAAATCCAATGCTTGTCACAAAATCAACTCCCACCTCTTACACAAGCCTTTACACGAGCAGTTCCTCCACCTTCCATAAACCAAGAAACACCATTCTTTCCAAGAGGGATGCAATCATCCTTCCCCCTTGCTTCACAAGCTCCCACATCCACACCTTTTATGTTAGGAGGGATGCAATCATCTTTCACCCTTGCTCCACAAGCTTCTGCATCCATACCATCTCTTCCAGGGTCAACGCAATCGTTTCCTTCTTTCTCCCAACAAGCCTCCACATCAGCATCATCTATTCCAGGGGTAGCGCAACCGCTCCCCTTTCATACCTAGCAAGCTTCAGCATCAACATCACCCTTTTCATGGGGAATGCAAGCATTCTCTTCATTTCCCCCCCAACAAGCATCTACCTAGGCACAAACCTAGCAAAATGCCTTCACCACAGGAATGCCTTCCATGGGTTTTTCATAACCACCATTCATGTCCCAAACTCCCATCACATCTACCTTCCTGGCATCTGCTGCAACACAATTCCCACCTCACACTAGTCCTCATTGGGGTCTCACTCAAGAAGACATGAAAGCATTTGGAATACCAACTCACTCTCCAACATCCATATTTGCAAACCAACAAGCCACCTTCTCACAAGCAGCACAACAGCAACCATCTCAACCTCCACCAACCTCATCCTTCACGAGCTATCCATTCCCAACACCCAGTGCTTTTCAGCAAGTTCCTCCACCTCAGTAGCAAAGTTCATCCCATTTCACAAGTTATCTTGCCCATTCACCCTTTGCTTCAGGCTTCCCTACATCAGTTCCACCTTTAAGAAATATGGGAATGCACCTGACTTATATCAGTCAACCACAGAGCCAAGTTTAGCCAGGACCATCTTACCAACAAGCTGCATCATTCCACCAGCCACCCCCACAACAACCATACTTCGAGTCACAACAACAAACCCCCATCATTCCCCAACAGAAATAAGTTTCCTCCTATCAGTCATAGCAGCAAGTCCCAGTCATCCCACAACACCAGCAAGCAGTCTCAGATCCACCACTGCAATATCCCCCTATGCTGCATCAATAATATCCCTAGGAAACATGACTCCAAAATCCACTCCAATCTACCTATCCCACTGGGCCATCTCCATATCCCACTCAACAATACCCACCTCAAATGGGAGTACCCACTCAAACACCAATCAATGTTGAATGCGAAGCCATGAAGAATGCTCTTACAGAGCTTCAAACCATTACTGAGAACAAAACTTACAAGTTTGAGGAGGCGTGTCCTTATCTGTTTGACTGGTCCATTGCCGCTATACCTTTCCCCAAGCACTTTGAGACACCTAAGTTTGATAAATATCGAGGGAAATGGGATCTAGTTAATCATATTAAAGAATTCTATATGGCATGTCAAGAAGTGGCTTACAGTGATAACTATCTCTTATGCTTATTCCCCAAAAACTTGGGAGGAGCTGTTGTTGAATGGTTCTACAAAATACCCTGTGGGACTATCACAACCTTTGCTGAAATTTTTGAGAAGTTCATTGCCCACTATGCCCACAATGTTGAGAATGAGTTGACCTTGTTAGATCTCTGCAACTCAAAATAGAAAGATGGAGAAAGCCTAGCAGAATACTTGCAATGATGGCAGAACCTTACTACCAGGTTATCATATCAGCCACCTGAAAAGCATTTGACAAAAATCTTTATTGATAATCTGCATCCTAAGCTATCCCATTTCATGAGGATGAATTGTATCCAAACCTGTCAAGATATCAAGAGCAAGGGGATAGGTATTGAAAAGGCCCTCCTAGATGAAGGCACAATTTGACACTTCAAAAATGATGCCCAAAAACCCAGCAATGATAAACCCCGTTATTCGAATTGTAACAAAAATGTTGTTACTAATGGAGCCACTGATACCAAGAATGTCCAATTTGTTGTGGCTAGTCCTCCATCAACTCTTGCATACCAACAACAACAAGTGCCCATCCATTAGAAACCTCCTCAAGTTCATTAGCAACCCACGCAACAATATCATTCTTAGAATAACCAGTAGAATTATCAGCAACCAGTCCATCAAGCTTATCAAGGTAATCCAAACAATCAAGTCAATATCGTCAATATTGCTCCCAAGAAAAAAAAACCCAGAGCTCAAAATTATCCAAAGAAGACCTTCACACTGCTGGGTGAACCTTTGGATGTAATATTTCATCGAATGGCCAAGGCCAACTTGATTACATATCCACCAATTCAGCCAGTTGATGATACCACTCCCAAGCCTGATTGGTACAAAGATCATGAGTACTATGATTATCATCATGTCAAAGGACACACTACTTTGAAGTGTATGAGACTCAAAAACTATATCGAAGATCTCATTGATCAAAAAGAGATTCAAGTAGATACACCCACTCAAGCCTTGCCAAATGCCAACTTAAAAATTTATTAGAATGTGTTCCCGCAACACAATGCTGGGAACAACCAAACTAATACCAATCATTCCCAAAATCATGGCAAGGGTAAGCAAGAAGATCACACTACTACCTATATCAATTATGATAATATTGTTGGATGTATAACCCAAGTTGAGCCCACAGTCAATGCCATCCATGTCAGAGGAGCAGATCGTCAATGTGTTATTACTACCCGCAAAGGCTGGATCACTGTTGCTGGTGCCCAACCAAGGCCAGCACATAATGCATGCAATGCATAGTACAACCTCATAGAACATCTAGGGAACACACCAGCCCAAATATCCATCTTGGACCTTCTTCGCACTTCACCTCTCCATCAGGAGATCCTTAACCGAGCTCTCAAAGAAGGACATGTCCCCACAGACATTAACACCACCCAGTTTGAGACCCTTGTGGGACATCTATCCATAGCCTATGTTTTATCCTTCAAAACATCCAACATACCAGATGTTTCACCTGACCATACTCTCCCTCTCTGCATCGCCATCATGGTCAAAGACTTTTCCATCAAACGGGTCTTAATAGATAATGGCTCAGCCCTAAACTTGTGTACTTTGAAATTCATTCAGCAGATTGGGTTCACCCAGGCCGATATAGCACATGAAGTAATCACTATCAAAGCCTATGACAATTTGGAGTGTACCTCTGAAGGTACCATTACTTTTCCCATTCAGCTGGGCCCAGCAACATAGGATACTATTTGCCATGTTGTTGATCTTGACCTACCATTTAATATCCTCCTAAGCCGACCATGGATTCATTCCATTAAGGCTGTACCATCTACTTACCATCAGTGCATCAAATTTCCACATCAAGGCACTGAGGTTACCATCCATGCTGACCCCCAACCCTTCACATATTGTCATGCGATGGAAGCATCATTCCCTCACTCCACTCATTGTCCTCAAACTGACATTGGTACTTCTATTGCCAGCTCATCCTGATCCCATTGCGATCCAGAAACCATTCTCACCTCCACCCTCTCTTCTATCAAGATCAATAACCAGGGTTGTGGTGAATATATCCTACATGATGCATTTGTCATAGGGGCCCTCCCACTTGATCGACATACTCAAGGGTGCTTGAATCACCAAAGCAAGCCTATTGAAGAGCATCATGAAATCAAGAGAATGGGACCTATGACTTTTGAATCCCATGGCACATTAAATAGTCAAGAAATGGATCCTAACATTAATAGGTGGTTGTACAGAGATCCCCCACCACCTAACAAACAACTTCTTGGCTACTTCAAAGATAAATACCCACAATCAAACAAGTACACTACTGAGCAATGGAACTACCAAGGTGGTGGTCTAGGACCACAAGAAGGTGGAAGCAAAGACCCAATTACAACATCCAAGAACCCACAACATTAGGGTCTTGGCTTTAATACCCCTTGTCTGCATATACAAGGGCCCAATACTGCAACTGGGGGCACCAACATGACTAGCATTCCCCTCTTAAATAGCCAGGATGACCTCGTAGAGATCAAAGACATCCCTGAAGAGAAAGAAATCAAATACTATGATGATATCTTTGATGATGACACCCTCCTAAGGACTTCTATCCTCCAACAAATTGCCATCAATCTCATAGAACTTCCCCTCATTCACCCTCAACTCATAGACTGGGACCAACCAAGCATTGCACACATTGATGAGTTCCAAAGCATAGAAGCACTCCTAGAATTCATCGGGGCATCAGGCCCACAATCAGTTTAGGATTCAGAGTCAGCTCACATCTACAAGCTTGACCCAGAAGGATACTTTGGATAGGAGGCAAGATTTAGTGGCAAAAGAGAAATAGAAAGGGTAAAACATGAGTCCTTATGTGAAAACCCTTCTGGGGCACATTCTAATTCCAAAAAAGTAAAAATAAAAAGCATATCTTCTATTGAAAACTTGGCAATTCAAGCGCTAGAAGATGAAGACTTGCCTCTTCCTCCCATCCAAGATTATAGACCTGAGCAGTCACCTGTCATCATAGAAGAAACCAAGCCAGTCAACTTAGGTATAGAGGAATGTCCAAGGATCACCTACATTGCAGCCAACATGATAGAAGGTGAAGAAATGGCTTTCACTGCGGTACTATGAACTTTGCATGGTCATATACACACATGCCTAGACTTGATCCTAAACTTGTTGTTCATCATCTAGCTGTAGACCCCAATGTTAAGCTAGTAAAGCAAAAGCTACGCAAAATGCATCCCAAAGTAGCTCTATTGGTAAAATCAGAACTAGAAAAGCTCCTGGATGCAAAGATTATCAGAGCTATAGATTACTCAGATTGGATCTCCAACATGGTACCTATCACAAAGCCTTTCGGGACATCCAAATTTGTACAAATTTCAGGGACCTAAACAAGGCATATCCTAAAGATGATTTCCTGCTACCTAACATAGACATGATCATAGATCTTATAGTGGGCCATGAAATTTTGTCACTAATGGATGGTTTCTCTTGATACAATCAAATTCATATAGTAGCAGAAGACCAACACAAAACAACATTCACCACTCCATGGGGTACCTTTTTCTATAACATGATGCCTTTTGGTCTAAAGAATGCAGGAGCCACATATCAGAGAGCGATGATAGCAATCTTCCATGACATGATCCACAAGATCCTAGAGGACTATGTGGATGATATTCTTGCAAAATCAAAAACATGCCGTGAACACCTTGACATTCTTGAGAGTGTGTTTGATCACCTGCAACACTATGGGTTACGGCTCAATCCAAAGAAATGTGTCTTTGGTGTTACATCTGGAAAGATCCTAGGTTTCATAGTATCATGATGAGGCATAGAGATTGACCCTAAAAAGGTCAAAGCAATAATAGAAATGCCTCCCCCAAGAACACTTAGATAGCTCAGAAGCCTACAAGGAAAGCTTCAATCAGTGCGTTGGTTCATTTCTCAGCTGGCAAACAAGTGCCAACCTTTCACACATCTTTTATGCAAAGAAACAAGCTTCAAATGGGATCCCATATGTCAAAGAAGCTTTGATAAGCTCAAGGAGTATCTAGCCAATTCTCCAATCCTAGTACCACTAGTTCCAGGATGCCCTCTCATAGTCTACATCTCAGCAACCACTACAGCACTGGGGGCACTCCTAGCTTAGCATGATGATGAAAACAAAGAGAGATCCATCTACTATATTAGTCAAACTCTTGTCGGCTATGAGCTTAATTACTCACCCATGGAAAAGGCCTGCCTTGCAGTGTTTTTTGCCACTCAAAAGCTTAGACATTACATGCTTAGTCACACAATCAGGCTCATTTCAAAAGTGGACCCCCTCAAATATCTACTATCAAAGATAACTCTCACAGGCCATATGGAAAAATGGGTCATGATACTTAGCGAGTTTGACATCCAGTACATAGATTGAAAAGCAATCAAAGGGCAAGTCATTGCCGATTAGTTACCAGAAGCACCACTGGTGGATGCTTATCCACTAATCATGGAATTCCCTAATGAACACTTATGTATGATCAAAGAACAACCCATGTGGAAGCTATACTTTGATGGCTCCTACACATTACATGGATCAGGGGCAAGAATTCTATTTGTCACACCTCATGGTGACTACATTCCAAAATCATTCAAATTGGGATTTTCATGTACCAACAAAATTCTAGAATATGAGGGACTCATCTTAGGTCTCAAAACAACCATTCAATGGAATATCACAAAACTACAAGTGTTCAGCAATTCATAGCTCATTATCAAGCAAGTCCTAGATGAATATTAAACAAAGGATGATAAGCTACTACCTTACAAAGAACTCATGGATAGATTGAAAGAGCATTTCCTGAATCTATAGTTTACATAGATACCAAGACTTCAAAACAAAGCAGCTGACGCAATGGCAACTATTGGGTCCTTGTTAGAAATCCCATGCGACGGATCATAGTATGAATTCCTAGTCGAGCAGCTACATACACCAGCTTATGAGAATGCTGATGCAGAAATGGTGTGTGTCTTTGTTGGTCCCTAGTCCCTGTGGTACCACAACATCCATGCATATGTAAAGAATGGTATTATATCTCCCCATCTCACCAATAACCAATGCCAAAACCTTATTCGCAGAGCTTCCCGCTACACTCTTTTAGCCAACACCGTTTATCATCGAGGGTATCACAATATCCTCTCTAGGTGTTTAGATTCAAATGAGGCCATCTTGGCTTTACAAGAGGTCCACGCTAGAATTTGTGGTGCCCATATGAGTGGCATGGTTCTACCTAAGTAGTTGCTTTGAGTTGGGTATTATTGGCCAACCATGGAACATGATGCTTGTGAGTTTGTTAAAAAATGTTTACCATGTCAGTAGCATGCAAATTTGATTCATGCACCAGCACAAGCTTTGTAGCCCATTGCGCCACCTTGACCATTTTCATGTTGGGGCTTCGACCTTGTCGGCTTAATCACTCCCCTTTCCTCAGATGGACACAAGTACATAATCACTGCCACAGAGTACTTCACCAAATGGGTTGAAGTGATTCCACTCACCCTAACTACTAGTATCCAAATATCCAAGTTCATCCTTTACCGCATCATTTGTCACTTTGGCATACCATCTACCATCTTCACTGACCATGGCACACCTTTTGAAAACCAGCATGTGGATGATCTGTGTGCTAGACTCCACATCCATCACCATTTCTCCAGTCCATATTTCCCTCAAGGAAATGGCCAAGCTGAGGAAACCAATAAAACTATCTTGAAAATCCTCAAGAAGGTTGTCAATGATTCTGGTCATGACTGGCACCTCCAAATTAATCCCGCCCTTTGGGCCTACCACCTTTCTTATCACACTCCCATAGGCACCACCCCATATTCCCTTGTATATGGTGCTGAAGCCATTCTGTCGATCGAGGTTGAGCTCCCATCATTGCAAGTCTCCATGAAGAACTACACCACTGATGAAGACTATCGTGTGGCCCATCTCACACAGCTAGACCTATTAGATGAAAAGAGGCAACAAGAATATGATCACCTGGTTGCATACCAAAATTGACTCAAAAGGAGTTATAACAAGAAGGTCCATCCCAGACAATTTCAGGTTGGTGACATGGTCCTCAAAAAAAATCAGAAAGTCCAAGCAAACAGAGAAAAGAAAGGCAAGTTTGAGCCTACTTGGTTGGGCCCCTATGTTGTCACAGCATGCTTCGGCTCCGATGCCTATCAGCTATCTACACCAGAAGGTGAGCCTTTGAATGATCCCATCAACATCATACATCTGAAGAGGTTCTATGCCTAAACCAGATCTACATATTTAGAAAATCCATAAAAATTGGAAAAAGAAAAAAAATACAAAAAAAAAAAGAAAAAGAAAAAGAATCGTCCAATGGTGAAAACTTGGCAATTCAAGTGCCTTGGACAAGTATGTTGGTGAAAACTTGGCAAACAGGTGCCATACATAGTGGACCGAGTCATTATCTATCAATCTCCCATCCCCCCATCCCAACATCCTAGTCCTTTTTCACCCATCCCCATCCCCATCCACCATCCCCCAGCATTCCTTTTTTTCATAATCCTCCAGCAAATCCGCAATCCTACCTACACATATCTTGTACCATATCTTGTATCATATCCTGTATATCTTATATAGTGAGATCTTCCTATCCCCAATCTTGAGCTTCTCTACATGATATCCGTTGTATCTCTTTTCCCATCCATTGTACATATCCTCGTGTCTTGTTGTACATAGTCCTTGTCAGTCCTACAGCAACATTTGATCATCACACTTTGTCCTACCTAGCCTTGTACTTCAACAACATCACTTGTCGACTATTCTTGCTCATTGTGCTTATCCTTTGACTTCATCATTTGCCAGCGACCAACAACACTCATTCTCTCATCAATCAGTGGGTCCTTGAGGATGTATCCTTCCTCCTATCTGATCCAATCTTCCACCCATCACACTAGGTCCATGTCAATGCATCCTTCCACATGTTCAAACCAATCTTCCCACCATCAATCCCATCCATCAGATCAAATCTCTCTCTCCTTGGCAAAGGATGTCCTTTTGGAGTTCTCATTTTGGTCTTGGATTCTATCCTTTGGATCTTGTTAATCTTTTACAGCTTCTCATTGTTCTCTACTCAAGGTCGCCATGATCCTTTATATCATGGTGCGCTACGAATGAGGATAATCTGGGGCAAGGTCTTTTGATCTTTTGCTTCTGCCTATGAGTCAGTCATGTTTGTGGTTTCTTCAGCATCATTTCCATCATGCTTCCTCTTGGGTTCATGCGTGATGCTGGGGCAACCCTGCGTGTCTTCTTAGTGTCAGTCCTATGCAACACTGGTGACAAGGCCTCGTGATCCCCGTATCCTTGGCAGGTCTCTAGCATTGCTATATTAAACTAGGTTGTGCTCTCCACATTTGCACTTGGAGCTTCCCCCCATCCCTTGCATCCTGCATCATATAGATTAATCTTGCATCTTGCATCTCTCATGTAGCTGCATCCTACATTTTGCATTCCATCTCATCTTGCATTCCCCATCTTTGCTCTTGGAAGCTTGGTTATTTATCTCCCCTTCTTCCTAGCTCCTTCCTTCTCTATTTTCTTTCGAGAAAATTCCACAATGTTTACTCATTGCGTTATTTTCTCGAGGGGGCACAATCCCTCATTCCTCTAAATTCTAGCCTTGGGCATCTTATTTTCTTGTCTTTTGATGCCATGCCACTTGCAGCATCACATCAAAGAGGGGCAAAATGTAGACACCTAAAAATCCTTTAGAAAATAAAGTATTTTTATTTTTTGAAAATTCCTGATGACATCATCATTTATTAATTAATTATTTTATTTAAATTAATTTATTTATTTTTTTGTCATTAAATCCCTTTATCTTAATTAAAAATATTTAATTAAGAAATCCCTCCCAAAAATGTTTAAATCTTATTTAAACATTATTCCCCTATTTATTAATTATTTAATTAATAAATTGACCAAAAATTCCAAAATAAATAATTTATTTATTTTTTACCCAAAACTTGGCCAATTTCCTTAAGACCACTAACCTCTTCCAAAATCTTCTAATCCTTCTTTAATTTCGATTAAAGACTAATCCCATCATTTCCTAACCCTAATCCCAACTCAAAATATTTAATTAAGATTAAATATTTAATCCTCATATTTGTTAAATTCATTTTTAATAAATATTATCAAAACCTAAACCATGGAAATAAATAAATCTTTATCTATTTCCTAAAATCCATGTTTATCCTAAGGAAATTCTAGACTCTTCTAGAAAGTCCTAATCCTAATCCCCCCCCCAATCCTGTCACATTCCCTAACCAAGGTTAGCCAACTCCTAAGCTTAACCCAAAGTCAACAAACTTCTAGAAACTTCTCTTACATGCATTAAGTGCATTTAAGGCCTCCTTATCCCTCTTACATGCATTTATCATGCATTTAAGAAGCCCCTCACCCCTTTCTTACACCCTTTGAGCTTAGGCACATTTCCCAAATTGTGCACATCCCTCCCATCTTTCAACCCAATGCCCTTGTGACACTTGTCACAAGGAGCTGGCCCTGAACTAGCACAATCCATGTGCTTCCTTTTGAATGAATCTTAGCCTCTCTTAAGGATTTTGATCCTGGCCACTCGTTCCTCCTCCCCAAATCCTATAAATGCTCCTCATTTCCAAGAGCAAAAAAACCATTCACCTTTCATTTCAAGCATTGTTATCATGCCCATTTAGCTTTAGACTTAGCATAATCATCTTAATCTAGCTTACTTTCAAGCATTTTAGCTCATCCTAATTTAGTAATAATGGATTAACATAGTTTATTTTTTCATTTTACATAGCATATCATCATCATCACATCTCTATTTTGGTTAAAATGAATTTTAGCATAAACATCATGTAGCTCAAATCTCCGTCATTTCAGCATCATTTGGATCCTTGAGGCCTTAGGGGCAAATCAGGTGTTCTATACCTATTTTGTGCCATTTATGGAGTTTTCATGGATCTCAATCCATCGTAAAATGCATAAGAAACATGCTCCAAGTGCTTAGAGAGCACACCCACATCCCCTTAAGCAAGAGCAAATCAAACAGTGCTTGGGTGCACCTGTTTTAGCTCAATCTGAGGTGGCTTAGTTTAGAGTTTTATTTGTTTTGGATTGATTTCATGCTTAGACTAAAATATAATCTTTGTTTGGTTTGAAGTTTTTCAAACCAAGTACCCTCAAAAGCCTTGTCCACATGCATATATACATGTATATATACATGTCTAGATGTATATATACATGTGTGTGTGTCTATATATATATATATATATATATATATATATGTATGTATGTATGTATGTATGTATGTATGTATGTATGTATGTATGCACATGTATATATTATATATAAATTTTTTATTATTTGAAGTTTTTGATATATAAATAAACTATTATATATGTACATGTACATATATATGCATGTATATATGTACATGTATATGCATGTATATATATACATGTATATGCACATGTATATATGTATATATACATGTATATATGTATATATACATGTATACACATGTACATATATATAGATTTTTCATTGTTTGAAGTTTTTGGTACATAGATTTAGTATATATACATGTGTATGTATGTGTATTTACATGTGTATATATGGATATATACATGTATATATGCATGTATACACATATATACATGCATGCATATATGGATGTCTACATGTACATCTATATGTATACATGTGTATGTACATATATGTATGTATACATGCATATATATATATATATATATATATATATATATATATATATATATATATATATATATATATATATATGTATGTATGTATGTATGTATGTATGTATGTATGTATGTATGTATATATATATATATATATATACATGCATATATGTGTATATACACATATATACATGTGTATATATGCACACACACACACACACACACACACACACACACACACACATATATATATATATGTGTGTGTGTGTGTGTGTGTGTGTGTGTGTATGTATGTATGTATGTACATGTCATATATTATATCTATATATATATATATAGACATATAATACATGTCATATATCTATGTGTGTGTGTGTGTGTGTACATGTGTAAATATATACACGCATGTGTATGTATGTATGTGTGTACATACATGTATGTACAATACACATTTATTTACATTTAAATGTAATTTATGTAATTGATTTTACTTTCAAATAATGTAGTGAAATGTGCATACTTTAATTTTATTTTTAATTAAATTAGGAAAACATACATATATGTAGATTTTATTTGATAGTAAATAAAATCTTTCAGGTACATACATATTCTAGATCTATCAAACATATTATTGCACATTACACATGGCATATACATTGATTCCCCCTGTAGAACTATTTGCACACACTAATATAGAGAGATTGAATGGTTGCAAGAATCCATAAATAATCCATCTAGCTCTATTGTCTATAAGAGCACATGTCAGTCTATCCTTACTAGCTTGCTTAGCATTAGGGATGACATTCATGGTACCACTCCCTATGCCCTAGATATTATAGAGGCCATACTTGAGAGGAAGAGACAAGAGGTTTGCTCTAGTATTTCTCTTAAGGAGGTACAGGCTTTAGTGTCGAAAGCAACCCTGAAAAGGGAATTTTTCCCATCTTATGTAGATAAAAATTATGTGAAGGGGTATTAGGTTACCAGGTGTGAGGATCCTGCTATATCAATATTGATATACCCACAATTTCTAGCTGCCCATGGTTTTTATCCGAATAATGACTAGATTCCATTGTACTTTGCATAGTAGATTTTTGCTGAGGTTCATTTAGGGAGGGTTGTTAATTACACTAATTTTTCAGCACATCTAGGACAGGGGTGTGGCAGACTTACTGATAGAGATACTTTTCATCAAGCTTATTGACAGAGGCCAGTACACAAGGCCATTGTTGGTCAGAGGGAACCTACTTTAGCTCCTTCATTGGGTCCTATTGTAGATGATGTTATTCATAGCACCTAGCTTTGAGTTGTGATTGATAGTGTGGGGGAAATTGTAGCAGTTGCCACATCCATATCTAGTGATCAGGTTGGTTAGTACCTGATGTCTCGACGACACTCCAAATCATTAGGTGGAGCATTCTCTAGTAGGACCGCACATGACATGTACAGTGCATCAAGCATCCCTTCACTTTCTAGCCTAGAGGGAATTACAGGAGAGATGACCTATGTCACATTGACTAGTTTGGTTGAGGATCTATTGGATGCATATGCATTTATAGTAGTAGAGCATGATATCCCCATATCAGAGCTTAGATCTCAGGTGGGTACTGTCAGATATGCTCAGCCACATCCTTCTCACCTAGACTGTGGCCATAGTGGTAGTGCTCATGAGGATCCACCTACTGACCACTCTATTGTTGCATAGGGAGAGGTGCAGCATACAGACCCTTCAGTCAGTGCAGGGCATCAGTTCTCTAACATTGGCCTTGACGATGTTGAGTTCAACATGACCACTAGGGGTTATCTAGATTTTTTGACACATGATGATATGACTTTCATGCCATCTCATTTGGTTAGTCCATTACATTCATCATTAGAGAGGCATGTGCAGTCTGCTCATGTTGCAGATGTAGAGTTGAGCTTGGAACAGACACAACAAAATCTTGATACCTTGGTTGATAGGATTGAGGCCAGGGAATCTGAGTACTATCAGTTTCCACCACCTACATAGCTATAAATCAAATTATATACATGTATTTAATGTTACAATTTAACTTAAATTTAATTTCAAATTTTCAATCAATTGATATATATATATATATATATATATATATCTATATATATATATATATATATATATATATATATATATATATATATATATATATATATATATATATATATATATATATATATATATATATATATATATATATATATATATATGTACATGCACGTATATATATATGATATATATTTTTTGTCTACCAAGATATGCCTCTTGTTACTCCTTCTCTGGGTACTAATCATGTACGTCATTGGGACTCACTCGATGATGACATTAGTAGTGGACAGCTGAGTTCTTAATTTATTATCTATGTGTACACACTTTATAACATGTTTTCTTATACAATATTTTAAATCAAACTTAAGATCTATGTACAATGTTTATATATTAATTTATATATCTCTTTCTTTGTAGGGATCTGCACATCCTTCATAGCATGATAGTCACTTTGGGTGTGACCTCTTACTGAGGAGTCATCATGATGAGTCCTAGGCACTTTCATAGTTGATCTAGAGACATATTTCATATTACATATATATTCACATGTGTTTGATGAACTATATTTCATTTCTAGACTCTACAAGACTGATTGATGTGTTTGATGTTATATTTCATTTCTAGACCCTTTTGATAGAATGTTTGACACATGATTGATCCATATGTTTCATATTTACAGTACTTGATCTACACATGATTGATATTTCATGCATGTTATATATATATATATATATATATATATATATATATATATATATATATATATATATATATATATATATATATATATATTCACATGTGTTTGATGAACTATATTTCATTTCTAGACCCTTTTGATAGAATGTTTGACACATAATTGATCCATATGTTTCATATTTACAGTACTTGATCTACACATGATTGATGTTTCATGCATGTCATATATATATATATATATATATATATATATATATATATATATATATATATATATATATATATATATATATATATATATATTCACTCTAGATACGTGTGTGCATGTGTGATAAACTTGTACATACATGTTTGATTCTTCATTAGTTCATGTGATTTCAAAATTATAAATGTAAATTTTCAATACTTTTAATTGATTACATACATGTGTTTAATTGAAATTTGATTACATACATGAATGATGTTTGATTGTACATGTTGATAATGAAAGTTGTCAATGACGTAAATTTGACAGATGAGCTATATAATTGAGGTCCCTATATGTTTGATTGAATCTTACTTATATTTAAATGTACATTCGATAATAGTTGTGCACACACTTTTAATTTAATGTTGTTGTACTTCAAGTAGATTTTATATTTAAAACATGCACGTCCTAATGTAACACATGCAAATTCAATACATACACACATTCATATTCCAAAACTTTAGAGTACTTCATATTCAGCTAGATAATTAATATATCATATCCACTTGTAAGACATAAATTTTAGATCTATATTCTTAATTTTTAATTTAATTCAAGCTCCATTCACTATGGGCACCAATAGGAAAGAATGGAGCTAAGAAAACCTCTGGTCTCGCCTGTGAAAAATTTAGTTCAAATCATATTTCATGTTTGATTTAGTCCACGTCAAGTGGTTCATCTCTTTCATGAATAACATTTAATACTCTCATGGTCGTCAGTATCAAGTCTCCACTTACGAATGCCACGTCCCGTCATAGGAACAAAGATAGGACAATGACAATTACAAGATGACTATACTAATAAACCTTATTGTTAGGTTGATAATCAACAAAATGAATCCCATGTTTAAGTATTTTGATTTGCTTCAAATATGTTCCTTACATGACAACTGAACCTGCACAAACAAGTTCAACAATGTTAAATATATATAGATGTGAAATTAACCTTATAAACAAATGTATAAGAAAATTAGAAGTTGGAAGGTCTCACTCAAGTTTAATATAGGTTGTGAAACTTAAATACAGTACTAAAACCTATGGGAAACATAATTCCATTGCTTGTTTCATTATGTGTTAGCTTCATCCTCTCCTTATAGCAACGTAATAAATAGTAACTAACACCTTCCACATTTCTAGGCTCTGCTACTACTACAAAAATATGTCTTACATTTAAAGTGAACTTTTAATTTTAGGAACTTATAAATATAAATTAAACAAACTTTATTTATGAATTGAGTTTATGAATCCTTTTTAAACATGTACATAAACACACACGTACCAATTTTGATCAAACTTGAAATATGGTCATAATTTATAGAAATCAATGGAATGTCGTCAAAGCTTTCATCCTGAACATTATTTGTGTTTGTAACATCTAGTGGAACTAAATTCCATTCACTAACATATCCACATTTTTTTTTGATACATTCATCATAGTTTTCAAAAATACAGTCATAACAATGACCACATATTACTATCCGTACTCATAACTGAATGTAGGGATCTTGTTTTGTCTACTCTCTTGCATCCATGGATTGATCTTCTATCAACACCTGAACAATAGAGAGGTCACGTATAAAAATTAAAGACATATATAAGTTAACTCAAACAATGATCAATAAATTTAAAATTAATACTTGTTATCTCCTAGAATACTTGGAAGGGTATGACTCGATCTAATCATGATGATGTGTTATCACGATTTGGCACCACAAAATGCATCTTGCACCACTCAACTACATCATGAACATTATTTATATGATATCCCTGATATTCCAATTGATACTTTCTTAAAGCACATTTGATACAAGCTCCCGCACCATCATGTGCTCCCTTTCCATGTCCACTCTCAAGGAAACTCCAAATATGTGGTATCTTTTGGTATCGATGATATCTACATAGTGCATAAAATGGCCTTGCTAATTTAAATTGTGTTGCACATCCATCCAACCAAACATAATGCTTTTCAATTTTGATGCCTTTGTTTTCCAAATATCCAAAAAATATCTTAAAGCAATGCTCGACAAAATGTATGTCATGCTCTTTATCATCACTAATGTAAAAGTGATATTCTTTCTTTATGACTTGTTATTCATATGTACTTTCAGCACCATCCAAATCTAATTGTGCATGTCGATAAGACACATGTACCATGATAGTCACCTGCTCTGTATAATAGTATTCTGCTTGAAGTTGCTTTTGATAAACAAAGGAGTAGTTCTCTGTAAAATCAACAACTGATAAAATTGTTCCAACAGGAAAAAGATTCTTTTTGTATTTGGAATTGTTCTACTTTCCATTTAGCAAAAAAAACATGATGTATGTATAGTTGAATCAATTTATGAAAATTCTCCATAAATGTTGCAAAAGGTATCTCGTCTTCTAAATATTCCAACCTTGTTGATTCTTTCCTGACTTTTGTTTCAAACTTTATGTACTTGTATCTCTTACATTTTATCATCCTCATCATGTCAGTATCTTCAAGTCTAAAAGGAAATTTAGCCAAATCCCCACATGTTTGACAAGTTCCTCTTATGCAATCTATTTCAGGTATTTCATAATCAATTGATTTGTTACATAAGATTGATGCTATGAATTGGCTTAGACGTTTAGGAAAATCATTTTGAGAATGACCACTTTCTTCTATCATCTTTCTAAACCCTTGATAGTAGAGATCAAATTCAATATGATATCGACAAAAACAAGTTTCAAAAGATTTATTTATCTTTACAAAAAATGGCTTTAATCTTTCAAACATTGTTTGTCCAATCTTAATGTCAAGATTTGAGTTACAAAATGAGAGATACAATTCATGTTGTGTGGTGTCCAACCAATGTTTTGTGTGCTAGAAATATTCCTTAGGCCTAGTCCTCTTCTTGATAACATCTCTTGTATTTAGTGAAGGATGAGTATGATCATTCCAAAATGACGTAACTAAGTTCCTAGCTATTGCATTAATTCTATCTGACCGAGGAGCTCTACACATTAGTGCCCAATTACCTTCCAATGTAGTATCATCCAAATTGATTCTTCTTTTCAAATAGTGTGTCACTGTCTTCCTATTGTACCTAATCTCAGATGAAAGTGAAGAAATTTATCTTCTTTGGGACATATTTTTATTTAAAATAGATGTCAGTATCAGTCTTCTTGAAATGGACCTTTCTATAGATCTAGTTGTTTTTCCAATGGAATGCAAACCTTCCTTAACACTGTCAACAATATTTTTTTGTACGTTACTTGATTTTAACTTTTTAAAACTTGCATCTACACCCAACAATTTTAATGGCTCTTTTAACTCATCTTTAAGAAGTGTAATTGATAACAGTTGAGTTTTTTCAAGTGTACCAAGATTTTCAAATTGTTTCATTATTTTCTTAGACTTTTTATTCAATGCCCTCTTCGTAATATTTATGGGTTGTTTAGCATAATCACTTAGTTTTTCCACATCCATTTCAATTAAATAGTCTATTCTTTTATGATTAATTTTTCTCTTCAACTGTTGGAGTAGACTATCATGCACATATGTTTCTTGCGCTTCCGCTGCAAATAAAATAAAAAAAATATCTTAATATCTCATCTTAAGGGGACATTCATGAAATAAGTATTTACAAGCTCTTGAGCATGTCAAACCTATAATAATTTATAAACTAATGAGAGAAACACATACTTTTTTGACCTTGGGTTGATTCAACTTGGGATGCCCCTTGTCTAACATTTTCATCATCAAAGGTTGCATGTACACAACAAAAACAATATCTTCTTAAGGAGAAAGATCCAAAATATATATTCACCAATAAGAGACTAAATCAAGATAGTGAGAGAGATTCAGTGAGAGAGAGAGAAAGAGATGTGTAATTGTTTGATATTATGAGAGTTGCGCTTGTTAAGCTTGCGATGACCCTTCTCCAAATTCTGAAGGTTGGGCTTGTTAAGCTTGTGATGACCCTTCTCCAAATTTTGAAGGTTGGGCTTGTTGAGCTTGTGATGACCCTTCTCCAACTTCTGAAGGTTGTGTTTCTTGAGCATTTCCTACATATATGAAGTATAAATTATTAAACAAAATTTTTTCAATGAAGTTAGGTCTAACAGGTCTAGTTGGGTCGAATTGGGTCGAATTGGGTCGAATTGAGTCTAATTGGACCTAATTGGTCATAATTGAGTCTAATTGGGTATAATTAGGTCTAATTAAGTCTAATTGATCCTAATTGGTCCTAATTGAGTCTAATTGGTGTTAATATGATTTAGAACAACCGAGAGGGGGGGTGAATCAGTTGTTCTCAGGTGCTGATGTATAAAATAACTTCAAAATCTTTTCCTTAAATTAGCTGAAGCAACCAAAAGAAACTCGGTCATCACTGATTCAATAATAGAAACATATAAAACTGCAGTCCACTACCCAGCTGTAACTAGCTTGTAAAACATAGAAATGTTCAAACCAAAACATTCACACAAGTATTGACACCAAGATTTATAGTGGAAACCCAATATGGGAAAAGCCACTTTGTAACATGCTACTATTATTTTCACTCTTCTGAAGTGAGCTCAGTTAAAAGCCAACCCTATCAAAGGTTACAATACACACTATCAAGTGTGACCCGGTTAAAGGATTTCAATCACCTTGTTAAAAGTGAGCCTTGTTACAGGACTTACATACACTCCATTAGAATGCAACCTTGTTCAAAGGATTTAACATATGACTATTAGGTCAACCTCTATTAAAATGATTTTGACTATTACAATGGTTAGAAAGTAGCAACAATATTGATCTGAAAAACATACAACTCACTTTTCTAAATATTAGATCCAATTCAGTACACAAATGCTGGTTTACTGACTTTGAAACTTTTCATCTCCATCTTTGATCTGCTCGAAACTTTTCTTCAAGCAATCACCACACTTCTCCTTCAGCATTTTTTCTTATACAATCAATAAAACTTAATATCCTTCTAGCATCTTCTTCACCCATGCATTCTCATACCTAAAGTTTTGGTTCCCTTAATACTTTTCTCTATTAGGTTAACTTATCTTTTACCACTTAATCTCCTTCGTAGATCTTAGAGTTAGGTCAAATTCATTGAATCTACCCACTTCATGTTCTTCGTCTCTTCTTCTAGAATCATCTCAAATCTCATAAAGATTTACAATAAAACATTTTACAAAGCATTAAATTCTTCCATACAATCAATAAATAAAGTCAACATGTTTTACATAATCCAAGAATTCAACAATGTGGGCTCCAAATCTGAATTCTCTTCAAATATAAAAATGTTGATGCTCGGTCAATACTGTGATCATCCACTCAGTCTTCATGTAAAATGCTTCGTCACTACTAAAATTGTTTCCTTGGCATATATTGTCTTCCTCGGCAATTAACTGATACTCGGTCGACACTAGATTTTTGCTCGGCATATACTAACTCGGTCAACACTAACATAACTCGGCTTAAACATAATTTCTTCATTTTTTCTCAGTTAAGCCTACCAGTTTAGTCTTCAATCTTACTAAGATAAACAATACATTGTCCCATCATTGTACAACATAGTCAAGTACACTTTGTAGTATCAAGATAACTCAACCTTTCCCTAGGTGCTATTGTTACCATCCTTTCTTTCCCTTCTCACAATAGATATAGTACTTTCCTAAGTAGCAATATTCTTACCAGTTAAGGTTTGACATCAATGACAATACAACAATTACTTCAATTGTAGTTTCCAACAATCTCCCTCTTTGGCATTGATGGAAACACCATATGATATCACCTGAATAACACATGGATTACCAACCAATCCAAAAAAAAAAAACTTATCTGTCCATCAGAGAAAATTTATAATATCCTTAGCTTCATTCTGATTCAGAATCTGTAAATCTCACTTCATCTCACTTCTGTGACCGTCAAAAGTATCTGGATCTCCCTTCTATCCTGAATTTTTGTTCATCATCCCTACTCTTCAATTCATGTGTTATAGTATCATTTTAGTTCAATCTCCCTCTTTGACAAAAATGCCAAAGCAGCAACTAAAACTTACATCCAACAGATGTAGATATATCTTATGCAGCTTAGTGTTTCTTCCTCTGTCATCTTTCTTATGACTAATTTGTTGTCTTTGCTTCTTCTTCACAACTCTAGGACATTCCTAAAGTGTGACAGTCTTCTGCATCAATTTTTCAATTATTCTTCTATAGCATATTTGATGCAGTGCTCCTAGCTTGACTAGGCAGCCTTAGTTAGGGGAAGGACCCCTAATTGACTTCTCAAATACTCATGAGCTTCTTTAGGTAAAGCTTTAGTGAATATGTCTGCCAATTGTTCTTTTGTATTCACATATTCCATTCGGACTTCCTTGTCTTGTACCAATTCCCTCAAATAGTGATACTTGATTGCTATATGCTTGGTCTAAGTGTGCATCACTGGATTCTTAGAAATATTGATGGCACTTGTGTTGTCACAGAAAATAACAATAGGTTCAGTGATTTCTTCTTTCATGCCTATCAATAACTATTTTATGCATATCAAATTTGAATAGCTTACAGTAGTAGCAACATACTCGGCTTTAGTAGTAGATTGGGAAATGTAATTTTGTTTCTTTCTTGTCTAGGAGACTAATCTCTATCCAAGAAAGAAAGCTCCACCACTAGTGCTCTTTCTATCATCCACATTTCCTGCACAATCAGCATCAGTGTATACTCTAAGTTCAAATTTGTCATTCTTCTTGTAGTATAACCCATAGTCAGCAGTTCCTTTCAAGTATCTCATGATTCTTTTTACCACCATCATGTGTGTTTCCTTAGGATTGGAAAAGAATCTTGCCATAATCCCAATAGCTAGTGCAATATCTGGTCTACTATGTACAACATACTATAATTTTCCAATCACGGATCTGTACAAAGTCTGATCAACTTCTGGAGCATCATCATTCTTAGATAACTTGTGTCCAATAACCATAGGAGTTCCTACTGGTCTAGCATCTTCCATTCCAAAAGTTTTCAATATTTCATTAACATACTTAGACTATGTAATGAAAATTCCTTTCTTCATCTGATATACTTGTAAACCAAGAAATAATTTGATCTCACCAAACATACTCATTTCAAATTCAGTTTGCATTTCTTTTGAAAAAATTTTACACAATGCATCTTGTCCACCAAAAATAATGTCATCAACAAAAATTTTGGCCAATAGAATACCTTTACCTTCTTCATCCTTCAAGTACAGATTACTTGTGTCATTTGTTTTGGAAAATCCAATCTACATCAGATAGTTATGCAACCTCTCATACCATGCTCTGGGAGCTTGTTTCAATCCATACAATGCTTTGTTCAGTTTGCATACCATGTGTCTTTTGTTTGGATCAATAAAACCTTCTGGTTGTTCTATGTAAACTTCTTCTTCTAGTACACCATTTAAAAATGCAAACTTGACATCGATTTGATATACCTTGAAATATTTATAAGTAGAATATGCAAGCAGAGTTCTTACTCCTTCCAATCTAGCTATAGGGGAAAATGTCTCCCCATAATTTATTCCTTCTTGTGCGTAGCCTTTTCATACTAGCCTAGCTTTGTTCCTAGTGATTTCACCTTTTTCATTCAACTTGTTTCGAAACACCCACTTTGTTCCTATAACATTTTTATCTATGGGTCTCAGCACCAGAGACTAGGTTTCATTCTTCTCAATCTAGTCAATCTCTTCATTCATTGCTTGTATCCAGTCTTCATTTTCTAATGCCTCTTTAGTTGTCTTAGGTTCAAACTCACATAGTAAGCATGTTGGATCCTTGGTCTTGCTTCTGGTCTAAATTCCAGTGTCTTTATCTCCAATTATCTATTTAGGCTTGTGATGTCTTCTTACATATTTTTCCAAAATAGGCTCAACATTTTTCTCCTCTATTTCATTAGGTTCCCCAACAAGATTGTCAGATTCAGCTTCTGAATGCTCGACAACCTCTTCCTGATACTCGGCAACATTATCTTGTAGCACTACATGTTCTTGTTCTCTCTCGGCACTATTTTCCTAACACTCGAAAACCATTTCCTATTGCTTAGCATTGCTTGCCTGAGACTCAGCAATAGGTGCAAGTCTATTACCTACCTCTTCTATTTCCTTAATGTACACAAAAGATCTATAATCTTCTAGTTCTCTTTTACTTTCATCTTCATTTCTTTCTACATACTCATCAATTTTTACATTCACACTTTCCACAATTTTGTTAGTGTTAGAGTTCAAACACTTATAAGCTTTAATTTTTGTGGAGTAGCCTAGGAATATGCCTTCATCACTTTTAGCATCAAACTTTCCATTCCTATTTTCTTTCAATATGTAACACTTGCTTCCAAAGATTCTAAAGTATTTAACACTCAGTGCATGCCCATACCATAATTCATAGGGTGTCAGATTTGTACCTTTCTTGATCTATACCCGATTAAGAGTGTAAACAACTGTACTTATAGCTTCTTTCTAGTATTTTTGGGCCACATTCTTTTCAATCAATAATGTCCTTACATAGTCCAAAATAGATCTGTTCCTTCTTTCTACTATACAATTCTGTGGAGGTGTCCTAGGTGCAGACATCTATCTTTTGATTCCTCTATCATTGCAAAACAGATTGAATTCATTTGATGTAAATTCTCCACCTTGGTCAGATCTAAGACATTTTACATTCCTACTTATCTCCTTCTCGACCTTAGCCAAATACCACTTAAAAGATTGAAAAGCATCAAATTTTTCTTTCAGAAACATTACATGCATCATCCTGGTATGATCATCAACAAACAAGATAAAATATCTGGCACCACAATAACTTTGTATACCCATAGGTCCACAAAGGTTAGTATGAACCAAATCTAAAATGTGTTCAGAAGTAAAGTTTTTTCTCTTGAAAATTGACTTAGTCATTTTTTCTAACTGGCATTCTTTGCACATCACATTCTTAGGTTTCTTCAATCTAGGTAGGCCTCTTACTTTCTCCTTCTTACTTATCTCTACCAGATTGTCAAAGTTAACATGACATAGCCTCTTATGCCATAACCAAATGTCATCAAGTTGTGCAATCATACATATTTCTTCAAATAGGTTAAGATAGAACAAATTACCTCTAGTCTACTCACCACTTCCAATCAGTTCACCAATAGCATCAAATATCTTAGCTTTATTGTGATGAAATTCCACTTGGTAACCAATTCTGTTGAGCTGAGCAACACTTAGCAAATTATAATTCAATCCTTCAACCCAATAAACATTTTCACAAGAGATTTTATCAGTTACTTTAATCAATCCTTTTCCTCTTATAGGACATGGTGCATCATTACCAAATGTTACACTTTTACCTTTATAATGATGTAAGGTCTCAAACTTACTTTTGTCACTAGTCATGTGATGTGAACAACCACTATCTATAATCCATTTATCATTCTTGTTCACATAGGAAATCAATATAGTTTTCTCATCCTCATTAGATTCATCTTTCATTGCAACATAGACTACCTTAATTTCAAAATCATCACTATTAGTGTCAGTCTCTTTTTCATAAATGTGATAAGATTTCTTACCTTTTCCATTGTAGTCTTTATACCTTCGGTAGCTTTTGTCATCTCTTCTATCTTTGTGTCTGTTGTTTCTTTCTTCATCTTTATCCTTCTTGTTAGGACATCTAGCAGCTATATGACCGACTTTATTGCATGCAAAACATATAATAGGGAGTTTACCTTTATATTTTCCTTTTCCTCTTCTCAGTCTTCTAGCCATAAGAGCTACTAGATCTTCAAGGTCTTCATCAGAAGTGCCACTGTCACTTTCACTTTCACTTTCACTTTCACTGGTGCATCTTTCTTTTTCTTTCTTAGGCTTGTTCAGAACTAACTGTGACTTAAAAGTAGATTCAATATTTCCAATACTACCAACAGTGAAATTATCATAATTCAACAGTTCAAAAGCAGTCAGTTTACCAATCAAACCTTTCAAGGTAAGCACATTTGCTGAGTTACATCTAGATTCCTGAATAGCTGAGATCTTAATAGCATATATAGGATGCAAGGTTCTTAACACTTTTCCAATTATGGTCTCATCATCAATAGTTCCATTTTCTCCTCTAATGGCATTCACAACTTCTTTTATTCTACCATAATATTGTGCAATGTTTTCATCTTCATTCATTCTCATTTCATCAAACTTACCTCTAAGACTCTCGGCTTTAGCTTTCAACACATATAGATCACCACCATGTATCTTTGCAAGAGTGTCCCACATATCTTTAGCAGTTCTGCAGTCCTTAATATCCTCAAATTCTAGATAGCTTAGGGCAGATGCAATTTTCAGCATTGCCTAATTATGTTCTTTCTTAGCTCTCATTTCCTCGGCAGTCAAAGGTGCAACAGGTATGACATAGTCATGCTTAATGTAGTACTTTGTAGAATCACCAATATTAGCTAGATGCAGCTTCATCAAGCTTTGCCACGTAGGGAAGTTTTCCTTGTTTAGCTTCAGTACCTCCTTCTTATACATCTTGATCATTTTCTTCAAGTCCCTTTAAACTTATTTTCTATAGACACTAATAAGCAACACAACTCTGATACCAATTGTTAATATGATTTAGAACAATAGAGAGGGGGGGGTGAATCAGTTGTTCTCAGGTCCTGATGTATAAAATAACTTCAAAATTTTTTCCTTAAGTTAGATCAAGAAACCAAAATAAAATTGGTCATCACTGATTCAATAATAGAAACATATAACACTGCAGTCCACTACCCAGCTGTAACTAACTTGTAAAACACAGAAATGTTCAAACCAAAACATTCACAGAAGTATTGACACTAGGATTTATAGTGGAAACCCAATATGGGAAAACCCACTTTCTAACATGCTACTATTATTTTCACTCTTCTGAAGTGAGCTCGGTTAAAAGCCAACCCTATCAAAGGTTACAATACACACTATCAGGTGTGACCCGGTTAAAGGATTTCAATCACCTTCTTAAAAGTGAGCCTTGTTACAGGACTTACATACACTCCATTAGAATGCAACCTTGTTCAAAAGATTTAACATATGACTATTAGGTCAACCTCTGTTAAAATGATTTTGACTATTACAATGGTTAGAAAGTAGCAGCAATATTTATTTGAAAAACATACAACTCACTTTGCAAATATTAGATCCAATTTAGTACACAAATGTTGGTTTATTGACTTTGAAACTTTTCATCTCCATCTCTGATCTGTTCGGAACTTTTCTTCAAGCAATCACCACACTTCTCCTTCAGCATTTTTGCTTATACAGTCAATAAAACTTACTATTCTTCCAACATCTTCTTCACCCATGCATTCTCATACCTAATGTTTTGGTTCCCTTAATACTTTTCTCTATTAGGTTAACTTATCTTTTGCCGCTTAATCTCTTTCATAGATCTTAGGGTTAGGTCAGATTCATTGAATCTACCCACTTCATGTTCTTCATCTCTTCTTCTAGAATCATCTCAAATATCATAAAGATTTACAATAAAACATTTTACAAAGCATTAAATACTTCCATACAATGAATAAAGGCAACACATTTTACATAATCCAAGAATTCAATAATGTGGGCTCCAAATCTAAATTCTCTTCAAATATAAAAATGTTGATGCTCAGTCAATACTGTGATCATCAACTTGGTCTTCATGTAAAATGCTCGATCACTACTAAAACTATTTCCTCGCCATATACTGTCTTCCTCGGCAATTAACTGATACTCAGTCGACACTAGATTTTTTCTCGGCATATACTAACTCGGTCGACACTAACTTAACTCGGCTTAAACATGATTTCTTCATTTTTTCTTGGTTAAGCCTACTAATTTAGTCTTCAATCTTACTAAGATAAATAATACATTGTGCCATCATTGTACAACATAGTCAAGTACACTTTGCAGTATCAAGATAACTCAACCTTTCCCTAGGTGCTATTGTTACCATCATTTCTTTCCCTTCTCACAATAGATATAGTACTTTCCTAAGTAGCAACAGTCTTACCAGTTAAGGTTTGACATCAATGACAATACAACAATTGCTTCAATTGCAGTTTCCAACAATTGGTCCTAATTGGTCCTAATTGAGTCTAATTGGGTCTAATTAGTCCTAATGAGTCATAATTGGTCCCAATTAGTCCTAATTGGGTCTAATTGGTCCTAATTAGTTTAATTGGTCCTAATTAAGTCTAATTTGTCCTAATTGAGTCTAATTGACCTCATAATTGAGTCTAATTAGGTCTAATTGGTCCTAATTGAGTCTAATTGGTCCTAATTGGTTCAAATTAGTCTTAATTGGTCATAATTGAGTCTAATTAGGTGCTAATTTGTTCTAATTGAGTCTAATTGGGTTCTAATAGGTCATATTAGGTCCTAATTGGTTCTAATTGAGTCCTAATTAGTTTTAATAGGTCATATTAGGTCCTAATTGGTTCTAATTGAGTCTTAATTGGTCATAATAGGTTTTATCAATCCTAATTAGTCCTAATTGGTCATAATAGGTCCTAATTAGTCTAGAGTTAAGTCATAATAGGTCATAATAGGTCTTAATTAGTTCTAATAGGTCATATTAGGTCCTAATTGGTTCTAATTGAGTCTAATTGGTCCTAATTGAGTCTAATTGGTCCTAATTAAGTCTAATTAGGAGCTAATTTATTCTAATTGAGTATAATTCAGTTCTAATAGGACATATTAGGTCCTAATTGGTTCTAATTGAGTCTAATTAGGTGCTAATTGATTATAATTAGTTCTAATTGGTCATAATTGGTCCTAATTGAGTCTAATTAGGTGCTAGTTGATTCTAATTAGTTCTAATTGGTCATAATTATTCCTAATTGGTTCTAATTGAGTCTTGATTGGTTCTAATAGGTCATATTAGGTCTTAATTGGATCTAATTGGTCCTAATAGAGTCTAATTAGGTCTTAATTGGTCATAATTGGATCTAATTAGTCCTAATTAAGTTTAATTAGGTCGTAATTGGTTCTAATTAAGTCTAATTAGGTCCTAATTGGTTCTAATTAGTCATATTAGGTCCCAATTGGCTCTAATTAGGTCCTAATTGGTTCTAATTAGTTTGAATTGGTCATAATTGGTCTTAATTGGGTCTAATTGGTCCTAATTGAGTCTAATTAGCTACTAATTTGTTGTAATTGAGTCTAATTGGGTTCTAATAGGTCATATTAGGTCCTAATTGGTTCTAATTGAGTCCTAATTGGTTTTAATAGGTGATATTAGGTCCTAACTGGTTCTAATTGTGTCCTAATTGGTCCTAATAGGTTATTTTGCTCCTAATTAGTCCTAATTGGTCATAATAGGTCCTAATTGGTTCTAATATGTCATATTAGGTCCTAATTGGTTCTAATTAAGTCTAATTAGGTCATAGTTGGTCCTAATAGGTCATATTGGTACTAATTAGTAATAATTGGTTCTAATTAGTTCTAATTGGTCCTAATTGGGCCTAATTAGTCCTAATTAGATCTAACTAGATCCTATTGGTCCTAATAGGTCATATTGGTCCTAATTAGTGCTAATTTATTCTAATTGAGTCTAATTAGGTTTTAATAGGTCATATTAGGTCCTAACTAGATAAATACTTTATCGTATTAGGTCCTAATTAGATCTAATAGGTCGTAATTGGTTCTAATAGGATCTATTTGAGTCTAATTAGATCTAATTAAGTCTAATTGGATCTAATTGAGTGTAATTAGGTCCTAATTAGTTCTAATAGGTCATATTAAGTCCTAATTGGTTCATATGTACTTTATAGGTCCTAATAGTGTTAGGAATGAATGCAAAGTATTTTGGCAGTCATCCTGTAGCAGTTGTTGTTGCATTCATGACTTGGATTGTCATTAATGTCAACATAGTGATATTCTAGATATTAGCAGGAAAGTAGGTACAGTTTTATTTTGCACACATGTTGTATTGCAGATTGGCTTTTGTGCAGTTGATGGTATGTTCTTTGGTGTGTTATTAACCTATGGTTAACAAAGCAAAAAGAAATTCATTCATTTGTGAGAGTTATGAGCATTTTGGTGAAAGCAGTGTTTAGACAGTGTTTCTATGAAGCGATGTTCAGAAATCAGAGGATATCTCTTAGCTGGGATGGAATCTGATTTTGAACAATTAAAGGGATGTTGGAGACTCATTAATGATGATGTGGTTCATAGCATAAACTTTGAGGATATGTTTGGAGAAAGTTACAGTATATAGAAGCTGACAGTTTTATGTGAATTCTGTGCGTAGTGTGTAGAATTTATTATTTTGTAATTGAGGACCGACTCATTTGTAATTATTTGAGTTTGGTATATAATAAGGAATGTTTTCCTTTTTTTAATATGTACTATGAAGATTGTAATGCGAATATATGCATGAAGTGAAGAAAAAAGCTAATTCAGTGATGAAGGAAGACTTGTGAGTACAGAGATCTAGAATTGTGATCTTGTGTAGCAGAGAGTGTAGTTTTGGCATAGTGTGAAGGAGGTAATATATTTCATATTATTCTATTGAATAATTCTAAGATCTTTTGGACAGTGGGTTCAGAGGTCTTGCCTTAAAGTTGTTTGGGTAGTGGGTCCTTCTATCTTCCATAAACTCTTAACCGAGTTAGAATCTTTTAACAGGGATTCAAAATCTCCTAACAGGGATTTATATGTACCGAATGTATTTCATAAGACTCCTAACAGGGTCCATCCTCTAACAAAGAACTTTCATATTAGTGCATCATTTTGTGGGCATCATTCCCACCGGGGTTACTCTTTTCAAGAGGTTCCCTAGTCAACATATCTTGTGTTATTGTGCAGTTGTGTATGGTTATCTTTCTATGGTTGATCAGTACATTACTTATATTGTTTAAAGCTTTTGAATGGTGAAATTATCTGATAAATGATTCACCCCCCCCCCCCCCCCCCTCTTAGTTATCTTGGGGATCTTTACTTTCTAACAATTGGTATCAGAGTAGCAGGTCCTTGAAAGAAAAGTTTAACTTAAGGAGATCCATGATGAATTTTAGAAAAGAAAGCCCTAAGTTTGATGGAGTAAATTTTGATAGTTGGAAAGAAAAGATGAAGACACATCTATTGTGTTTAGGACCAAGTTATTGGTTGATTACAAAGAATGAGAAGACTATCATTGAGGAAGACAATCTAGAGGCAGGAACTAAAGATGAACTAGATCTATTCATGTGTAACATGCTTTCAAGAGAAGCACTTTTGTTAGCACTATCGAAGAATGAATATAGGTAGGTAAGATGTTTGAAAACATCTCATGCAATTTGGAAAGCTTTACATTCTACTTTTGAAGGTGATGAACATGCAAAGAAGGCTAGATTACATAATTGGATTTGTGCATTTGAAGATATTAGAATGATGGAAGATGAATCTATTAGAAGCTATATTGGTAGGATGTCTGAGATTGTAACAGGAATAAAGTCTTATGGAGGTGATAAGATAGAGAATGAAGTGATATGGAAAATTCTAAGAACTTTGACACCAGTATTCAAGCAGACAACACAGATGATTGAACAAGTGATACCTTGTACATTGAACTTTTCAAGAGAGACTCTTCTTGGAAGATTAGAAACATCAAAGATGAACTTAAGATTATCAGGAGAGCTACCTAGACTGGAAACAACATTCAGTGCTCTTAACATTAGACCTACAAGGAGTACTAGTGTGAATGGAGATTATGCCAGCAATAGCAAATCTGAGGAAGATAAGAAGATTGAAGAAGGTATTGCATTACTTGTAAAAAGAGAACCAGATGGTAAGAAAATATTTAAATGTTGGACTTGTCAAGAATATCATCATTTTGCATCTAAATGTCCTAAAAGAGTTAAGAAGTATAGAAGCAACTTTAAACCTAGGAGATCTAAAGAATGTTATTATGCAAATGATAAAGATCTTGAAGTAGGAATTGAAAAACATTTAAGTGACAGTGATAATGATAACTTTGAGGAAATAGGATTTGTAGCAATTAAAGAAGAAAGTTCTAAATCTGATAAAAGGGAAGAAAAAGCATTAGTTTCACAAGTTGAAAAGAAATCTGATTGGATTATAGATAGTGGTTGTTCACATCATATGACTGGAGATAAAAGAAAGTTTGTTAAATTAGATAATTATGATGGAGGAATTGTTAGGGTTGGTAACAATGAACCTTGTTTGATTAAGGGTATAGGATCTATTACTCTTGATGGAAAGACTAACACTGATGATGTTTACTTTGTTGATGGACTGAGACATAATCTACTAAGTGTTGGACAATTGGTTGATAAGGGTTATCAATTTTGGTTTTCTGAGAAAACTTGTGTGATAAAAGATAAAGATGGAAATTTGATTGGAAAAGGATCCAGAACTAGAGGTAATGTATTTCAGTTGAATCCTACTGAGACGACATGTTTGATAACTAGGATTGATGACAGTTGGTTATGGTATAAAAGGTTTTGTCATATAAACTTTGATAATATTGTCAAGGTGAGCACTACACTTGTAGTAAGAGATTTACCTAGAATTATGAAATCTACTAACATGATTTGCAAAGAATGTATGATGGCAAAGCAGAAAAGGAGTTCATTTCCCAACAAGAAGTTCACATCGACAGAGAAGCTGGAGATTGTTCATACAAACTTGAGTGGTCCTACTAGGACTAGAGGATTCTATGGAGAAAGTTATTTTATGATTCTTGTTGATGATTTTCAAAAATGATGTGGATTGCATTTTTGAAAGAAAAATCTGAAGCATTTGATAAATTTAAGATCATGAAAAGCAAAATTGAGAATGAATCTGGAATGAAGATTAAGTGTCTAAGATCTGATAGAGGTGGTGAATTTACATCTAGAGAGTTTAACACCTTTTGTGAAATGAATGGTATTAAGAGACAACTTTCAGCCCCTAGAACACCGAAAAAAAATGGTATTGCAGAAAGAAGGAATAGGTCAATAACTAAAGCAGCAAGAGCTATGTTGTTTGAAAATGATTTGGCTAAGACTTTTTGGAGAGAAGTAGTGAACACAACAGTATACACTCTGAACAAAGTACAAATCAGAGCAAATACAAACAAGACACCTTATGAATTATGGTTTGGACATACACCCTCAGTTAAGTATTTTAGAATTTTTGGAAGTAAATGTTATATAAAGAGAGATGATGATATAGGTAAGTTTGATCCTAGAAGTGATGAAAGAATATTTCTTGGATATTCTTTAAAAAGAAAAGCATATAGATATTATAACAAAAGAACTAAGACTATTGTTGAAAGTGCAAATGTAAAAGTTGATGAGAAGTTTAAAATTCAAGAAAGAATGCTTGATTATGAATCTGATGGAAAAACACAACCTCAGCCTAACATTGAAAATGCAGAATTATTTTTTGAAACTAACAGTGATTTGCTGAATGAAAGTCATACTAAAGAAAACAAAGAAGAAAATAGAGAAGAAAGCAAAGAAGAATCTACAGTCGAAACAAGATCAGTAACTATGACACCTAACAGGTATACTTCAAGACATCACCCTATTGAGCAAGTTATTGGAAGTTTAGATAGAGGAGTTTTGACTCAAAATAAGGTACATTTATGTTTGATTTCTCAAACTGAACCTAAGACTACTAATGAAGCTTGTGAAGATGAACATTGGATTAATGCTATGAAAGAAGAACTAGAGCAGATTGAAAAAAACAAGACATGGGAATTGGTCCCTAGACCTGAAGACAAGAATGTGATTGGAACAAAGTGGGTATTCAGAAACAAGATGAATGAACAAGGAGAAGTGATAAGAAACAAAGAAAGATTGGTATGTAAAGGATATTCACAACAAGAAGGAATTGACTATGAAGAAACTTTTGCACCTGTGGCCAGACTTGAAGAAGGGAGAATATTTCTAGCATATGCAACTTACAATAAATTTAGAGTGTATCAGATGGATGTGAAGTTAGTATTTTTGAATGGTGAATTGAAAGAAGAAGTCTACATTGAGCAACCTGAAGGTTTTCCTTTGACACAAGAACGAGATATGGTATGTAAGTTAAAGAAAGCTTTATATGGATTAAAACAAGCACCTAGAACCTAGTATGCAAGATTGGATAAGTATTTATTGAAATTGGGATTTATAAAAGGAATAGCAGATAGTAACTTATACACAAAAGAAATTGAGAATGGTTTATTGGTTATAATTATATTTGTTGATGATATTATCTTTGGTGGAGAAGATGAAGCTAGTGACAAATTTGCAGATGAAATGAAGACTGAATTTGAGATGAGCATGATTGGAGAAATGAAATATTTTTTGGGATTAGAGATAACACAAAGCAAGGAAGGTATATTTGTAAGTATTTGAATGACTTATTGAAAAGATTTGGAATGGAAGATTCTAAACCTGTTGGAACACCTATGGTAGCTAGACATAAGTTATCTAGCAAAGATGAGACACCAGCAGTTGAGAAAAAAAGGTACAAATCTATGATTGGAGGATTTCAGTACTTGACACATACAAGACTTGACATAGCACATTCAGTGGGGATTGTAGCAAGATTTCAAGAAGAACCTAGAGAATCACATTATGAAGCAGTAAAGAGGATACTGAGATATCTAAAAGGAACAATGGATTATGGATTATGGTATGAGAATTCTGATGATTTTACGTTATGTGCCTATACTGATGCAGATTGGGGAGGCAGCATTGATGACAAGAAAAGCGCCAGTGGTGGAGCCTTTTTTCTTGGAGTAAAATTGGTCTCTTGGCTAAGTAAGAAGTAGAATTGTACTTCACAAAGCACAACAGAAGCAGAATATGTTGTAGCAGTAAATAATTGTAATCAAATTATTTGGATGAAGCAGATGTTGAAGGATATTGGAATAAAGTTTGATGAGCCTGTTGTTATACATTGTGATAACACCAGTACAGTGAGTATGTCAAAAAATATTATTTTACATTCTAAGACTAAACATATTGAGATCAAGTATCATGTTGTAAGAGAGAAAGTTGCAAAAAAAGAAGTAAGATTGGAGTACATAAGTACAAAGGAGCAGATAGCAGATATATTTACAAAGCCTTTACCTAAGGATACATTTGTGTATCTAAGAGGTATGCTTGGGGTTATGCCCCAACCTATTTTTGAGAATTGATGCACATGATTGCATCCGTCTAGTGGTATATGAGCCCTATCTTTCTTCTGGATTGGATGTTGGAACTTCCTCTATGGGGGAGTTTATGAGCTGAGTCATGAGGACTCTTGTTATTGTATTTTTCTGAAAAGTATCTTTTGACATTAAGTTGTTGTTGAATTAGTGATAGAATTTTTATCATTGATGTCAATGGGGGAGAGATATACATGAAAAACATTGTGGATTGTATGAGAGAGCTGAATAGGAAAATGAAGCAAGATTTGATTTGATATTTTGAAGTGATGTTGCAGTATTAGATTTTTGGAACATTGGATGTTTTTCATCTATGTTGCCATCAATGCCAATGGGGGAGATTGTTAGGAATGAATGAAAAGTATTTTGGCAGTCATTCTGTAGCAGTTGTTGTTGCATTCATGACTTGGATTGTCATTGATGTCAACACAGTGATATTCTAGATATTAGCAGGAAAGCAGGTATAATTTTATTTTGCACACATGTTGTATTTCAGATTGGATTTTATGCAATTGATGGTATGTTCTTTGGTGTGTTATTAACCTATGGTTAACAGTGCAAAAATAAATTCATTCATTTGTGAGAGTTATGAGCATTTTGGTGAAAGCAGTGTTTAGACAGTGTTTCTGTGAAGCGATGTTCAGAAATTGGAGGATATCTCTTAGCTGGGATGGAATCTGATTTTGTGCAATTAAAGGGATGTTGGAGACTCATTAATGATGATGTGGTTCATAGTGCAAACTTTGAGGATATGTTTGCAAAAAGTTACAGTATCTGGAAGCCAACAGTTTTATGTGAATTCAGTGTGTAGCGTGTAGAATTTATTATTTTGTAATTGAGGACCGACTCATTTGTAATTATTTGAGTTTGGTATATAAGAAGGAATTTTTTCCTTTTTTTAATGTGTACTATGAAGATTGTAATGCGAATATATGCATGAAGTGAAGAAAAGAGCTAATTCAGTGATGAAGGAAGACTTGTGAGTACAGAGATCTGAAATTGTGATCTTGTGTAGCAGAGAGTGCAGTTTTGGCATAGTGTGAAGGAGGTAATATGTTTCTAATTATTCTATTGAATAATTCTAAGATCTTTTGGACATTGGGTTCAGAGATCTTGCCTTGAAGCTGTTTGGGCAGTGGGTCCTTCTGTCTTCCATAAACTCTTAACCGGGTTAGAATCTTTTAACATGGATTCAAAATCTCCTAACAGGGATTTATATGTACTTAATGTATTTCATAAAACTCCTAAGAGGGTCCATTCTCTAACAAGGAACTTTCATATTAGTGCATCATTTTGTGAGTATCATTCCCACTGGGGTTTACTCTTTTCAAGAGGTTCCCTAGTCAACATATCTTGTGTTATTGTGAAATTGTGTATGGTTATCTTTCTATGGTTGATCAGTACATTACTTATATTGTTTAAAGTTGTTGAATGGTTAAATTATCTGATAACTGATTCACCCCCCCCTCTCATTTATCTTACGGATCTTTACTTTCTAACAAATAGATCATATTGGTGCTAATTAGTGTACACATAATTATTCCTTACATTCAAGCAAACTCAAGAATGAGCCCTCATAAATTGATCCATAGCTCTTTATGCATGGAGTTGCAATATTTGTAAAATTGCTCTCAGCTAGAGCTATGAACTCATGACCTTGCTAGTCAACCACACAATGAGAGATTCCAAATCAAAGATAAGGGAAATAATGCCAATATCTCTAATGAAATCCAAATGTATGTAATGCAATGCAAGTAAGCTAAGAATGAAAATGCAATCTAGTCTATGGAAATGAAAGTACAATCCAACTAATCTATGAAAGGAAAGAACAAATGTGACCAATCCCTCCTATTTAGACTATGTGAGATTAATCTATTACATAAAAGGAAATCTACACTAAGAATGCCATTATCATGCAACTATGAAAGCAAATATGAAATGAGATGCAACAAAGTCTTCAAAGCTTGGATTGCAAGAGTGTCTTCAAATAGAGCTCCAAATGACCTAGAAAACCTGCAGCATAATATTAGCATGAAAATCCTAAGATGCAAAATGAGGAAGAGAGCTCTCCTTTTATAAGAAATGAGATGAAAATGGACCATTGAGATTAAGAGGCAAAAGACTTAATCAACGGTGGAAAAAAATAGAAGCTTGATCCATGTGCACAAATATCCTCCAATAGAAAAATAGGAGTTGATTTTAGTGTCCATATGAGACAAAAAATATTTTTTCTCTTTTTATAAAATAAGAATAATGCTTTATTTGTGCAACATAGGATAAGAAGAAAAGTGAGGATTTTTTATTTAAATAAAAGGGGAGGAAATTTATTTTAATTAAATAAAGGCTTAGGTTAAAGTGATTTTATTATTTAATTAAAAGAGATTTTTAATTAATTAAAAGGGAGCATGCTCTCTTAATTAAATAAGATTTTTATTTTTTTCTCTTTTAAATTAAATAAGGCTCAAACCTTAGGAACTATTGAATTGATTATGATTTGATCAAGGAAATTGATATAATTGATAAAATGTTGATATTTGAAAATATTGATTCAAGGATTTGATAAATTGAGAAATGAGGACCCAAAGTATAGGCGACCATTTTAGGGTGTATACATTTGCCCCTCTTTGACTAATGTGTGATCAATCTGGGAACACATGTAGTCAAAGAATGAAGTTGAAATGTGAGATCGATCTGGGATTACAAAACAACTTAGATATGAGGTTGATTCAGGATCACATCCAGATAAACATAAACAAAGGATTTTGGACATGAGGTTGATTTGGGATCATATCCAAAATAAGATATAAGAATCTCAAGCTTGAGTGAAAGCTCACAGAAAAATAGTTGAATCAAGAACATCAAGGAATCGAGGATTAAAATCCAATAGGTACTGCCCCCTCGGAATTGAAAGCAAAATCAAATAGGGAGGAACAACAAACTGATAAACCTGATCAAGGCACTAGAAATTATAATCGAAGGATGGAGCATGATAGGATAACCATCAAACAGTGAAGATATGCCACAGGTTGATGAGGTTTAACTAAAAAAGATATAGGATAAAGATTAATTCAAACCTTAGAGAGAGGAAGTGAAAGGGGTGAATGAAAGACTAGAAGTTTGAAAGACATGGAAAGAAAAAAATTTCATCAAAGATCGAAGAATTATGCCTTAAAAGGTTAGTCAACTGTGTAGAAGAATGAGAAAACTTGGAAACGCGACTCATATTTCAATTTTGAGTCCAAAAATGGATAGAAAATGATGTGATATGAAAGACCAAAAATGAAAGATATGATCAAGAAGAATCAGAAAATGAGCACAGTTGACCAACTAGTCCATAGATGATAAAAAGGAGAGCTCTCTCCATATGCAAGATGCAAAAACTAAACTATGATGAACCTAGGAATACAAGCTACAATGAAAGTGGTTGACTTGCAAGGTCACAACTCCTATAGACATCTAATTATCATCATCAAGCGTTATTGGTAGCATCATAAGATCATACAATGCACACTAGCATAACTATGTGGATATGAATATGATCTTTATTAGATAGAAATGTGGAAATCCCACCTAGGCATCAAAGACATGGAGGTCAAGATGACTAATGCAGTGAGATTACCTAAGTTTGATATGGTGAGATTATGCTTGTATCAAGACACATGAAAGTCGGGATAACTAGAAGCATGCACTCCAAAAATAGTCAAGGATAATACCTTGTCAATCCATAGTGTCAAGTAAGACCAGCATAAATGCTCATGACAGTTAAGATCAACAAAATATACCCATAAGTAGATAAAGAAAGAAAACATGTTCTCATACCCTCAGTCTTCTAGCTATGCATCATTGAAAACTTCTCAGGGAGAGACCACTCATCAAAGAAATCCTCATAGACAACACACAAAGAAAAATAAAGTCAACATATCTCAAGCGAGTTGATTGTCTAAGTGCGTGTGTGCTAGTCATAGAGTTAGACTCTAGTTATCACATCTATCAATGAGAAATATCACATCATACTTAGACTATTGGGTAAGACATCTAATAAGTGTTAAGAAACACTCGACGCAAAGGTAGTGTTGAAAAACACTGTCTGGGGTGGTGTTGAAAAACACCTGTTGTGAAATGCTCCAAGAGACAAATGCACCTAAAGGACCTATGCTAATAGGTATGCCCCCTAAACAAAGAAAAAGACCAATTCTAGACCAAGTCAAATAAGGTCAAGGCATGATGGAGAAAGGCTCAGTGTCGAGGACGCATGCTAACAAATAGGAGTGCAAAGGCCTCAAGTAGCGCCTATTTCCAAGTTTTCACCACTTGGAGATTTTTTTGATTTTTCAATTTTTTTGTATTTTTGCTATCAAGGCACCTGTTTCCAAGTTTTCACCAAGGCACTTTTTCTATTTTTTTTGAATTTTTTTGCATTTTTTAATTTTTTTATATTTTTTCAGAACTTTTTATGCTTTTTAGGATTTTTTTAGCATCATATATTAATTTTTTTGATATTTTTTCAAGATCATAAAATATGTACAAAGGATGCCCCCAGACAGAATAGGCATCATACTCTCAAGAAAGATCACATCATGTAGTCTCAATGTCTAGCAAGGTGGAGGACAAGAGGGATTAGCAAGCTGGTGAATGAGATGGAGGAAAGGAGAATGAAGGCAAATGGAGGGAAGAAATCCTCAAGGTCAAACTCCTCAAGAGTACCCAAGCTAGGGAAAAATTATCATGCAAAGCACATTTGGATAAGTAATGAAAGGCTAGCATAGGATAAGTCACAAAAGCATAATGCAAAAGAAGGAAAGGATGCAATCCAAAGAGGGTAGACATGTCAAGAGACTTCATAGTATTATATTTTACTCTTTTTCGTAGATCAAGACCAAGGGGGAAAAGGATAGCAAAAGGATAGAATGAATGGAGGAAAATAAATATAAAGGCTAAACATGAATGGAATGAAAGAAAGATCATCATAAGATAGCTCACAAGATAGCCAAATATTCATGTATAGTTCAACATTGTCAATATCAAAGATGGAATGGAATGGATGAAACATGTAGAAGAACTATGCATGATGCTTGATTACCAGGTTTTCATCACGGTACTTATCCAAGGTGCCACAAGGGAGTGGTTTTCACCATAGGATAAATTTATTTCTCTTTACTTTTGCTACCAAGGCGCATGTTTCCAGGTTTTCACCAAGGCACATTTTTAATTTTTTCATCATTTTTTTGTTTTCTTTTTGAATTATTTTTTTTTTATAAATTTTTTATTATTTTTTTTATTTTTATTTTGAAGAAAGAAAGCTTTTTAGATAATGCTCCTTGAAAGGATAAACCATGATATGTCAAAGATTCAAAATGATATGCTCAAAGATGCTGATAGGAAAAGGAAAATTGAAGAGAAAAATGGAGGATAAGGCTTTATGTAAAGCGAGTGAGGTTGGGAGATAGGAGGAATAGACAAATGAGGAAAAATAATAGAAGGTAGAAGGATAATGAATGGAAGGATTGTGAAAGGGTAGATGGAAAGGAAGGCAAGATCAACATCAAAACATACTTTGAAGGGTGGTGAGAGGGTGGAAGAAATGTGAATGAAAGAATATGAGAAGGAATATGGTGAATATTTAGCAGAGGTTGTGGTTCAGGCACATGGAATGAAAGAATATTTTTGGAAGAAGATGAAGTGGAAGCCTTTGGAAACTTGAATGTCAACTTCACTTTTTGTTCAATATTAGACTCTTTCAAGAGAGACTTTGGAATCCATATAGCCTTAGGATTTTTATTTCCTTTTGATGATTTAGAGAGAATATCTTCAATAATGGATTTTGGAACCCATACTTGTCTTGTAGTTTTCTTCTTAGATATCTCTTTGGACTTTATGCCTCCATGTCGATTAGAGGAGACATGGTGATCTTTTTTTGATGGATTCTTATATTGCTTCTTTTTCTTGTATTGAACATTTAAGTTACTTCCAAAAGACTTGGGACTTGTGGAAGAAGAAGGATGATATGACTGGTTTAGATGGGTGGATGGATGGAAAGGATTCAAGGGTATGCATCTATGTTGATCTTGAGGAAAGATAGGAGATGGAGGATGTAAGGACCCAAAATGGATGATGAATTAGGAGAGTTAGGAGGGGAAAGTGAAGGGACATAAGGGCCCAAGATAGAAGGAAGACGTGAAGCCTTTGGTATTGGTGGAGGAAGTCCAAGGATGGATGTGGAAGACACAAAAAGATAATCAACCAATTCATCAGCATTTATATGACAACCAAGGACATCAGCATCTTTAGAGTGAGCATTAGGATTTTCAATAGGATTGTGAACATCTTGAATAGGAGCAACTTATTCGATAGGATTATTCGGAGCTTACAAAGACTCAGGAAGAGTAGAAAGAAGAAGCGAACATGGAATGGTAGAACAAGAAGATGGAAGACTTTGATCTTGACAAGGATCTTTGGATAGCGTAAGCGTATCATTTTGCTTTGGATTTTAAATAGGCTTAACATTGGAAGTAATGAAACCATTTTTAATAACCTTAATGGAAGTATCATCTTTGGAAAGCACAAGTGTAGTAAGGTTATTTTGTTTATCAATAAGCTCAATGATGTGAGTAGTAGCTCGATCTTGCTTAGGAGAAGATTTAAGACATGGTGGAATGAATGAGGAAGGGTGTAAAGGATTGAAAGAACCATGAAACAAATGAGAGATATTATGAATAGGATTGGATGACATGGAGGGTTCTTGATCTTGATTTTTTTTTATGTTCTTTTCTTTATCATTTTTAGAGTCCTCTTGACATGGAGCCACTTCTAAGGACAAGAAAGCAGGTTGGGATTGTATGGAAGACTTTGGAAGAGATGGTGAAGGACTAACTAAAGTAGGCATGATAACGCATGAAGACTTAGGCTCTTTAGGTTTAGCATTATTGAAAGTATTCATAGCCAAGTGAAGGTCAGCTTGAGTTTCTTTAAGAGATAGCCCTTGAGGATAACTATATGGAATCTCATGAAAAGCATTAGGACTTCTGTTGAATGAAGGATTTGTGAAAGATTCAAAAGCTTTAGTAGATGTATGGGTATTGGATGAAGTAGGGGATGGAAGGGAACCATCACAAGACAAAGGTTTAGCATTAACATGATCTTGCTTGAGAGTGCAATCTTTATTTTCAGCATGAGAGTTCCTAGAGGAAGGATTCTTATAATATTTATGTTTCAAATCAGCACGGTGCATTTTATATTCCTCAATAGTAGTAGCTGGATTATAATCAAGGTACTATTCATAAAACTCATCAAAGTTTCTTTCAAAATCTGAATCATACAGATCACCATCATGATCTTTCCAATATGAGGACCCATTTCCAATAAGCACAAGGACACGACTAGGAGGACTCTTAGGAATAGAGGTGTCATAGGTATCACTACATGTCCATCATCATAGTCATCATAGTCATTATAGGTGGGTGCATCACTCTTCATGGAAGAGGTATCATAAGGACTATCACGTTGCTCATTATGGTATGTCTTGTGAAGAGAAGCAAGACTCTTTGAAGAAGTAGAAGAAGAATGAGATCGTGAAGAAGAGGAAATTGAAGACTTAGTGTAGGAAGAGGACTTGGATAATGAGGAATTCAAATAATGTTTAGAAGAGTCATGATAAGATTTGGAAGATGAAGAATGTGAATAGTGTTTAGAAGAATTGTGATAAGATTTAGAAGATGAAGAATGTGAATAATGTTTAGAAGAATCGTGATAAGATTTAAAATGTGAGGAATGATGAGAAGATTTAGAAGATGAAGAATATTTGGATGAGATCATGAGTATGATTCTAGCAAAGGTGTCTAATTTAATCAATTTTATTTTTTTTTGTCATAAATTCATTACTCATGAGAATTTTGGAGGAACAACACTTTTTGAATATGTCAATGAGCTCAAGATCATCTATTCTTAATAAAGGTTTCAAAATTAGATATTTGAGATTCATGGTTCTAGAAGAAGAAGAATCAAGCATAGGAGCAACAGAAGAGATAAAATAGAAGAAAATGGACTAGATAATAAGAGGAAAAGAATCAAGAAGAAGAAGAAGAAGAAGAATTTCCCATGGGAATAGAAGACTTCAGAAGAACATGGGAAATGGAGAAGAAAGAAGAAGATTAAGATTCATCTTATGCAATTGATACCATAATGTTCATTGAGATGTTGAACAACATGACAGCACCTAAGATCTGACCTGGACTGACCAAGGAAGACCAAGCTTCTAAGGAGAACTCACTACAACAGGACGGAACTCAGTTTCAATATTCCAATTAGATCTTTCAAAATATTTTGCAATGATGATCAAGCACATAGAACAACAACTAGGGATTTCAAGAAAATAGTCTTCAAGCAATGGGCAAGGGACAAAGGAACCTTACGCATGAATACAGATAGTGACTTAGTATTCTACTCCTTAAAGATTCTACTTGTGTATGTTCTTGAAAATTTTTTAGTAGGCACATAGAACACAACAAAATGTTAACAAGCTATCTACAAGGATACACATGGCTTTCTAAGAGGAGTCCTCGATATACGCAAGGTATGTGAGGCCCAAATCTGTAGATGAGAAGAATCTGAAATCACACAACCGGGGGGAGACGATAACCCAAATCTCCTCCTTCACTTCTCAAAGGTATAAAGTTCTTTAAGGCTTAGCCAAGAGTGATATCAAACTCAATTCTCAAGAGAGGTATCTTTCAATTCACCACCCGTTATTTATACTCCATCGAAACATGGGAGTTAAGGTCATCCCTTGAGGTGGTGTGTCCCCAAGCAAGCCTTCTAAAAGTAAAACTAAGTAATTCACTATCAAAAGTATTTAAAGCACTAAAGGTGGAACACTTAACTCTTCAAGTAAATGTGAAGTGAGTCCAAAAGTGGAACATTTAACTCTTCAAGTGAATGTGAAGTGAGTCCAAAAGTGAAACATTTAACTCTTCAAGTGAATGTGAAGGGAGTCCAAAAGTGGAACATCTAACTCTTCAAGTGAATGTGAAGTGAGTCCACAAGGTGGAACATTTAACTCCTCACACAAACTCAAAGTGATTCCAAAAGTGAAACATTTAACTCCTCACACAAACTCAAACTGAGTCCAAAAGTGGAACATTTAACTCCTCACACAAACTCAAAGTGAGTCCACACCTTGGAAAACTAATGAGATGAAGAAAGCATAAAAGGGAGAACTTTGTGGAACACTTAATGCTCTTTTCAAGTAGACCCCTCCCCTATGTATGAATGTTGACCTTGCATCCAAAGGGTGGTAATGAGGGGCATTTAGAAATAAGCGAGTCCAACACCCAATTTAGCTAACAAGATCAATCAAAAGTTATCTAAAGTTGCTTATCAATACTACTCACAAATGATAAAGGGTTGAATCAATGGAATATTTAACTTTCCAAGCAAACATAGAGTGAATCCACAAAGTGGTACATTTAACTCCCTATGTAAATAAGAAATGAATCCATGCCCTCAATCACTCAATGAGATATTTCATATTAGAACCAAGAATTACTTAAGGTTTAAACACAAGCATTCACTTACATAAACTTGTAAAAACAAATCTATGTTCTTTCAATTCCCATTAAGAGCATCAATTGAAATGTATTCTATGAAAGCATATAAACACTCAAGCCAAACACATGAGAGGTTCAATTTTAATCCCAAAATCTAAATTTTATAGAGATGGAACAAAGTACCTCAAGTCCAACGCTTTATTTTAAGCATTTTCCATGAAAGCAAGAGCATTTTCAAATGAACAAGATAAGAAAATAAGTAAACAAGATATGCAATGTATATTCAACTTATGCAAACCCTAGGGTTAGATCTGAAAATCAATTTTTAGGAGCAATAATAGCCAGAAAATAATCTAAATGATAACTCATATCATACATTGAACAATGAAAAATAAGTGCATACTCATCACAAAATTTTTATTTTTTTTGCATTTGACCTAGTCAACAAGATTTGATTTTTTTGATATTATTTCGGTTCAAAAAATGGAAATGCAAAACAAAGACCCCTACTAAATAGAGAGCTTTCCAAAAATGTAAAATTTTTAGAAAATCCTCTTCATTTGTCGCTTAGAGACCCATTTTACCAAAACAGACCAGTTTTTGTAAATCAATTATTTGAGCCACTATATTGCACCTAAATTCAAAACATAAAGAATAGAGCCCCTATAGAATTTGAAGAGCTTTCTGAAAATGTAAAATTTTCTAAAAAATATGCTAATTTGTGCTGAAAATTAATTTTTTATGAAAAATAAAATAAAATTATAAAAAATCAAAAATAGCTCAAACAATTCTAAATTTTTTATTGGAGCTTCTCTGATATGTCACCAACCTGCAAAACAATTTTCAGACCAAAACACCAAGCTGTTTGGGAGATATGATCAAATCATTCAAATCTAGGGTTTTCCATCTCCAAACAAATCTACACAAGGGTTAGCTCCAAAAATAATCAAAACCAACATGCAAGAGGTGGGTTGCCCCACGATGGGCACCAAAAATGTACACACAAAAGTAGTGCACTTCTATGAATCCTTACATGCAAGGAAACTCAAGAATGAGCCCTCACAAATCAATCCATAGCTCTCTATACATGGAGTTGCAAGATTTGTAAAATTTCTCTTAGCTAGAGCTATGAACTCATGACCTTCCTAGTCAACCACACAATGAGAGATTCCAAATCAAAGATAAGAGAAACAATGCCAATATCTCTAATGAAATCTAAATGTATACAATGCAATGCAAGTAAGCTAAGAATGAAAATGCAATCTAGTCTATGGAAATGAAAGTACAATCTAACTAATCTATGAAAGAAAAGAACAAATGTGACCAATCCCTCCTATTTAGACTATGTGAGATTAATCTATTGCATAAAAGGAAATCTACACTAAAAATGTCATTATCATGCAACTATGAAAGCAAATATAAAATGAGATGCAACAAAGTCTTCAAAGCTTGGATTGCAAGAGTGTCTTCAAAGAGAGCTACAAATGACCTAGAAAACCTGCAGCATAATATTAGCATGAAAATCCTAAGATGCAAAATGAGGAAGAGAGCTCTCCTTTTATAAGAAATGAGATGAAAATGGACCATTGAGATTAAGAGGCAAAAGACTTAATCAATGGTGGAGAAAAATAGAAGCTTGATCCTTGTGCACAAATATCCTCCAATAGGAAAATAGGAGTTGACTTTAGTAGTCCATATAAGACAAAAAATATTTTTTCTCTTTTTATAAAATAAGAATAAGGCTTTATTTGTGCAACATAGGATAAGAAGAAAAGTGGGGATTTTTTATTTAAATAAAAGGGGAGGAAATTTTTTTTAATTAGATAAAGGCTTAGGATAAAGTGATTTTATTATTTAATTAAAAGAGATTTTTAATTAATTAAAAAGGAGCATGCTCTCTTAATTAAATAAGATTTTTATTTTTTTCTCTTTTAAATTAAATAAGGCTCAAACCTTAGGAACTATTGAATTGATTATGATTTGATCAAGGAAATTGATATAATTGATAAAATGTTGATATTTGAAAATATTGATTCAAGGATTTGATAAATTGAGAAATGGGGGCCCAAAGTCTAGGTGACCATTTTAGGGTGTATACAATTAGTACCCATGCTTCATATGTACTTTCAACACCATTCATATGTGCTTCATAGGTCCTAATAGGTCATATTGGTCCTAATTAGTCCTAATTGGTTCTAATTGGTTCTAATTAGTTCTAATTGATCCTAATTGGTCCTAATTAGTCCTAATTAGATCTAATTGGATCCTATTGGTCCTAATAGGTCATATTGGTCCTAATTAGTCCTAATTAGTCCTAATTAGTGCTAATTTATTCTAATTGAGTTTTAATAGGTCATATTAGGTCCTATTTGGATCTACTAGGTCATATTAGGTGTTAATTGGATCTAATAGGTCCTAATTAGTTCTAATATGATCTAATTGAGTCTAATTAGATCTAATTGAGTCTAATTATGTTGTAATTGGTTCTAATAGGTCATATTAGGTCCTAATTGGTTCTAATCGAGTCTAATTAGGTGCTAATTGGTTCTAATTGATTGTAATTGGGTGGACTAATGGGTCCTATTAGTCCTAATTAGTCCTAATAGGTCCTATTAGCTCCTATTAGCTCCTAATAGGTCCTAATAGGTCAGGTAATTAGTCCTAATAGGTCCTATTAGGTTCTAATTGGTTATAATTAGTTTTAATTGGTCCTAATTAGGTGCTAAACTATTGTAATTGAGTCTAATTGAGTTCTAATAGGTCATATTAGGTCCTAATTGGTTATAATTGAGTCTAATTAGGTGCTAATTGGTTCTAATTGATTCTAATAGGGTAGACTAATAGGTCCTATTAGTCCTAATTAGTCCTAACTGGTCCTAATTAGTTCTAATTAGGTCTAATTAGTCCTAAAATAAGTACTAATAGGTCCTATTAAGTCCTAATAGGTCCTATTATTCCCTAATTAGTCCAAATAGGTCCTATTAGGTTCTAAAATTGGTTCTAATTAGTTCTAATTGGTCCTAATTAGGTGCTAATTTATTGTAATTGAGTCTAATTAGGTTCTAATAGGTCATATTAGGTCCTAATTGGTTCTAATTGAGTCTAATTAGGTGCTAATTGATTCTAATTGGGTCCTAATAGGTCCTATTAGGTCCTGATAGGTTCTATTAGGTCCTGATTAGCCCAAATAGGTTCTAATTGGTTCTAATTAGTTCTAATTGAGTCTATTTGGTCCTAATTAAGTCTAATTAGGTGCTAATTTATTCTAATTGAGTCTAATTGGGTTTTAATAGGTCATATTAGGTCCTAATTGGATCTAATAAGTCCTAATTGTTGGAAATATTCAAGACTAGCTAGGTTACTGAGAGGGAAGGGGTGAATCAGTAACTTCAAAACTTTTACAAATTTTAGATCTCAACCATTTTATCAATAACATTAGATTGATAAGCTAACTGTATGTATGAGTAATAGAAAGAATAAAACATTCATAACACTTTGAACATAGAGATTTGGTAACCTAGAAACCTTCCAAATAGAAAGTAAAACTGGGGTGGGGATGAAACCCACTAAACTTCAATACTGTAGTATAAAGTTTGCAAGTTAAGGCTTACAATGATCACTTCTGATGATCTACCTTGTTAGGAGCAATAAGGACTGCTAGGTCCACCTTGTTAGAGGATTTATAAACATACAAAGAAGTATGCACTCGGTTAAGAGATTTTTGCAAAGACTGTTAAGTCTACCTGGTTAAAGGATTTGGGGCTAATTCACCTGTTAGGATAAAATAGTAGATCTCTTACTTGCAACTGTGCTTGCTGATTGAGATTCTCTGATGTACTGATCACCTTCTATGATAGATATGTCTCTGTTGCTTCTTATACTATTGTATCCCTTTGTAATTCGCTTATCTCTGCCTTTCTTCTCTTTTTCGCTTCTCCATTTCACACTTTGGATATGATACAAAACATTGTTTATATATCAATCCAAAATAATTACAAAACAATAGCAAAGTCGGCTCTAAACAAGAAAACACAAGTATTACTGAGTCGACCCAAATATAGTGACTCGATTACTGCAAACTAACTTGGTGACTTTTTGATACTCAACATCCACTACATTACTCGACATCATCATGCACTCGATAGAAGTGGAGGCTCGGTCCATACTAACCACTCAGTTGTAGTTTCAAACTCAGTATATACTGGAGACTTGGTAGATATAGTGTCACTCGGTAGAGATTGAATTCCCTGTTTACCATGCTGGCACTTGGTAAACACTGCTCATCTCATCACTTGGTGAAGATAACTCGGTAAGCACTGTTCTACTCGGTAAGCACTGTTATGCTCGATAAACACTGTTCTACTCGATAAACACTGTTCTTCTTGGTAAACACTGTTCTGCTCAGTAAACACTGTTCTACTCGGTAAACATGTAGAGTCTGAATAAGTGTTGTCACTAATGACAATCATACTTAATGCCAACAATCTCCCCCTTTGGCATTAGTGACAAAACACTTATTGCCCAAAACTTATATACACAATCATGATGATACTAGTTTTGATTTTTCAAAAACAATTTATCTTTGTCATACTGTTGTATATACATTACATGTCTCCCCATATAGTATATATACAAATATCTTGTATCACCTCATACTTATATTTCCTATTTATAATTTCTCCCCCTTTCATATCTCATATATCTTATATACGTTCTCCCCCTTTTTGACAATAATGCCAAAGGTGTATATACAAATATTTTACACGGAGATGCCAAAATGTGAGAGAAAATCAAAGTGTACCTTACTTATTAATGCTAGAGTTCTATCCCAATTCTCTTGCAGAATCTTGCATGTATAGAGTGCAACTGACTTCTGTAGAGAGTTCAATCATGTGATCTGCAATTGAAAACTGATTGTCATGGATTAATGTTTTTGAGTATGCAATATGCTTTTGCATTGTATCCATGATGGGAAGGATCATGTTCTGAATATTTATTAATGTTGATCTGATCCTTGCATCTTCTCTCAATAATTCTGACTGCTTATTAGATAGGAATCTGACTGTCATATGATGTGTAGAGGTTGAACTATGTTCAAGTTGCAAATTTTGTGCACTGATCTTTAGATCCTCATCAATCTTATTTATTTTGTCTTTGATCTCCTTTGAGAACTCGGAAACATTACAGACTTTGACAAAAAGAGATGTTACCTTGGAATGGGAGGACTCAATGCTAGTCAAAACTGAAGATAACCCTACCTGATTGATAGCTATTTGCTGAGCAATGTGCTCAAGCACTTCATTATCAAACTTCTTCTCAGCCTTCTCAAGCAACTTGTCTATTCCAGAGGAATCATCATTGAACTTGTTAACTACTTCTGCCAACTGCAACAAAATGTGTTGAGAGGAATCAACGTCAACACCTATAGCTTCTATCAAAATGTTCTTGGCATCCTCAATGATCTTATATTCCTTATCTCTTTCTTCTTTTAGTTTCTTCTGCTTTGCTTTCTTCTGGAGGATTTCACCAACTATTTGCATTTGATCTGCAGTGAGGTTTGCAAAATCTAACTGGGGAATTTCTATCTCCTCGTCTAGATCTATACCTTCTACTACACTCTTGCTCAAAATTTTTGTACTCAGTTGAGTCTTTATACTTAATGATTTTGTAGTAGAAATTATGGTAGACACAATAGGACTTGTAGTGAAAATTGATAAACTTCCAACTGATGGGATGCTAACTGGAATATTTGATAAACCAAAAACTAAAGTATTTACAACTGTAGAATCTAAAGTACTTACTGCTAAAAAACTCAAAATTGAAGAAGGTACAGAAGACTGCAACTCGATGGAAGAAGGAGGCTGAATCTCGGTAGATGAAGTGGTAGCCACTTCTGTCATTGATACATTGAGCTGTGCTAGTGATGATTGGACATTTGATGTATCTGAGGGAGTTGTCACAATCACACTTGAAGTTTTCTCCGGGCTAGATGTAACAATTTTTACTGGAGAGTGAGGAAGTGAGGCAATTACCTCTGTAGCTATCCGAACTAGATCATCTTCCTCAACATTCTTCTCAGCTTCCTTGGTAGCTTCTTTTCCTACTTCTATCTCAACATTATTAATCTGAACTATTTCTTCATCTTCTTCATCACTGTCATCTTCAATATTTTTAATTATCACAGTTTCAGTACTTGGTTTGTGAAGATGATAAATGTTTTTCCAAGTAGATTTTTCACTCTTCACAACCGACTCTATATCCTTGATCAAAATTAAGCAACTATTGAATTTTAGTGTCATCTTGGACTCATTTTCTATCAATGCCTTATTTATTTCAGCATTTTTCAAACTTGGCATCAATTGCCTTAAGGTTTGAGCATAGATGTCCTTGATATTTTTCCTTGCATTGGACCATCTCATCTTGATTGGGTTTAATAAAGCTCCTGGGATTTGAGAAGCTATTTCTTCAAGTGAGTATTTCCATCTTCCCATTTTCTCAATAACAACATCTTCAATTTCCTGTTCCTCTGCCTCTGACCTTTCTCAGTAACCAAATGAAATTACGTTACTCTCAACCTTGCTCAGTTGAAATTGATACCGACCTTCCTGCGATCCTCCTGTATCTTGCATACTAATTTGGATCTTTCTTCCTTTCAATTCAGGAACTGTTTGGAATATTTCTATGAGGATATAGTTCCAGTGCTTTCTTGGAGACTTAGTTAGAATTGATAGAGCCACTCTCTTCATGAGTGACTTCATTACTTGGACTGGTTTGCTTAGTAGGTTTAGGGATCCACTATTGTCTTATCTGCTTCCTGATGCTATCTACTTTTGCTTTCTTTTCATCTTCAACTTTGCCTAAATTCATGCAATTTTTAGCTGTGACCAAGCTTAGTGCATTTGTAACATCTTATGGTAGTATCCCTTTTTCTCAAGTGATGCCTTACACAATTCATGCCAATGTGTCCATATTCTCCATAGTAATGACATCTAAACCAAGTGTTGTAATCCCAACCAAATATTGCTTTCATAATTTGTTCTGCTGGATTGGGTGTTTTAGTTCTACATTATGATGCCTTGTGACCTTGTTTGTTACATTTGTGACATTTGCCTTCAAATCTTGGTTTCTCCTTGCATTCATTTGCTTTATGACCATGCTGATTGCAATTGTATAATTTTCCATTGAATTTTGCTTTTCCATTACTCCAACATTTGTTTGAAGTATGACCAATTTTGCCATAGTGATTACAAGTAGGTTTCTGATTCATTTGAGTACCTTGTTTGGAGGATTCACCTTCCTCTTTGTATCCAAGTCCTGCTTTTCCTTTTTTCTTATGAAGATTTCATTCATACACTTGATTCATATCTTCTTGAGATTTCAACATTCTGTCATTGATTTTCCTTTCAGTAGCTAGGTCACTCATCAATCTTAAATTGATTTGCTTTTCAGATCTCAGTTTCTCTCTTATATTTTCATTTTCTGATCTTAAAGTCAAGATTTCTTCATTTGCATTGGAGACTTGATTAATAAGGTTTTCTAGCAGAAGGGTTTGATTCTAGATTTCATTGTTCTTTCCATCTATTTCATCTTTCATCTTGTTTCTTTGTTCCAAGATTTCACAGAATCTTGTTGACTGAATTTCCTGTTCTCTTTTCAATTTTCTTACTTCTTCTTGTAGAGATCCATTCTTTTCTAGAAGTTCTTTTGCTTCATTGTTTGCTTCATCTGAGCTGCTTGAAGGGAAAAATTCTTCAATCTTTTCTTCAACATACTGGTGGTCATTCATCTGATTTGCAAGTTCCTTCCTTCTTTTTAGGGAAAGGGAAAGATGCTCTTTTGCTTCCTTGAGTTGAGTTATGGCCATTTCCAGATCTAGCTTTTCATTCTCAATTACTTTGTTAAGTCTAAATATCTCCATTGTCCTGAATCTTTTCTCAAGCTGTCAAACTTTATTCTGAGAACCACGGAGCTTTGATACCAATTGTTGGAAATATTCAAGACTAGCTAGGTTATTGAGAGGGGAGGGGTGAATCAGTAACTTCAAAACTTTTACAAATTTTAGATCTCAACCATTTTCTCAATAACATTAGATTGATAAGCTAACTGTATGTATGAGTAATAGAAAGAATAAAATAGTCATAAAACTTTGAACACATAGATTTGGTAACCCAGAAACCTTCCAAATAGAAAGTAAAACTAGGGTGGGGATGAAACCCACTAAACTTCAATACTGCAGTATAAAGTTTGCAAGTTAAGGCTTACAATGATCACTTCTGATGATCTGCCCTATTAGGAGCAATAAGGACTGCTAGGTCCACCTTGTTAGAGGATTTACAAACATACAAAGAAGTATGCACTCGGTTAAGAGATTTTTGCAAAGATTGTTAAGTCTACCCAGTTAAAGGATTTGGGGTTGATTCACCTGTTAGGATGAAATAGTAGATCTCTTACTTGCAACTATGCTTACTGATTGAGATTCTCTAATGTACTGATCACCTTCTATGATAGATATGTCTCTGCTACTTCTTATATTGTTGTATCCCTTTGTAATTCTCTTATCTTTGCCTTTCTTCTCTTTTTTCTTCTCCCTTTCACACTTTGGATATGATACAAAACATTGTTTATATATCAATCCAAAATAATTACAAAACAATAGCAAAGTCAGCTCTAAACAAGCAAACACAAGTATTACTAAGTCAGCCCAAATATAGTGACTCAGTTACTACAAACTAACTCGGTGACTTTCTGATACTCGACATCCACTGCGTTACTCGACATCATCATGCACTTGGTAGAAGTGGAGGCTCGGTCCATACTAACCACTCGGTTGTAGTTTCAAACTTGGTATATACTGGAGACTCGATAGATATAGTGTCACTCAATAGAGACTGAATTCCCTGTTTACCATGCTAGCACTCGGTAAACACTGCTCATCTCATCACTCAATGAAGATAACTTGGTAAGCAGTGTTATGCTCGATAAGCACTGTTCTTCTTGGTAAACACTGTTCTGCTCGGTAAAAACTATTCTACTCGGTAAACACTATTCTGCTCGATAAACACTATTCTGCTTGATAAACACTGTTCTGCTCGGTAAACACTGTTCTTCTCGGTAAACACTATTCTGCTTGGTAAACACCATTCTGCTTGGTAAACACTGTTATGCTTGGTAAACATGCAGAGTCTGAATAAGTGTTGTCACTAATGAAAATCATACTTAATGCCAACACTAATTGGTTCTAACAGGTCATATTAGGTCCTAATTGGATCTAATTGGTTCTAATTGAGTCTAATTAGGTCCTAATTGGTTACAATTGAGTCTAATTAGGTCCTAATTAGTTCTAATTGGTCTTAATTGGTTCTAATTAGTCCTAATTAGTTCTAATTGGTTCTAATTAGTTCTAATTGAGTCTATTTGGTCCTAATTGAGTCTAATTAGGTGCTAATTTATTCTAATTGAGTTTAATTGGGTTTTAATAGGTCATATTAGGTCCTCATTAGATCTAATAGGTCATATTAGGTACTAATTGGATCTAATAGGTCCTAATTGGATCTAACTAGTTCTAATTGAGTCTAATTAGGTCTTAATTGGTTCTAATTGAGTCTAATTAGGTCCTAATTAGTTTTAATTTGTCCTAATTAGTTCTAATTAGTCCTAATCAGTTCTAATTAGTTTGAATTGAGTCTAATTGGTCCTAATTAGTTCTAATTAGTCCTAATTGGTTCTAATTGGTTCTAATTAGTCCTAATTGGTCCTAATTGGTTCTAATTAGTCCTAATTGGTTCTAATTGGTCCTAATTAGTTCTAATCAAGATTCTAATTGGTCCTAATTGAGTCTAAATAGGTTATAATTGGTTCTAATTAGTTCTAATTAGGTGCTAATTTATTGTAATTGACTCTAATTGGGTTCTAATAGGTCATATTAGGTCCTAATTGGTTGTAATTGAGTCTAATTAGGTGCTAATTGGTTCTAATTGATTCTAATTGGGTGGACTAATAGGTCCTATTAGTCCTAATTAGTCCTAGTAGGTCCTAATTAGTCCTAATTAGTCCTAATAGGTCCTAATAGGTCATATTAGGTCCTAATTAGTCCTAATAGGTCCTAATAGGTTCTATTAGGTCCTAATTAGTTCTAATTGGTCCTAATTGGGTCTATTGGTCTTAATTGAGTCTAATTAGGTGCTAATTTATTGTAATTGAGTCTAATTGGGTTTTAATAGGTCATATTAGGTCCTAATTGGTTCTAATTGAGCCGAATTAGGTGCTAATTAGTTCTAATTGATTGTAATTGTGTCCTAATATGTCCTATTAGTCCTAATTAGTCCTAATAGGTCTTATTAGGTCCTAATTAGTCTCAATAGGTTTACAGTTAGGTCTAGTTAAGTCTAATAGGTCCTAATTGGTCTAGTTACCTATCTAATTGGTCCTAATAGGTATAGTAAAGGTCTATTTGGAACCAATAATACATCCATTAAATGGTCAGACTAACAAATCCTAATAGATCTAATTGGTAGGACTAGAATAGGTCCTAATTAGGTCTAGACTTGGTCCTAATAGGTCTAGTTAGACCTCTAAATTGATCTTAATAGGTCCTAATTGCTAATAATTAGTCTTATTAGGTCTAATTAGCTCTAAAATTAGGTATTACAATATCACATTTACGTGAACATTAAGACAAGTCTTGACCATCAACTTAAAATATCTAAAGAGAAACATCTTAGACATAGCTTGTTTTCGACGACAATATCTTTTTCATGATTCTTCACGTAGTCTTTGTTTAGTCTCTTCTAAATAATGTTGTGTAGTTTTGTTTAGCCTTCTCTTTTTATTTCCCATCACAACTTAGAAAATTATGTCATGCCAAAATGTCTTCCTTCTTCTAAATGCGAATTATTTTACAGCTTTTGGATTTATGAAATGAAAAAAATATACATTTATTTATACCTAATCCTTACTAACTGGAAATGACACCAAAAGGTCTGACATAGGTTTCTATTGAAAGTCAAATTTGACTTTTGATTGAAACTAAATGACTTTCTATCAAAAGTACTTTATTAATGACTAGAAATTGCATTTATCGAGAAATTACTTTCCATTGAAATTACTTTCAATGGAAAGTACTTTTGATTAAAAGTCAAAAAAATTTATCGAAAGTGCCTGGTTTATGCCATGGTTGCAAGTTTTGAAGAAATTCTAAGAATTTCATGGCTTCAGGCCTCAAGTGTGGTGATCAAATGGAAGAATAAGAAGATGTCCTTTTGCATACAACAAGTACTTAGAACTAACTTTCTAACGATTATATATTTGACTATTTTTTAATTTATTATGTGTATGGTTTTTAACGTTAAATGAATGTAGGTTTTTTATCAAATATAAACCTCTGAGTTTGATGTTCAATGAAAAATAGTAAAAAAGGACATAATTTTTTTGAAAAATAATAGTGCCCTCTGCATTCATGTCTACTTTCTATAAAAAATAAAATTAAAATTCGATAAATACACAATAAGTTATAAGCTATGTAGTTAAGGTATGTCAAAATTATGGTTTAGTCAACTTCAAACGTTAATAAAATATGCAATAATAGTGATAATGTCATCAAACCAATTGCATGCCCTCTGTGTGGATGTTACAAAACTAAATTTGAAAGAGTCACATTCATATCTATTTTACAAAAAAGGTTATGCTCTATGAAAACAATGTTACTATTTGAAAATGACATTTTCAGCACCATACCAGTTTTCATGGGAGAAAGAAAAAAGTATTTAAATAAATTCAAATATCTATATCTATATCTATATCTATATCTATATCTATATCTATATCTATATCTATATCTATATCTATATCTATATCTATATCTATATCTATATCTATATATATATATATATATATATATATATATAGAATCTAGACAGAAAATCTTAAAAGACTCTAATTTACTTCATCCTTTGATTTTGAATGGTTTGATGGCAATATGCATCCAAATCTGAAAGTTTTTCTCAAAATGTACAGTTTAGTGTCCGTTTAAGTAAAAAAGTGTAACCCACTATTGTGGGTTCACCCTATTTCATTGTTGACTTTAATGAATCGTTGGACATTAATATTCTAAAATTTAATGAAGAAAATAAACATAAAAATATGTAAAAGGGAGTTCCCTATAAAAACCAAGTAATCACCATCATGGTCATCTAAATTAAGAAACTAAATGAACAAGTATTGAGGTGGGTAGTTAAATTAAACCTATCTATGTGTATTATTGTGTTGATTGTTGCCATACAAATATGTTTTGCAATGTAAAGATTGTGACTTTATTTATAAGGTATTTGTATTTAGTTTATCATGTTTTGTTGCTTTTATATATTGAAGACTCAAATCTTGTATATAGAGGAGAACACTATAAGGATGGTGACAATAATGTATGGAAAAATAGGTTGAAAAATAATCATTTGATTCTTGCAACACCTAATAGATATTATGTTCTTGAAACATGTTTGAAGCTAGAACATTTGGGGCTCTATGTTTCCTACTTGGAAGGCATGGTTGAAGTGTACATATGAAAGTGTTAAATAGTGCATCATAAAGTGTTTAGAATTTTTTTTTATTAGCTTATATAAACATCTAAAGCATAACCAAGTGTTTAGATTTTGTCTTCAATTATTTTTCTCTATGATTAAATTAAACAAAAGGGTTTGAACAGGGAAGGGTTTGGATGATTGCATCAGAAAGGAGATTTATCTTAACTATTGTGAAATAAATAAGCGTATATACTGAAAATATAATGAAGATAGTGAGAGATGAATGATAAGCTAGTGACATGCCATATAATAAATTAATGGCTCAAAGAAATAAGCAGATGCTAGAATGGTGCTAGGAAGTCCCAACACATACATTTTCCATGAGCATAAATTATGCACTATGCCATCAACAAATATTAATTATTGGATGCTCCAGAAGAGCTTGTGCTATTTTCAAGGGATATATCTAAGGAGGATTGGTCAAATGTCTGTGTTATCATTGCAGGCGTGGGTATTATGGTTTGACTTCTTTGCGTTCATCTTGATTTGTAGAGAATGGACATGCTTAGTAGGGAATCACTACTATTTGCACAAGTTTAAGTAAAACATATTGATTCTATCCATCTCATTTCCCCCGATATTGGTTATTCTTACAAAGGATTCAGTTGGATTATTCTTTTTAGCTTTCCTTAATCGATGTTGTTGTTCCATATTCCCCTTGAAATCTATTTGTAATTGGTTTTGGGACTCCATCAGAACCTACTTTTACCTTAATCAAAAATCTTTATCATTTTTTTCATTGAAATGGGGACATCTGTGTGGAAGGTAAAATAATATTTTGATTATTATTTTATTATTATGCATAGAAATCTTATTAAATTTTGGGACAAACAAAGACACAAATTCTAGATACAATGGGAAATATCAAAAAAGAGTGATTGGGTGTTGGAGTTGAGTTATATGATCGATGGAATTTTTTTTTATTTTGTATTCTTGCATCCTTCAGTTTCAACTCAATTATTTATCCACAAGGTTACTAGTCGATGATTATAGTGATTAGGTGGTCATAATTTATTGCTCAATTTCACTATCCAATCATTTGGAAAGTTAGGAATCCAAATACAAATAATCAATATAAAATATACATTAAATGTAGAAATATTAATCATTTTGAAATAACCAATACCTTACAATTTGAGAGGTTATAATGACTTACTATATTAGAAAAAGTATATACCATATCGATTTCTACATGCTAGAGATAAAAATAATCTATTATGTATGATAAGGTGGAGGATGATGGAGTATGGTTAAAGAGATTATAATATAAACTATTGTTTTTATTAAGATAAGTGGGAAACACACCCAATCCTTCCAAATCTGAAAGAGAAGAAAAAAATAAAGCATGAAGAGAAAGCCAACAACCACCACAAAAAAAAAGGTAACAATCAACCTAAAAGAAACAAACAACACCAAATAGGTTGCATTTATTTCATTCATTTACTCATATTCTTACATGGTGCACTTAAAGAATCTCTTTGTCCATTTAATATGAACTAATCTAATTGAATAAGGCATCAATAGAATCATTAAAATGGAAATAAAGTGGGTGATTAAAATTTATAGCTTGAAGGAAAAGTCAAGCACTACAACTCCTCACCTGAATATTTTGTGGGATAACAATTATAGGTAAATCAATGTAATTTTTTAAAAATAAATAAATGAAAATAGTTCTCCACTTAAATATTTGAAGTAGTAAAATGATAAATTTTACATGAAAGAAAATTTATTAAACAACTTTATATCCTCCCATATGAACCCTTTTGACCTTACTTGTAATATAGCAATATAATGCCCACAAAATTATAAATTTGTAATGATTATTATTCATTATCTCTCAAAGCTATATCATATATAATATTGAGTTCTATAAGTAGGAGGGACATAATACAAGAAAGGTGTCATATGAGGTGTTGTTTATCACCTCATAGCTTGTAGGTGATCCATGTTGAGGAAAAAATGAGGAAGGCTCCTCATTGACCTCTATAAATGTGGTTGTGATGAACATGCACTACTACATTTGGGGCCAAATTTTGATAGACACTTTTGATGGGTAAATTTTTTTTAATGAATTTGTTGTTTTTTTAAAAAATAGGCCCCAATGATGTCGATATTCCAATGGGTTTTAAAATGACCATCAGAATTTTGACAGTTTTCGGTATACATAAAAAAAAAGTGAAGCACCAAATCATTTTTATTTCGATTGGCATAGGAAAGGAGTGGGAGAAAATGAGCAGGGTGCATGTGAGAGAAGGTATGTGATTTCTTCATCTTTCAAGCCTCTGGCATCATATTCAACCACAAATTTCATATGCATTGCATTTTATTTGATCATGAATACTCTTTGAAATGACCACATTCTACTAGTGTTGTGCCCTAGCCAGTGCTTTATCTCTATTATTTGATGTTACTGGTGTCATGCCCTAGCCCATGCTTTAAATCCATTATTTGATGTTATTGGTACTTGTGCTCAAGGATATCCATTTTTTTTAAATGTTGACTATGGTTATCAAATGGACAGCCCGTGAGCTTCTAGCTAGGTGCCATTTGTATTGATAGCTTAGGGCATCAAATGTATTATTATATCATTGATAGTTGAGACTTTGTTAAAAGTAAATAGGACAAAGAATGATTTTGATTTAGAGCTTTAACTCTATTATTTGATGTTATTGGTGCTTGTGCTCAAGGATAACCATTTTTTTGAAATGTTGACTATGGTTATCAAATGGACAGCCCGTGAGCTTCTAGCTAGGCGCCATTTGTATTGATAGCTTAGGGCATCAAATGAATTGTTATATTATTGATAATTGAGACTTTGTTAAAAGGAAATAGGACAAAGAATGATTTTGAGTTAGTTTCTCTATTTTGATCCCTAAGTGGCTTACAACCCTAGAGAAGTATATGAAGATTTATGGATGCAGTTGAATGATACATAGCAGCTAATAATTCACAAGAAATCCATGCATCCAATTTGAATAGAAATTAATACAAATAAATAGGGTCCTCGAATGGCCCAGTCATCTAGACCTTGACTGTCCCCTCAACCAGTGACCCTTCAAAATCAGGTTATCATGCAATCAGTGAGTGATCCTTCATTCTCTTGGTCTTCCTTGCATACAAAAATATTAGAAATATACAATACAATGATAAAAAGCCTTTCAAAATCCCCCTTCCCTCAAGGAACACTATCAACATCCAGACCTTGATTGTCCCCTCAACCAGTGACCCTTCAAAACTGGGTTATCATACAGTCAGTGAGTGATCCTTCATTCTCCTGGTCTGCCCTGCATCCAAACATATTGGACATACACAATACAATGATAACAAGTCTTTCACAATCCCCCTTCCCTCAAGGAACACTATCAACATCTAGACCTTGACTGTCCCCTCAACCAATGACCCTTTAAAACTGGGTTATCATGCAATCAATGAGTGATCCTTCATTCTCCTATTCTACCTTGCATCCAAACATATTGGAAATACACAATACAATGATAAAAAGTCTTTTACAATCCCCCTTCCCTCAATTAACACTATCAACATCTCGACCTTGACTGTCCCCGCAACTAGTGACCCTTCAAAACTGGGTTATCATGTATGACTCTCAGAAACTCCAAATTTCATGACCAATAAAGATGCCTTTTGTCTTAGGCCTGATGCCATAGACTCCTACACTTGTTTCTTCTAAAAATCCACATAATCATTTTTACCAAAATAAATAATGTTGTTCCTTTCATCAACATTACTATGAAGTTGTGTAAAAGTGAAAGTTTCACCATTCTTATGCACAATATACACATTTTCAAAACCATAATGAATTGTCCTTCTAGATGCTTGCCATGGCCTTCCCAAAATGATATGACAACATGTCATAGGGACTATATCACACCAAAATCTATCAACATACCCTCCAATGGAAAAATAAACATAAGCTTGTTTCGTTATTACAATGTTTTGTTAGTTATTCACCCAAGATTCCTTATATGGTCTATCAAGTGGAAATTTTTTCAAATTTAGTTTGTTTACCATTTCATAAGATACAAAATTATCAAAAGAACTAGAATCTACGATCATTCTACAAATCTTACCATAATTTTTGAAATTGGTTCTGAATATTGATGCTTTTTGCCTCTCTTGTTGCTACACAGGTGTCTTCCTTACCATTAGGTACTCTCCTTCTTCTAAGTTTTCCATATTATATCCTTCTCCTTCCTCTTGTAGTTTTCCTCTTCCCCTTGTGCCAAGTTCACTCTTCTATCTGCCTTCCTCATGTTTGCCTCCTTCTCAAGACACTTGTATGATTGAAGTCCCACTTCTCCACAAGTAAACCACTTCCCTATGAAGATACCACTACCTTCTCCTAAACCAAATCTACCTCATCCTCTTTTTCCTTTCCTTGCATCTACAATTTTTTCCTTACTTTTGTCAGAATTTTTTTGACCTTGTGCCTCATTAAATCTACCACCTCTACCTTGGTTTGAATTTCCTCCACCATTCTCTTGTCTCTCTTGTATTCTTCTTATATTTTCCTCAGCCTTCTTGGCTATTTTGTTTAATTATTCCATAGATCTAGGGGTAGAAAGACTAAGTTCATCTTGTATATTAAACCTCAGTCCCCAAATGTATCTTGCAAGTTTCTCCTCAACATATTCCTCATGTTGTACTCTGATATCCAACTTATAGAATTCCTCAATGTACTTCTTCATATCCATGTCTTTTTGTTTAAGACCTTGCATCTTCTTGTACAACTACACCCTATAGTCATTGGGAAAATTTTTTGCCTTCATCTTCTCCATCATAATATACCATGATGTAATCTTGGGCTTCTCATTCTTCCATCTTTTAGCTTGATCAATCAGTGAGTGATCCTTCATTCTCCTAGTCTACCCTGCATCCAAACATATTGTAAATACACAATACAATGATAAAAAGTCTTTCAAAATCCCCCTTCCCTCAAGGAACACTATCAAAATTTGGACCTTGATCGTCCCCTCAACTAGTGACCTTTCAAAACTGGGTTATCATGCAATTAGTGAGTGATCCTTCATTCTCCCATTCTGCCCTACATCCAAACATATTGGAAATACACAATATGATGATAAAAAATCTTTTACAATCCCACTTCCCTGAACAAACACTATCAACATCCAAACCTTGATTGTCCCCTCAACCAATGACCCTTCAAAACTGGGTTATCATGCAATCAGTGAGTGATCCTTCATTCTCTTGGTCTTCTCTACATCCAAACATATTGGAAATACACAATACAATGATAACACATGGAAATCCTTTAATGAATCTCAGTCACTGGTAACACATGGATATTCAAACTAGTAGTCTCTAAAGCATTCAATAAGTGAATATGAATGTTTGAAAACTTTCCTCTCAACTTCCCCAACCACTCCTAATCAATTAGAGGGATATTTATAGAATCTCCACTATTCCTATCCTTACCAACAATTTTTAAACATACTTTATCTGATATGATAATAACATGCTAAACTGAACCAATGGCATGTTCTTTGTGTGGTACAAGGAAGATCTGGCTATCAAATCTTCCTTCGTGAAAGCTAAGCACAAGAGAAGGTATGTTATTTCTTCATCTTTGATTGGTATCTTTGATGAGCAACATCTTTTGAGCCTCTGGCATCATATTCAACTGCAAATTTCAAATGCATTGCATTTTATTTGATCATGAATGCTCACTGAAATGACTACATTCTATTGGTGGTGTGCCCTAGCCCATGCTTTATCTCCATTATTTGATGTTATTTGTTCTTGTGCTCAAGGATATCAATTCACTATTTTGAAATGTTTGGATTCACATTTGTTGATATTATAATTCATCATAACAGATAAATTATGTTTAAGAATTTTTAGTGTCTAAACACTCAACTAATCCCTCTAACCAATTAGGAGTGGTTGGGGAAGTTGAGAAGAAAGTTTTCAAACATTCATATTCACTTATTGAATGCTTTGGAGACTACTGGTTTGACTGTCCATGCATTAATGTTTAGAAGAGATCAATAAAGTATTTAAAGACATTATTACATTCTTGGAGAGGTTTGAGAGGCACTTATCATGACTGTACCCTTACAAACAGTGGCATAAACTAGTTTTACTAAGTTTCCTTTCTCTATTTTGATGTTTTCCTTCTCTGTCGTAGGGGCTTAGTCAGAGGGTTCATTGAAAAAATGATCCATTGAATGGTTACTATAAATATGAATGATTTGATGTAGCATATTTCTCATTTTACTTGTGTTGGCACCTAAAATTTCAGCTCCAAAAGAGATCGAATGTCAAGGAAGTATAATGCGTATTGGGTATATTTTGTAAATCTTTTATTAAAATTTTGAAAGAGATAAAGGATGTATTCATTTATTGTTTCTTACTCCCATATATTAGGTTGTAAATGTTTCATCTTATGCATTTTTGTTATTTAATATTGATAATTTTGAAAAATAAGAAATATGTATATATAATTAGGCCAAAAAGAGGGTGAGAGGGAGTTGAACACTCAACCTCTTGAGCTGACCTTTTTGCCTACATACCTAATCCCTCATCCCTAACCAATTAGTCTACATTATTCTTCGAGAGGAATAGGGGAAAGTATTTACTTATTTTAATTATATGTGTACAGGTGAAAGATCAAATTACTCTTCATGCAGGGAGTTACTTCTTCCTTAACTTTCTTTTTAATAATTTAATGATATGCTTATTATGATGATTATTTTATATATTTTATAATTTTTAGGAAAAAGAACGGGGAGAGGGAGTTGACCACTCGACCTTTCGACCCGTTCCTCTTCCTACCTATCTACCCAACTCTACCCCTAACCAACTACTCTACATTATTCTTCAAGAGTATGTGTAGAAATAAATATATAAATATAAGATAATTGTATTTCTTTTTTAAAATAAATTATTAAAATTAATATTATTTGTTAGGGGGACTTCAATATTTTAATTAATTATTTTAAGTTATATGATTCAGTTAGTTTGTTATTTAATTAATTTATTTACCAAATAACCTAACCTCTTTTCATTTTCACATTTTCACCTATAGCTAATATGAAATACTTTTAGGGTGAAGTAATTTTATTATTATTAATCTTTAATAATACATATTTTGTAGATTAAATTTTATATTATTAGGATTTGAATGATGATTAATTATTTCCCCAAATGTGTTTTCTCACTTTTGTGTCAATTTAATTTTAGGGTTTTATTTTTTCATTCTACTTACTTTTATGAGTAAGTTTATTCTTTTGATGTACATTAGGGTTGTTTAGGAAGGTAAAAATTTATATTCCCTAATTATGTATATTTTAACAATTAATAAATTTTCCATATTTTGAATAGCTTTAAGGAATTATTTTGTGAGCTTAATAAAATAACCTTTGAGTAAATGAATTTTATTTTAGGGTTAATATCATTTAAGGGATTCTATTTTAGAATGAATGCAATATGCTTTATTTTTAAAATAAAATATGAGAATATAATTTTTATGTATGTTTCACAATTTAATAAATTTTGTGTGTGAAGGATTTCATTTTATGATACTTGTTTTTCAAACAAGTATTAATAAATAATAAATATTTTATAAAATTAACACATTATATAATGTTTTTATTATAAACTAATATCGGTTATTTTGTGTGTGTAGGAAATTAAAGAATAAATTATTATGCACAGGATACCGGAATGACATTAATTTAGGGAAGATTTTCCCGAACAATCATTGTAATAGTTTGTTAGGCATATTTTAGGGTTAGTTGCCAGGATTAAGTTTTGTGAAAGGTTATGTCTTTTCACATAGAACCTTTGGTAATTACATTTATAGGGAAACATTTGATACAAGGGACATCATCATTTTTATCAACATTAAAAATTTTAAAACAATTTTGTGATGGCATATACACATATTATGGACTAAATTTTTTATGGGCGAATCTGGAGGGCTGGTACATGAAATGTGATCAGTACTATAACACTATTGGATTGAGATAAGTTTAAATTTCTTTAATGTTATAATTCAGATTTTTTGATGATATCTATGTGTGGATGAATTCTTTTGAGTTCCTTTAATGTGATCAATTTGAATTCAGTTATCAGTATATTTGATGAAACTATTGGTCTCCCAGGACATGTTTTTAGTTAAACTCTTCCAAATTGCGCAATTGGTTGGTCTATAAACATCAAAGTTAAATTCAATAAAGTTGTCTATATTGATGATTTGGAATTCATTTATGTCTCTTATCACATTTCAATTGTCAGGACTCTGATGCCCAATGTTATAGGCACTGATCTCGTATACAGTACTGCATTTTACATTTTTGATTGTTTCATTTACTAGTTTGCAAGTTTTGCCTTCATTTCAATTTTAAAGCATTTCAATCAATCTTTAGGACTTAGTTTGTAAATTTCCAATTCGCATTTCATTTGATTATTTATTACATTAATATTCTAACTTTCTAACCATAACTAGCATTAGTGCATAGATTTCAATTTTGTTAGTGTAGTTGTAATTCAATTATTTCAATTTTCATTTTAGAATCCTAACCTAGACTCGTTAGTTGTTAGAATCTTTAGTCCTTAAGTTATCTTCAAGTTTTTTGTTATAGGGTACACCCGCCCTGGTTTCTAACCAAAAGTGCAGGGATTCAAGTTAGAGCAAAGGCTTTGAATCTGTCAATTGGCATCCCGAAATCAATAGGATTGAGTCTAGTGATTCCAGGAGCCAACAACTTGAAGTTTGGAATAGCTTGTGCAAGGGTGAAAGTACTTTTGATCTTTTTCATCGTGACCATTCCTCTATATAGTCAGGAAATGTAACTGTCTAATGATTATATGTAATGTTGAATGGATTAAATGCTTTATTCTTGGTAGAAGTGAATGTAAGGAATATTTTTGGTGTTAGGTTTCATTTATTATTGAATTCAATGGTTTCCAAGATGTGTTGAGGAGTTTTCTCCTTGTTTAATGCTAACTGTTCCTGCACAATCCACTCATACAACACTGAAATGCTATGTGATTGACAATTTCATACAACTGGTCCTTTGGCATGTATTAAATAGAATAGAATTTTTAGCATATTATTATCATTCTATTTCTTTGTTGTAAACATGCCATTGGTTCAGTTTTGTAAAAAAAATTGGTGTTAGATTTTTTTACAAAATAGATTACAAAATACTCTTCGAAACAAAGGAAAAACTTAGTAAATTCACTCTAACACATTGTAGATGAAGGAACAATCATGCTAATAGTTCCTCTAAGTCTTCCAAAACATTTATTGAACTCCCCTAAAGTCCTATTGAATCCCCAAATTTCTTAATCCAATCAACTTACATCAGTATCATGAGAAACTTCAAAGGATTAAAAACATTACTTGGAACAGTCACTAGTTTTACCAATCAAAACATAAGGAATAGAATTTTAAAGTGCTCACAATACATTCAACAATGAAATGAATGCTTGGAGATTTCTTACTATTCCATCCTTGAATTTAGAAACCAAAAAAATAAGTAAAGAAGCCTTTCAACAATGCATAACACAATGGACTTGCAGATTTAAACTTCTATTTTTATTGAATCTCTATTCCTATCGCACACTCTAGGCTTAAGTTTGTCATACAATGACTTCCAAAGGTTACATATAACTCCATCACAACTTCCCCTACCATGAAGAACATAGGTGAAGAACTTGATGGTTTCATGCTTTAATCTTTAAGAACTTGATCAAGAACATAGGTTTTAATGAAATATCAATTTGATTTGCAAAGTTTTTGTTCTTTACAAATTTGAAAGGCTCTAATACTTACTAGGGTGGATGTGCATGTGCAACCTTATGCTTTTACTACTAAGTCTCTGATTGTTGGGCATACTAATTATAAGTACTTGACATATATCACAAATGTTGCTAATTAAGTTTGGTGGGATGATTATGCCTATCTTGAAAAAAGATTGTCAAATCATTATGCTTTCAAATCAATTACCTATCAACATATCCCTTGTGAGGAAGAGAAGCCAAACTCATAAAGAACATGCACATAAACTGTTGGAAACAATTGTCTGAAGAAAATTGCTACTCAAATTATGTATTGTCTTTGATGTCTCACAATGTCATAGTCCGCAATAATCAGTACCTACCGAGCTCAGTTGGTCTGCCTGGCATTAAAATTAGCATCTACCAAGTCCACTCGGTTATCAAAGAAAAATTAGTGTTTACCGAGTTCACTCAGTTATCAAAGAAAAATTAGTGTTTACCGAGTTCATTCGGTTATCAAAGAAAATCAGTATTTATCGAGCTCACTCGGTTATCAAAGAAAAGTTAGCATTTACTGAGCTCACTCAGTTATCAAAGAAAAAGGATTATCAGTGTTTACCGAGTTCCCTCAGTCTCCAAAAGATTGTATAAAATTTCATTATGGTCACCGAGCACTGTCGGCCCTTGAAGGATCTTTGCAAATAAAGTTTTCTTAATTCAGCCGACTATTATACTAAGTAATGATGATTTTCATATAAATAAAAGGTCAAATGTGAAAAATAAAGAAGAGATATGGAAGAAGATATATAGAAGAAAGACAGGAAAGGTGTGTGCGAAATTGTGAAGGATGACCAGATATCCTTGAGGAGCAGTAGAGATATATTCGATCAGGAAGGATCTCACTTATACAGAACAGAGATCTGTAATCAGCAAGGTAGTTGCATTATTATACAGGTCATTTTCATTGTTACCTTTTTATCATTGTAACAGTGAATTCTAAATCTCTTAACCGAGTTGGTTTAACAACCATATTGTAAATCCTCTAACAAGGTGACAATTCCTTTGAATTGTTCTCAAGACCTCTTATCAGGCCACTCCTAGCAGGGTGATTAAATCCTCTAACAAGGTCACACCTAACAGTGTGTTTTGTAACCTTTTACCAGGTTGGCTTCTAACCGGGCATCACTTCAGAAAAGTGAAAATTAGTATCTAGATACATTGGTGGTTTTTCCCATATTGGGTTTCCACGTTAAATCCTGTGTCTCTTGTGTTCTTAATAGTTATCTTAATCATATACAAGTGGTGATGAATATCTAAAAGATAATTTTACTAATACTCTCTGCATCTACCAAGTTACTGCAATCTATTTACCGAGTGTTTAACAGATAATATTCATTAAGATATCCTATGGGATCTGGAAAAAAAAAATAGTGAAGTGTTTTATGGTTGACTGATTCACCCCCCCCTCTCAGTCACTTCATCCATATTCCATCAATTGGTATCAGAGCTTTTGGGGCTTGCAGGAAGGGTTTCAAGGACCTAAGCTAAAGATCAGGATGTCTTACAAGAGAGAAATTCCAAAGCTCAATAGAGATAACTTTTCAGCATGGCAAGGTCTCATGAGACTTCATCTGGCTTCCATTGGTGATTCAGGATGCAAATACATTGATGAAGAATACATAGTTCCTACTGGCACATTAACTGTTGAAGACATTGCAGAGAAAAAGAATCATAACACCATGATGATAGACATTGCATTAGCTCTCAACTATGAAGAATTTGATGATATTAAAGAATGCACTACTACATATGAAATGTGGATCACACTGAAGAAAATATATGGTGGTGATGCAAATGTGAAACGAGCCAAAGCAGAAAGCCTAAGAGGACAGTTTGACAAGATGAATATGAAAGAAGATGAAAACATTGCAAAATATGTTGAAAGGATCAAAGCAAGTGTTAGTGCAATTAGAGCTTCTAGAGGAACAATCTCTGATGAAACTGTTATAAGCAAGGTACTCAGAACATTACTCCCTATCTATGCAATAAGAGTATCAGCTATTCAAGAAAGAAGATGTGAAACAAACCACAATATAACTTTGGATGCTTTAGTTGGAAGATTGACAACCTTTGAATTAGACAACTATGACAACCATGTTCCAAATTCCAAAAATATTGAGTTAGCATTTGAGGCCAAGGTTTCACTAAGGAAGAACAAGAAAATAAAAGAAGTTCAATCAGAAAGTGAAGAAGTATCAGAAGAAAGTTCTGATAGTGATCTTGAAATTGTAGAAGCACTACTTGCAAAGAAGTACTCTAAAGGGAAAGGTAAATATAAAGGTAAAACTCCTTTAATCTATTTTTCATGTGAAGAAATTGAACATATTGCAGCTAGGTGCCCAAACAAGCAGGCCAAGGAAGAGAAGAGAGGTCACAAGTACTATGGCAAAAAGAATTTCAAATCATTCAAGGATAAAGGTAAGAAAACATGTTTTATGGCTAAAGATTCTGATGATAGTGAAGAAGAAATTGTCTTTATTGCTATAAAAGATGAATCTGATGATGATGAAGATAAGATGGCACTTATTTCTCATATAAGCAAAGATGATATATGGATAATAGATAGTGGATGTTCACATCACATGACTGGTGACAAGACAAAATTTGAATACCTAGAAGACTGTGATAGTGGCAATGTAAGATTTGGAAACAATGAACCTAGTTGTATAAAAGGAAGAGGAAGAATCTCATTAACCAAAGAACTCCTATGTGATAATGCTTATTGGGTTGAAGGACTAAAACATAATCTTCTAAGTGTAGCACAGCTAATCAACATTGGTTTCAAGGTTGAATTCATGAATAGTCAAGCAAGACTGCTGGATGGAAAAGGAAAACTCATTGGATCAGGCAAACAAACAAAAGGTAACTTATTTTATCTTGATCTCAGTGAATATTCATGTTTTATTACTCAAATTGAAGAAATTTGGCTATGGCACAAAAGGTTATGTCATGTGAATTTTGATAACATGATATAAATAAGCAAATTCAAGAAGGTAAGAGGCATTCCTACTTTGAAGAAACCTGATACTGGTCTATGTAAGAATTGTCAGATTGGCAAAATGAGTAAGACTAGTTTTAAGAGTAAGAACTATCAGTCTAAAGAGATTTTGGAAATTGTGCATACTGATTTATGTGGACCCATTGGAATAGAAAGCTATACTGGAGATAAATTCTTTATTCTTTTTGTTGATGATTATTCTAGAATGATGACTGTTAGGTATTTAAGAGAAAAGTCAGAAGCATTTGAAAAGTTCAAATGGTACTTGGCAAGAGTGGAAAAGGAAACAGGGAAAAGATTGAAATGCTTAAGATCAGACAGAGGTGGTGAATTCATCTCCCATGAATTTAACAACTTTTGCATTAAAAGAGGAATCAAAAGACAAGTATCAGCTCCTAGAACTCCTGAGCAGAATGGAATAGCTGAAAGAAGAAATAGATCTATTATGGATTGTGCAAGGACTCTAATGATAGAAAACAACATCGCTTTAAAGTACTGGAAGGAAGCTATCAGCACTGCAATTCATACCTTGAACCGAGTACAATTGAAGAAAGACACATTCAAAACTCCTTATGAGTTATGGTATGGCTATAAACCCAATGTAAGTTACATGAAAGTATTTGGTAGCAAGTGTTATATCTTAAAAGAATCCAGAAGAAATAAATTTGATGTGAAAAGTGATGAAGGAATATTCCTAAGATATTCTAGCAAAAGTAAGGCATACAAATGTCTGAACTTGTCTACTCACAAAGTCATAGAAAGTATACATGTAAAATTTGATGAGTTTGCAAAAACGACTGAAGAAGAAAGCAAAAGAGAACCTGAAAACTACAGGAGAATTGTTTACATTAAACCTGAAACATTGCCAGACACAACTATCAATGAGGAAACTATATCTACTGAGCCTAGCATAGTAACCGAGTCACAGGAAGAAGTTCAAACCGAGTCATAGGAAGAAATTCAAACTGAGTCTCAGCCTGAAGTTACCGAGCAAATATCTACTGAGCCAAAGCAACTTGAAGAAGAGATCCTAGAAGACAACAACATGACTCATTCAAAAAGCAAGGAACCTATACTAGCCAAATATGTCAGAAGGCATCATACACCAGATCAAATTATTGGAAACAAATCAGATGGTACTATGACAAGAAGTAAGCTAAAAGGTACATGTCTGCTTACTGATTTTGAACCTAGAAATATCAAAGATGCATTGAAAAATGAAAGTTGGATTGAAGCAATGAATGACGAATTAGAACAAATACAAAAGAAAAAAACATGGACTCTTGTACCTAGACCTAAAGATAAGAATGTAATTGGAACAAAATGGGTATTCAGGAATAAGCTGAATGAAGACGGTCAAGTATCTAGAAACAAAGCTAGATTGGTATGTAAAGGTTATTCTCAAGAAGAAGGTATAGATTATGGTGAAACTTTTGCTCCTGTTGCAAGATTAGGAGGTGTAAGAACTCTACTTGCTTATGCAACACATAAAGGATTTAAGGTATATCAGATGGATATAAAATTTGCATTTCTCAATGGAATTCTTGATGAAGAAGTCTACATTGAGCAACCTGAAGGTTTTGTTGATCCAGATAAAAAGGACATGGTTTGCAAGTTACACAAAGCATTGTATGGTTTGAAACAAGCTCCTAGAGCATGGTATGAAAGACTCCATAACTATCTGATTCAGATTAATTTCAAAAGAGCCAATGATAACAGCAATTTGTATATTAAAGAAGGACCGGATGACAAAATTGTATTGGCAGAAATATTTGTAGATGATACTATATTTACAGGGAATGATGATCAGTGCAAAGAATTTTTAGAGAAAATGAACAAAGAATTTGAAATGTCTATGTTTGGTTTAATAAAATTCTTTGTTGGTCTTCAAATTTAGCAAAGCAAGAATGGTATATACATTACTCAATCTAAATACATTAAGGAAATACTTAAGAAGTTTGGTATGGAAGATTCAAAACTAGTTGGTACACCCATGTGTACTGGACTGAAACTTACCAAAAATGATGATTCAAAAGAAGTAGATCAGACCTTATACCAACCTATGATTGGAAAATTATAGTATGTAGTACATACAAGACCTAATATTGCCTTAGCAGTCGGTATAGTAGCAAGATTCTCAGCAAAACCTAAGGAAAATCATATGATGGCAATCAAAAGAATCTTAAGGTACTTAAGAGGAACTGAAGAATATGGTTTGTGGTATAAATTTGGAGGCAATCTAGACTTAAAAGTGTTTACTGATGCTGATTGGGCAAGGAACATTGATGACAGAAAAATTACAAGTGGTGGAGCATTTTTTCTTGGAAAAAGACTGGTATCCTGGACCAGTAAAAAGCAAAATTGCACATCTCAATCCACAGCTGAAGCAGAATATGTTGCTGCTGCAGTAAATTGTTCAAATATTGTTTGGTTTAAATAGTTATTACAAGGTATGAAGGTTGAAATCAAAGAACCAGTTGTTATATTTTGTGACAATACAAGTGCAATAAACATTTCGAAGAATCCAGTAATGCATTCCAAAACCAAGCACATTGCTATTAAATATCATTTTGTCAGAGAATTGGTGTAGGACAAGGAAATCAGATTAGAATATATTCATACAAAAGAGCAGATTGCAGACATTTTCACCAAACCATTACCCAAGGATGCATTTGTGTATCTAAGAGGTAAGTTAGGGGTCATTCCCCTATCCGAGGCTCACTAAATATAGTTTTAGTGATGCATCAACCAGAACATGATTGAAAATCAACAAGTTGATGCAGCATATTCAAGGAATCATTGCATATGAATCAGTACTTGAGGTACATTAGTTTACACCGGTAATATGTGAATTGTCTTTGGCATGTGTTGTCAAAGAGGGAGTGTCTTTGCTATTACTTCAAGAAATTTTCAATAGTCAGAGGAAGAGTTTTTTAAGAAAAAGGAAGTTTGCTGATAGAGGGAGATTTGAATCTAAACCGAGCTAATCCTTTCAAATTTCTTATGCTATGACATATTGTGTTGCCATCAATGCCAAAGAGGGAGATTGTTGGAAATAATTGTCTGAAGAAAATTGCTACTCAAATTATGTATTGTCTTTAATGTCTCACAATGTCATAGTCCGCAAAAATCAGTACCTACCAAGCTCAGTCGGTCTGCCTGGCATTAAAATTAGCATCTACCGAGTCCACTCGATTATCAAAGAAAAATCAGTGTTTACCGAGTTCACTCGGTTATCAAAGAAAAATCAGTGTTTACCGAGTTCATTCGATTATCAAAGAAAATTAGTGTTTACCGAGCTCACTCAGTTATCGAAGAAAAGTTAGCATTTACCGAGCTCACTCGGTTATCAAAGAAAAAAGATTATCAGTGTTTACTGAGTTCCCTCGATCTCCAAAAGATTGTAGAAAATTTCATTATGGTCACCGAGCACTGTCGGCCCTTGAAGGATCTTTGCAAATAAAGTTTGCTTAATTTAGCCGACTGTTATACTAAGTAATGACGATTTTCATATAAATAAAAGGTCAAATGTGAAAAATAAAGAAGAGATATGGAAGAAGATATATAGAAGAAAGACAGGAAAGGTGTGTGCAAAATTGTGAAGGATGACCAGATATCCTTTAGGAGCAGTAGAGATATATTCGATCAGGAAGGATCTCACTTATACAAAATAGAGATCTATAATTAGCAAGGCAGTTGCATTATTATACAGGTCATTTTCATTGTTACCTTTTTATCATTGTAATAGTGAATTCTAAATCTCTTAACCAAGTTGGTTTAACAACCATATTGTAAATCCTCTAACAAGGTGACAATTCCTTTGAATTGTTCTCAAGACCTCTTACCAGGCCACTCCTAGCAGGGTGATTAAATCCTCTAACAAGGTCACACCTAACAGTGTGTTTTGTAACTTTTTACCGGGTTGGCTTCTAACTGGGCATCACTTCAGAAAAGTGAAAATCAGTATCTAGATACATTGGTGGTTTTTCCCATATTGGGTTTCCACGTTAAATCCTATGTCTCTTGTGTTCTTAATAGTTATCTTAATCATATACAAGTGGTGATGAATATCTAAAAGATAATTTTACTAATACTCTCTGCATCTACCAAGTTACTGCAATCTATTTACCGAGTGTTTAATAGATAATATTCATTAAGATATCCTATGGGATCTGGAAAAAAAATAATAGTGAAGTGTTTTATGGTTGACTGATTCACCCCCCCCCCTCTCAGTCACTTCATCCATATTCCATCATAAACATGGTAGCTAAAAAACTTAAATGGAATACACCAAGAAGTACTAAATGATGAATGCTCAATTGTTGTAATGGCAAAGCATCAGAACCGTCCATTTCTAGAACTTGATTTTCTAGTCTAAATGATTTTTCTATAGTCGTAATTTTTTTTCTAGAACTTGATTTTCTAGTCTTAATGATCTTTCTATAGTCCTAATGATTTTTATATAGTCTTAATGATTTTTCTTTCATCCTAATGTTTGTTTCTTTTGATAAATTAGGGCTTGAATTTGAATTTTTGTTCACTATTTTATTTTAGCTTGATATTTCATTCATTTTTATATACATAGGGACTACACATGCTGATAAAAAAATGAGCTATTTGATTAAGGTTAACTATTCATTATTGTAAATAGTCAATATTTTTGATGGTACTCCTTGGTGTATTGCATTTTAAAATAATCATGTTTCTATGGCTATGATAAATGTCCCTTTGTGTTGAGAAAATTAGAGTTGAAAAAATGGTTGCAAACAAATCATCCTTCTTCCACCAACATTCTAGTCAATGTACAAGTAATGAGTCATTCCATTCAAGAAAGACCATTTCTGACAATATCAACCCAAAAAAAAATGAGTATGCAGAATTTAGTGATTATATCTTCCATTAGAGCCACTTCATATGCACAAGTGATGAACATGCATATTGGCCTGAGCACTATTGGGAGCTTACCCAACAACACATGTACTATTATGAAAATCACCACAAATCTATTTTCTGCTAGGTCTAGCTCCCAATATTGCTTGGTCAAATATGCATGTTTTTCAATTGTGCATATACCTTCTATGATCAACTCTTATATGCACAGGTGATGAACATTCAGATTTTCCTAATCAGTACTTTGAGTTGTCCTCCAACACATGTAATATTGTGAAAATCATCACAAGTCCATTTGTTGGAGGGCTACTCATAGTACACATGTTTGGACGTCTGAAGGAAACAAGAGAATTTGAAGAGTCACGAGTCTTAAGATTGTACTTAATACAACCAAGCTTCATTCAATGGTACATTCAAACATGAAACAAACCATTCCTAAACTAGATTAAACTAGTAAACCAAAGGAAATACTGATTATAAGTAAACAAGTAAACCAAAGGACATGCTTTTACTACTAAGTCTCTATTTGTTGGGCATACTGATTATAAGTACTTGACATATATCGCAAATGTTGCTAATTAAGGTCAGCAAGATGATTACGCCTATCCTGAAAAAAGATTGTCAAATCATTATCCTTTGAATAGTTACTATGAATATGAATGATTTGATATAGCATATTTCTCATTTTACTTGAAGTTTGGAATAGCTTGTGCAAGGGTGAAAGTACTTTTGATCATTTTGGTCGTGACTATTCCTCTACACAGTCAACAAATGTAACTGTCTAATGATTATATGTAATGTTGAATGGATTAAATGCTTTAATCTTGGTAGAAGTGAATGGAAGGAATAGAGCTGGTGTTAGGTTTAATTTATTATTGAATTCAATGGTTTCCAAGATGTGTTGAGGAATTTTCTCCTTTTTTAATGTTAACTGTTCCCGCACAATCCACTCATACAACAATGAAATGCTATGTGATTGACAATTTCATACAATTGGTCCTTTGGTGTGTATTAAATATAATAGAATTTTCAGCATATCATTATCATTCTATTTCTTTTTTTTAAACATGTCATTGGTTCAGCATATTATTATCATTCTATTTCCTTTTTTGTAAACATGCCATTGGTTCGGTTTTGTAAATTTCTTTTCGTGTTAATTTTTTATTTCTATTTTTTTCCATTTGATAACCATGGTCAACATTTCAAAATAGTGAATAACATCAAATAATGGAGATAAAGCATGGGCTAGGGCATGACACAAGTAGATTAAAACTAAACCAATGGCATGTTTAGAACAAAGAAATAGAATGATAATAATATGCTAAAAATTCATATTCTATTTAATACATGCCAAAGGAACAGTCCCAGCAATTCTTAAACAATGAAGTATGTTTAAGAATTGTTGGGAGTAGTTTTCAAACATTCATATTCACTTATTGAATGCTTTGGAGACTAGTATTTTGACTATACATGCTTTACCACTAACTGAGATTCATTAAAGGATACAAAACCCTTCATTTTGGGTTATTATGTGTGGATTCAAATGTAGGTTTGATTTGGTTAATGTTTAAAAGAGATCAATAAACTATTTAAAGACAATCTTACATGTTTGGAGAGGTTTGAGAGGCACTTATCATTATTGTACCCTCACAAACAGTGGCCTAGACTGGTTTTACTAAGTTTCTTTTCTCTATTTTGAGGTTCTAATTGCCAAAGTGGCCAAAGACTATGTTAGGCTGATAAAATATGGGGATTCTCTTTACCGCTGCAAATCTTTGAAGGTTGATGCACTTGGATGGATGTGGATGTGCAACCTTATTCTTTTACTACTAAGTCTCTTTTTTTTGGGCATACTGATTATAAGTACTTGACATATATCACAGATGTTACTAATTAAGGTTGGCGGGATGATTAGGCCTATCCTGAAAAAATACTATCAAATCATTATGCTTTCAAATGAATTACCTATTAGTGTATCCCTTGTGAGGGAGAGAAGCCAAACATATAAAGAACATGCACATAAACACAACAACTAAAAAACTTAAATGGAATACGCCAAGAAGTACCAAATGATGAATGCTCAATTGTTGTAATGGCAAAGCACCAGAACCATCCATTTGTAGAACTTGATTTTCTAGTCTAAATGATTTTTCTATAGTTGTAATGATTTTTCTAGAACTTGATTTTCTAGTCTTAATGATTTTTCTTTCGTCCTAATGTTTGTTACTCTTGATAAATTAGGCCTTGAATTTGAATTTTTGTTCACTATTTTATTTCAGCTTGATATATATTTCATTCATTTTTCATATACATAGAGACTACACATGCTGATAAAAAAATGAGCTATTCAATTTAGGTTAACTATTCATGACTGTAAATGGTCAATATTTTTTATGGTACTCCTTGGTGTATTCCATTTTAAAAGAATCATGTTTTTATGACTATGATAAATGTCCCTTTGTGTTGAGAAAATTAAAGTTGATAAAATGGTTGTTGAGTATCTGTGTATCTATAGGTTGCAAACAAATCATCCTTCTTACACCTACATTCTAGTCAATGTACAAGTAATGAGTCATTCCATTCAAGAAAGACCATGTCTGATAATATCAACCTAGAACAATATAAGGAGTATGCAGAATTTTGTGATTTTATCTTCCATTAGAGCCACTTCATATGCATAGGTGATGAACATGCATATTTGCCTAAGTGCTAATGGGAGCTTACCCAACAACACATGTACTATTGTGAAAATCACCACAAATCTATTTGTTGTTGGGTCTAGCTCCCAATATTGCTTGGTCAAATATGCATCTTTTTCACCTATGCATATACCTTCTATGATCAAATCTTATATGCATAGGTGATGAACATTCAGATTGCCCTAATTAGTATGATGATTTTTCCTTCCAACACATGTACTATTTTGAAAATCATCACAAGTCCATTTGTTGGAGGAAATCTCACAGTACACATGATTGGAGGTCTAAAGGAAACAAGAGAATTTGAAGAGTCACAAGTCTTAAGATTGTGGTATATTTTGGAAAATGAAGAGTGGAAAGAAGATGATATTCCTAATATAATGGATGGAAACAATGTTGTAGACTTTATTGATCCAGAAATCTTGCAGAGGCTTGAAGAACTGGAGAGGGAAGAAGGGCTTAGGATGGCAGCTGAGGGTGATGAGGATGATGAGATGGGGGAAGTGGAGCTGAATCATGATGAAAAGGAAGCTCTGGCTGCAATTAGGAAGAAGAAGAAGATGCTTATCATCGAACACAAGTTGAAGAAGAGTACAGCAAAGAGCACGCCTACCGTACCAAGGAAGTTTAACAAGAATAAGGAATATGGCTTAAAGAAAATGGGAAGACATATTTCTAGCCTAGGCTTGGATCCTTTGAAGTTTGGTCATTGTGGATAAAATATACAGATCTATCTAGTGATGCAAAATTAACTTCTTTCAGCCTTACCCTTGTTGTTTCAAATATATCATTTGGGTATGCACAGAGGGTACAAGAATTGGGGTATGCATAGTTCATTTAGGGGATATTTCTTGGGAAGCTAATTGCTCATCTGACATCTACATTATTTTGAAGCTAATTGCCAAAGGATCCAGGCCCAGGCTAGAAAGATGTCTTCCCAAACACATAAAAACATGCACATAAACATGATAGCTGAGAAACATAAATGTAGATTTCACAATAGTTGAGAAACATAATTGTAGGCATCATGGTCACAATTTTTTGGAGACAACGTAATTGAGTTGTATACCCAAGTGATGGAGAGAAACTTCTACACCTCCAATTCCAAATTGAATACATTTGTGTTGGAGGACCTTGTATTCATGAGCAACATATGTAGTCAACTTGGAATCAGAGGTGCAAGAGTTTCTCTCCATTGTCTAGGTATACAACATAGTTGATTTGTATACCCAAACAACCCAAAGCAACTACTACTCCTCCGGTTCTAGAGGAGTAGTGGTTTCTTTGCATCGTCTAGGTATACCACTCAATTATGTTGTCTCCAAAAACTTGTGACCATGATGCCTACATTTATGTTTCTTAGTTGTTGTGTCCCAGGACCCCTTATGACCCTTTATGACCCTTTACGACCCCTAAGAATAAACATCTTAGAGGTCTTAACATGTCATAAAGGGTCATAAGAGGCTCCTAGGAGGGGCTGGATGAGCTTTCACATTCATGTGGTTGGCCCTGTTAAGTAGAGAATGTTAAACTATTCTAGCAACAAAGAGAAGCTCAATAATTTAAGGTCTCAGTCCATGGCGATGGTGAAAAATGAAGAGAATCAATGCTGGAGAGTTTTAAGCTATTGAGAAGATGTATATGTAGTGGAGGCTAGAAGGGATTTTTGTGGAAATTTTCTAGATGTGGAGATTTTCTAGAGAGGGTTTCTAGATTGAGTACTAGTACAGAGATGCTGATTCAGTACTGCATCTATAAAACCTTCACAAATATCCCTTTTTTGGCCTCCACTCATACCTCTTCTCAGAGTCTAGAAACTTTGGATACTATTTCTCATCCATGCATGGAATGTACTAGTGATCATATAAAATTACTTTTGTGAGACTGGGATCAATTATGAGAAGGTAAACAACAAGATAATTTTATTGTATCTTTCATTTCTTTTATCCATTCATATTTTCTTCTTTCTCTTATATTGGATACTATGCAGTGTACATAAAGGCAAGACGGTGATTATTCTCAACGATCGACAGGTATAAGTCTTCCAGCCCTTACCCAGTAGCTAGGACTAAAGATAGCAGAGCTCCAGATACCATCATAGTTGGTCTCCATCCTTGGTCCATATACTGGAAAAACATTTTACATTTCATTCGCTCATCAAATGTGGTGATATGAATGAATTTAATGGATGATATTTTCATGTATAACGTATATTATTTTAGTTTGATGGTGACTGAATTTATCTACTTCATGCACTTGTATACATCGAGCATAGCCATAAAGAAGCATCCCCTCCTATGGCCTAAGGAATGTAGGTCATGGGAGGACATGTTTCTTTATGGCTGTGCTTGTAGTATACAAGTGTGCAGAGTCGATAAATTCATGCAACGTCAAATTAAATAATATATGTTATCACAAAAATATTCTATTAAATTCTTTCAAATCCCCTCATTTGATGAGCTAATGAAATGTAAAATTTTTTTCCAGTATATGGACCAAAGACAAAGACCAATTATGATGGTCTCTTGAGCTTTGCTATTTTTACTATGCTAACCCATCAATTTTTCGACATGTAGTAATCCTTTTTCCGACAAAAGAGCTATTCCTCCGATGGCTACTTGTGTTAGAACTTGATTCCTTATCATCGGACATTCCATAGATAACCGGTGGTGGGACTCCATTTTGATAGATGGGTGTGATAGGATGGGTATATCTCCAACAAGTACTCCTGTCGGAGATCTAACGAATATCAGTCACCTTTCTGACTAATGAAATGTCGTAAGAAGAATTTTTTGACAGATCAGTCACATAGTAAAATTGCTATTTATGTGGTCAATTCCGATGGGTAGGGATGTCAGAATACCAATGGTTACCGCTTCCATTGCAATTTGCAATGCAAAAACACCGATGGATAGATGTGTCGCAATTTCATCAAATGGCTATTGAAAATCTAACAAATGGCCATCAAAATTTGGCCTCAAATGTACTAGGGATGGAAGAAGGTGTAGATTTATCCACTACAAGAAAAATAATAGAAAGAGGATTCACTAAGGTATATTTATCTCATTGATTATGGATTTGACATTGAGCTATGTGTAATGTGTCCATGGTCCCTATCACCTTGAGTAGATCATGCTTCTTCATTTAGGTCCAGTTTATGAATTTAATGGCTATCTCTTATCTAGATGGGTTGGTAAATTATTTGTGACGTATGTATTTAATGTTTATCTCTTATCCAATTAGGTCCATTTTATGTTTTGGTCTAGATGCTTATGACACGGGACCTTATTTAATTTTTTTGTTTCATTGTTTGACTTGTAGATTAAATTTTAATATCCCTTAAATCACATGGTCAACCTTTTTGTAATCTCTAATGATCTATCTTGTATATAAGGTATAATTTAAGCTTTGGAAAAATGTAAGGTGTGAAGCATGTGAACAAAGTGTGAGCTAGTGAAGATCTACAACCAACATAAAAACATTCAATGATGATCACAAAAAGGAAAGAGTAGTATCACTGTGCTACTAAGGTTGACATTATTGTGAAGATCAACTACATTATCAAAAGAATCTTTCTTTATGTATTGAAAAGTGTTGTTTATATCTTAGACAAGATGTCTTGGGTGAAAAAATTTGTTGATGTATGTTTCTACATTGGCAATTAGCCCCTGTATGAAAGTATGGGGTAGTGAGATCCTTTCTATATTCATCTTTGTATTGGTAGTGACCCTCTGGTGGTAGTTCCAAAGCTGTCAGTGCTTGCTATAATTTGTAATCAAAATATATACATCAGTGAATTATCCTTGTGGGAAAGTGCTCACCATGGTTTTTCCTAGTTTGGGTTTTCCACATATAAAAGATATGTGTTTATGTGTTACTAGTTGTGTTTTTTACTTGGCTATTATTTCATGTGGTGAATATTGAAGTTAATGTGTTTTGGTTTATTCTGATTCAAGCCCCCCTCTTAAGATCCAAAGTGTGTTAAAAAAGCATTAGTAATTTAGAATTTACTTTCATTGAAAAATTGTGAAATACTCATTAGCTATTTTGTTAGATTAGTTTTATTGTTTCTATTTGTATTCCATTGTACTTATGGGTGTCAAGCTAAGGGTTGGGTTTCCTATTTTTATTGTATGGTTGACTTATTTTAAATTTTATAAACCAAAATAAATTTCATGATATGGTCTACACCTAGCATAATAGGGTTGAAAAATATCATATATTATTTATTTTTTGAAGAAAAGAAACTATCATATAGTCATCATATGCTACTAGTTTTTCTTAGTTATTTTCATTAATTTATTTAGGGGGTTAGAAAATAATAAATTCAATCATTCATGAAAATTAGCTCTTACAATTTTAATATTTAATTATTTGAAATTACATATAATGCCATTTGATGTTTGTTCAAAATATTTTAATATAAGTTTAAAAATTAATAATTATGAAAACGTCTTTGAAACTTGATTAATTTTCTATTATTTAAGATGGTACTAATGTTTATAGAAACATAAATATATCCATGCTAAGAAAGCATGTCCTTTTCCAACATTTTATTGTATTACAAATATTAGATCTATAATTGTGATGCATGATTGTCATAAACTGTTACCATTTCTTCATTAGATTATCTTTTGACTTCTCTCATTTCCCACTATGATTGCATTAAACATAAGGGTTTGAACAAAGAGGGGTTTGGAAGATTGCATATAAAGGAGATTTAGCTTAACTATTGTGAAAGAAAAAAGTTTATATGCTAAAAATAGAACGGAGTTAGTGAGAGAATGGTGTCACACCATATAATTAAGTAATGGCTTAGAGAAAGAAGTGGATGCTAGAATGGTGTGTGAAATAGGTTCGAAGATAGAACTTGTGGGGGTAAGTGTTGTATACTTAGAAGACATGGTTGAAGTGTACATATGAATGTGTTTAGTAGTGCATCATAAAGGACCTTTTTGGCACTTGGAATAAGCATCATTGAATGCTTGAATAATTTTATTTGTTGTTTGTGGCCACTTTCTTAATTCACAAATTGGAAAACTAATTCTCATTTTTGGGCCAATGCATGGATAAAATAATTTTGAAAAGAAGATGGAATTCATTTTATTCCAGAATAAGGCTATTTGAGAATTAAAAATTACTCCAAAATTTACAAACTCGTCGAGTCCGTACATTTTGGTTTTCTAGGGTTTTATATTTCATGAAAAAATGTGTCAGGTCCATTCACATCTACAAAGAGGTTTTTAAGATTTCTGTAAATCAGCCTCTGTTTGAGAGTAGAGGCAGCTAGAGCATAGGCACCATTTGACCCAGCTCTATTTTATATCCCATTTTAGCTGCGAATACAAATGCACAACCTCCATTAGTAGACACATATTATTTTAGAAGAAAAGGGGAGGAGAAGCTATAGATTTTCGAAGCATTGTTACAAAGGGTATGTTCTTGCCACAACCAAGATTAGATTTCATTATGCAATGCATGTTCTTGCCACAACCACAAATCTTTTTCATGTAGTGTAATGTTTGATTTTCAGATGTATGTTATATTAAATAAATTGTTACTATTGTTTAACCGATTTGGAACAAGTTCATCTCAAGGGTTTGGCAAGTTCTGTGTGAATATATTACTTGTAGTCTTTAGACATGCTGGCTAGGGTAGATAGTTTTTTTTGTGCAGTGTTGTTCTGATATTATTGTGCAATGAGGCCATATCAAGGTTTTGGCTATGGATTGTGTGTCATTTCCTCTACGCCTTTATTGCTCTTATTTCTAGCTAGTTTGTTGTTAGCAATGGGGTATTCCATTTTTTAGATATGATAGGTATGATATTAGATAAGAGGATAATTATTTATAGCCATGACATATAACCAATGGAAAGAGCTGGTAATAGGTTTCTGTCATGGAGTGTAATTATTGATTTTCAGCAATTATATGTTTTACTGTATAAATTATTTTTGATGTCTAATTATTTTGGAATGAATATGTGCCAAGGTGAAACCCTAGTTAATAGATCATATCATCTCTGTGTATGATTTTTTGAAAGCCACACACATGTGGAGTGCTTCAAAAAGTTTCTCAAGATAGGGCCTTTTAATTTAGTATAATGCCTAAAGATTAGCTCTGGTTTTTAAATGACAAAACCTTTTTATGTGTTCTTTTTTTAATTGCTACAAATAGTTATTTAAGGATTACTATTTTCCCATTATATCAGACCTCTTTAAGGTTTTTAGGACTACCTCGATTCTCTGTATGGTAGTTATTTAGCTTGCAAAACACTTTGTACAAATTTGCAAGTCATTCTCAAACCTCAAGGATACAACAGTGTATGATAACTTTTAAACAGACTCGCAACATACTTTATATCAGTCTTTGGTAATGAATACAATTTCACTATGACAGTGCAGTAGTCTTCTAGTTTGGACAATCATAACTTATTGTCTTCTTCTTCTCTAGTTCACATTCGTATCCTCTAGTTTTGGAGTTTGTCTTGAATTCTTCTTCTTATCAATTTAGACCTATAGGACAATTAAAATACCATGACAATAATCCTTTACCACATAAGATTGCTTCTATTAAAGTTTTGTCAACCATTGCATGCTCATTGACCCCCCATGTCTTTGTTCATGAAAAAACACTTCCCTTTGCATTAGTGTTACCTTGGCACCCTTTGATTGTCTTCATAGATTGTGCATTCTCTAAAGCTTTAGGTTGGTTTTGAGTAGTTTCTTTCCACTTAAAGATAAATCTAAAATCAATTCAAGGATATCAGAGTCCATCCTCTATTTAAGTTTAGATTTTTTAGCAATCATGTGAGTCTGTCAGACAGTCACAACACATTGGACAATGATTGAATTACCAATCAAGCTAGCCTGGAAATATGGAAATATTGGATCTTGAAATATGGATATACAAAAAATGGTCTACTTCTCTAGATTACCTATTGTAAACTTGTCAATTCACCTTTTTACCAATGGTAAGCTTCCCTTTCCTTTCCATTTTGTGGTTATTATTAGCATGTAGTTTATATATGCTATCAATTACACTTAGTGTATTAGTAAGAGAATGCATCATTCTCATCAATGATTGGTTGAATAACGGATCATGGTAGTCTATGATAGAGTGTTCTCTATAAAGAATTATTGGATTGGTATAAACTCTATATAGCATGCAAATAAAATTGGCATCCCTGACTCCATGTAGGTATCTTGTATTCATGGTACTTAGATGCCCATTTGTACATCAGTTAATAGTTAAAGCCATGAATTCCTAGACATGCTCACTTTTGTCAACTATTGTAACTAGGAATATCATCGGCCCAAAATAGGACTCCGGGTATGCTATGACAACTTAAAAGTCTCTGTAATGTTTTTTACTAAGGTCACTATCATGTTGCTTGTATAAAGGCATGTAGTAGTTAATATTGTACCAAAATGGAACCCACAAATTTTACGTTGGTGAGTTTTCTTTATGATCTTTACTTTTATTCTTGAAGATGTTGCATTCTTGTTGTCCTCCAACTATTGTAGTTGTTCTTCTTCCTTAAACTCTATTTCAATGTGTTCCATTTCACTCTTTGTTGTAGACAGTATTTTCATGAACTTCATTCCACAAAATCTTTTAAAGAAAATTAGTTCATAATTTTTTTGTAATAGGCAATATTCAGTCAAACCGCTGCAATTTCATGGTCCCTTTCTTGTTCATGATTTTTTTATGGTTGTAGCATGATATTTTAGAGCCATATTTGTTTTTATTATCATCCTCCCTTAATGATTGTATCTGCTATCATGGGGGACCTTTTCCTTAAGCATCTTGGGAATACATTCATGCTCCTTATGTCTCTGTATGATCTAAAGCTGATTCATGCATTCTCTAGATTAGAACATCCTATTGAAATTATCTTAATTTCTAAATTGCAGGAACAAAGTGGAAATATTCTATGTGGGTTCATTCTATGAATTTATATCTAGATCCTATTCAGAAAGACAAACATGCAATGTTCACAATTTCTACCATTTCTAGTGAGTAATACATATAAATGTCAATTACCTGTACATTACCTTTTATTACATTTAGATTGCATATAAATATTCTTAAATAGTATATGGACAAATAGATATTGTAATGGGTTACAAAAATAGATAAGTTCACATTCAACATATTAAAAGTAAGTGCTAGTGTTTAAGGTATTGCTTTTTACATGATTCGTACATTGTGTGCCCCTTGATCATTATCTTCTATGTTTTAGTTTTTTCTACGCATGAAACTAGGAAAGTCTTGTGCTAGAAAATAGATCCTTTTCTTGCACCACAGGAAAAATTGTCCATCTTCTTAAATTCTTGAAAGATCTTACAGATTTGAGATTTAATGAACCACCTCAAGTGAAACTTTATAGTCAAAGATCATTACCATAGGATTGCCTGTTATCACTTGGAAGGTCATATAGCTTAACAAACACATTAAAACAACATCCATAATTTCAAGTAGTAAAAAGCATGATGGCAATAGAAATATGTTTGAGTTTAATTGGAAAAAATGTTAAGATCTCTACTCCCAAGTACATTGTTTTCTATGTTTAATCACAGATGTATTGAAGAGAATAATGGATTCATAGAATGATATTGCACTTAAAATTTTGTTAAATACATCCAGTCTACAGGCTTTCTTTTACTAGTTAAATAGGTTTTGTTACTTTACAATATGATATTATAGGTACTTTTTAGACTCCTATGCTGTTGTGGATGGCTGGAGTCACTATAACATGTGTTCACATATGTAGGCCTAGAAAACCCCATTGTTGTTTTGTTGTTTTGTTGTAGTTGTCATTGTGTTTAATTATATGCAATTACTAAGTTATCTTTCCTTTTAGGTAATGGATCTTACCAAATAGTTACACCTTCAAGGTCTCACTCTTAGGAAGAAGAGAGTCATTATTTCTCTTGCATACATGCTTGCAGCCATTGTGGTAGCCATTGTGGCATTTGTAGATGAAGAAAAAAAACAAATGTGTAAGCGCTTAAGGGATGAAATTCCTTTTTATAATTGTATCATCCATTCCAACAACATGAATTGTCATGACCAAATACGCATGACTAAATGAGCCTTCTTTCAGCTAGAAAATCTTCTAAGGCAAAAAGGAAGCATCATAGATATGGAAAATATCATATTAGAGGAACAACTAGTGATGTTCCTACATACCATTGGGAAAAATCTACGTAATCATAAGATTGCCCATAACTTTGGGCACTCAAGAGAGATAGTTAGTCTATACTTCCACAAGGTGTTGACAAGTATCTTAGCATTCCATGCATATTATCTTCTACTCCCTGGTCCTAACATTCCTCCAAAAATTAGTGGGAAGGACCGGTTCAACCCATACTTCAAGGTAAATCTCCTTGCCATACACATATGTTTTATTGAGTCTTAATCCTGTTTCCACATTTTCATTGGATTATCCATTTTTTGACTATAGGATTGTGTGGGAACAATTGATGGATCCCATACACGAGTCACTGTCAATCTTGACCTCCAAGCCAAATATCATGATAAAAAAGGTAATTTGTCACAAAATGCTATGGGTGTATGTTCATTTGATTACCAATTTCAATACATCCTTGCTGGTTGGGAAGGGTCTACTGCAAATATCTATTTTGTAGGTTTGTCTCTCTCCGAATCAGATCCACTTGTGGTTCCTCCAGGTATGTAGACTATGATTCTCATATTCCTGTATACGATAAATTTTACACTATTATATAAATATTCTTTATTATATACAAGAAATTATTATTTGGTCGATGCTGGATATCCAAATGCACCAAGATTTCTCTCTCCTTATAGGTGTACATGTTACCACCTAAAGGAATTTGTAAGAGAAAATAACATAAACACAGCATAGGAGTTGTTTAACCATAGACACTCATCACTTAGGAATATATTAGAGCATACATTTGGCATTTTGAAGTAGCATTTTCCTATATTAAGGCATGCGACATCTTATAAAATTGAGACACAAACCAAGATTTTTTTGGCATGTTGTATTTTACACAAAACAAGATGGATGATGGAAAATATTGTCAGTTTAAAACATTATACCATGGACATGTTTAGTCTTATTGTTGTTATATTGATGTTATAATACAGTTAATTAATTTTTTTATTGTTATATTACTGTCATGATATATATATTGTTGTTAATACTATTGTCACTGTCCTCATTTTGATGCTGGAAAATGTTGTCATGTGTAGTCTTATTTTTGTTATACTGATGTTATAATGCAGTCAATTAATTTTGATGCTGGAAAATACTATCATGCTTAGTCTTATTGTTGTTATACTGATGTTATAATGATTTGTAAATATTCGAGAAAGAATGGATAGGGTGACCTTAGATCGATGATGTCAACAAGCAGGTAGCAAACTTAGAATTCACTATATACAATCCTAACTAGTTTGCAAATGATTATTCATGTAGTGAGAAGTAGAACAAATGTACGAGGCATAAGTAGAACCATTAAAAAAATGATAAATGACTAAAAATTCACATGGCCTCATATCTATGCATAATGAGTATGTGATTGTGAATCATGTAAAAAAATCACATGGTCTCATATTTGTGCAGATTCTGTAGAATGAGTGCATGACCGCAAGCTGCAATAAATAGATAGACAAGGCTTCCAAAAGAAATAATGGTAAACTCACAAAACTGGCTATCAAGAAGCCACTGTAAATGCATGGTTGGATCTAAAAAGCAAGCTCTAATAGTGTACCTTATGGTTCCAATAAATTAAAGGCTTATAAAAGATCAAAAGTTAAGTTTGATGTAGAAGTGTTAGTCAGACTTAGAAACTTCCTATCATAGATAATTGCTTGTGAAGATTTTCTTTTTTTTTAATTATCTCTGGAAATTATTATTTTGAAATTGATTATGTTCTTGTCATTGCATACTTCAGCCCATTAAAGAAACATAATTTTTATAACATGAAGGTCTCTTCATTTTTTCCATTATGTTCTAACCCGAAGAGACCTCGTGAAGAGACAACATGAAAAGACCTCACTGTTGCCAACAATTTTGTTTATGGATTGCTCCTAAGAGAAAGCACTCAATACTTTACTGTTAAAGTGTAGGGTGTGGGAGCACTACATTAGTGATATAAATCTAAGCTAGCAAAAGGGTATAAATAATCTACAATTCACACAATGCAAGTGGGAAAAAAATGGTGTAAATTATCCACAACTAATTCATAAGCATTTACAAATTTTGTCAAACCAATTTATTTTCCCCCAAAAATTGAATCCAAAGACAGTCCATCAATTACCAATTAAAATTTTAGGGCACTTAATCTGCAATTCACACAATCCATGCGAAAAAGAGTAGTGTGAAATACCTATAACTAATTCAGAAGCATTTACAAATTCTATAAAACCAATTTCTCTTTCTGCATAAATTGAACCCAAAACCAGTCCATCAAATATTGATTAAAACTTTGAGACCCCTTAAATTCCTTTTCTTCCTTAAAACAGAGTAGCACTACCAAGGAGTGCTTTAGAAACTTGCTTCTCTTGATTCAAGAGCACTTCAATTAATTCTGGAGCTGTACATTTTGTGTGGGCTATTGCTAAATAATTTTTTGTTCTGCTTAGGTGCAGATACGATACTGTAATAGAGTTAATTTTTTTATACAATATCTATTTGAGCATTGTTACATGAGTTTGTTTTTTATAGTTTTCTGGGGGATATCAATGACTGTGCTAATGTGCCAGACTGCGAGTGTGGGGAAGGGGCTTACATTTTGAAAACCTCACACATGGAGAAGAACCCTGAGAAATTTTTTTTGGAGTTCTCCACTTAGCAAGAAGGTTGATAGTGGTAATGTATTTTATGTTTATAAAAAATATACATACTATTCATTGGAGTATGAAGTAATGTAGAGTTGATATTGTAGGGTGACAATGGTTGTGGCTACTTTAGGTGGGCAGATTATGTGTCAGCTGCATATGTCCACCAATTTGCACATGTTGTCGATGAAGCTCAACAGTGTAGCTTGTGCTCTCGAGAGGCAGCTATGGCTGAGATTATCTCAATGGTGAAGGCTGAAATAATTTTTTTATGACAGCTTCACAGCATTTTAATTGCATTTATTTGTATTTTAATTGCATTTATTTGTTGGGAACATATGACAAGATGAACTTTGAATGTATCCCAATTAATTTGAGATAAAATATGGACATGTAACTAGTTTACGATGTACTATAATATATGTGGTGACTTATTTATAATATTGTCATGTCAATTTTTTATATATGTGGTAACTTGTTTATAATGTTGTCATGCCAATTTTTTAGTTATTACTTCAATATGACTTTGGATAGAAAAATATTAAAAATTAAGAAAACGAGCAACAAAATTGATAAAAGTTGAAAAATTAAAATTTGTAAGAAAATAATTTTGTTTATAACCTTAATTTTTTAAAGTTAATAATACATATTTTAATTTTAAAATATATAAGTTAGAAATACATATACATTTTAATTAAAAAATCAGCAACAAAAATGATAAGTTGAAAAATTAAAATTTGTAAGAAAATAATTTTTTTATAATCTTAATTTTTAAAAGTTAATAATACATATTTTAATTTTAAAATATATAACTTAGAAATACATATATATTTTAATTAAGAAACCAGCAACAAAAATGATAAGTTAAAAAATTAGAATTTGTACTTGAATTTTTTTTTTATAATTATAATTTTTTAATAAGTTAAAAATACACATTGTTCAAATTAATTTAAAAAAAGAAAAATAATCCTTATTCCCATTCCACATTATGGGATCCAAACGCAAAATAGATTAATTCCCAGTTATATTCTAGGTGACCCAAATAGGTCCAAACCTTATTCCGGCTTTCATTTTTAGCATTAATTAATTCCAGAATAGGTCCTTATTCTACAATAGGCCTATTCTGGATAAGTTAATTCCATGCAACAAAAGGGCCCATTTGGCGCCTGGAATTAATCTGGAATAAGCATTATTGAATGCCCGAATAATTTTATTCATTGTTTGTGGCCACTTTCTTTATTCGCGAATTGGAAAACTAATTCCTGTTTTTGGGCCAATGCATGGATAAAATAATTTCGAAAAAAAGCTAGAATTCATTTTATTCCAGAATAAGCCTATTCAAGAATTGAAAATTACTCCAAAATTTACAAACTCGTCAGGTCCATGCATTTTATTTTTCTAGGGTTTTCTATTTGATGAAAAAATGCGTCGGGTCTGTTCGCATCTGCAAAGAGGTTTTTAAGTTTTCTGCAAATCAACCTTCATTTCAGAGCAAAGGCAGCTAGAGCATAGGCACCATTTGACCCAACCCTGATTTATATTCCATTTTAGCTACGAATATAGATCCACAGCCTCCAGTAGCAGAGACATATTATTTTAGAAGCAAAGGGGAGGAGAAGCTATAGATTTTCAAAGCATTGCTGCAAAGGGTATGTTCTTGCCATGACCAAGCTTAGATTTCATTATGCAATGCATGTTCTTGCCACAACCACAAAGCTTTTTCATGTAGTATAATGTTTGTTTTTCAGATGTATGTTATATTAAATAAATTGTTACTATTGTTTAATCAATTTGGAACGAGTTCATCTCAAGGGTTTGGGGAGTTCTGTGTGAATATTTTACTTGCAGTCTTTAGACATGTTGGCTAGGGTAGATAGTTTTTTTTTGTGCAATGTTCTTCTGATATTGTTGTGTAATGAGGCGATATCGAGGTTTTGGCTGTGGATTGTGTGGCTTTTCCTTTGCACCTTTATTGCTCTTATTTCTAGCCAATTTGTTGTTAGAAATGGGGTATTCCATTTTGTAGATATGGTAGGTATGATATTAGATAAGAGGACAATTATTTACAGCCATGACATATAACCAATGGCCAGAGCTGGTAATAGGTTTCTGTCATGGAGTGTAATCATTGATTTTTAGCAATTATATGTTTTACTGTATAAACTATTTTTTGTCTAATTATTTTGGAATGAATATGTGCCAATGTGAAGCCCTAGTTAATAGATCACATCATCTATGTGTATGATCTTGTGAAAGCCACACACATGTGGAGTGCTTCAAGAAGTTGCTCAAGATAGGGCTTTGTAATTTAGTGTAATGCCTGAAGATTAGCTGTTCTTTTTTAATGACACAATCTTTTTATGTGTTCTTTCTTTAATTGATACAAATAGTTATTTAAGGATTACTATTTTCCCATTGTATCAAACCTCTTTAAAGTATTTGGGACTACCCCAATTCTTTGTATGGTAGTTATTTAGCTCACAAAATAATTTGTATAAATTTGCAAATCATTCTCAGACCTCAAGGATATAACAGTGTATGATAACTTTTAAATAGACTCCCAACATACTTTATATTAGTCTTTGGTAATGAATACAATTTCACTATGACAGTGCACTAGTCTTCTAGTCTAGACCATCATAACTTATAGCCTTCTTGTTCTCTAGTTCACATCTATATCCTCTAGTTTTGGAGTTTGTCTTGAATTCTTCTTCTTATCAATGTAGACCTGTAGAACAATTAAAATACCATGACAATCATCCTTTACCACATAAGATTGCTTCTATTAATTTTTTCTCAAAATTAATATCAACCCAGACCAAAATAAGGAGTATGTAGAATTTGTCAACTCTTTGTATTCTTTGTAGCCATCCTTAATTAATATCAGCCCAGAACAAAATAAGGAGTATGAATTTATTTTTTATTGTATCTGCCATTAGAGCCACTTCATATGCACAGGTGATGAACATGCATATTTTCCTAAGTGCTACTGGGAGCTTACCGAGCAACACATGTACTATTGTGAAAATCACCACAAATCTATTTGTTGTTGGGTCTAGCTCCCAGTATTGGATGGTCAAATATGCATGTTTTTCACCTGTGCATATACCTTCTATGATCAACTCTTATATGCACAGGTGATGAACATTCAGATTGGCCTAATTAGTACTGCGATCTTTCCTTCCAACACATTTACTATTGTGAAAATCATCACAAGTCCATTTGTTGGAGGTCTGAAGGAAACAAGAGAATTTGAAGAGTCGTGAGTCTTAAGATTGTGGTATATTTTGGAAAATGAAGAGTGGAAAGAAGATGATATTCATGAGATCATGGATGGACACAATGTTGCAGACTTTATTGATCTAGATATCTTGCAGAGGCTTGAATAAATGGAGAGGGAAGAAGGGCTTAGGATGACAGTTGAGGGTGATGAGGATGATGAGATGGGGGAAGTGGAGTTGAATCCTGATGAAAAGGAAGCTCTAGCTGTAATTAGGAAGAAGAATAAGATGCTTATCATTGAACAAAAGTTCAAGAAGAGTACTGCAAAGAGCACGCCTACCGTACCAAGGAAGTTTAACAAGAACAAGGAATATGGTTTAAATAGAATGGGAAGACATCTTTCTAGCCTGGGCTTGGATCCTTTGAAGTTTGGTCATTGTGGATAAAATATACAGATCTGTCTAGTGATGCAAAATTAACTTCTTTAAGCCTTGCCCTTATTGTTTCAAATATATCATTTGGGTACGCATATAGGGCACAGGAATTGGGGTATGCATAGTTCATTTATGGCATTTTTCTTGGGAAGCTAATTGCTCATCTATCATCTACATTATTATGAAGCTAATTGACAAAGGATCTAGGCCTAGGCTAGAAAGATGTCTTCATAAACACATAAAAACATGCACATAACATGATAGCTAAGAAACATAAATGTAGATCTCACAATAGTTGAGAAACATAATTGTAGGCATCATGGTCACAATTTTTTGGAGACAATGTAATTATGTTTTATACCCAAGTGGTGGAGAGAAAATTATGCACATCCAATTCCAAATTGAAAACATTTGTGTTAGAGGACCTTGTATTCATGAGCAACAAATGTAGTCAAATTGGAATCAGAGGTGCAGGAGTTTCTCTCCATCATCTGGGTATACAACATAATTGATTTGTATACCCAAATGACCCAAAGCAACTACTACTCTTTCAGTTCTAGAGGAGTAGTGGTTTCTTTGCATCGTCTGGGTATACCACTCAATTATGTTGTCTCCAAAAAAATGGGACCATGATGCCTACATTTATGTTTCTTAGATGTTGTATCCCAGGACCCCTTATGACCCTTTACAACCCTTTACAACCCCTAAGAATACACATCTTAGAGGTCTTAAAATGTCATAAAGGGTCATAAGAGGCTCTTAGGAGGGGCCAGATGAGCTTCCACCTTCACGTGGCTGGCCTTGTTAAGTAGAGAATGTTAAACTATTCTAGAAACAAAGAGAAGCTTAATAGTTTAAGGTCTTAGTCCATAGAGATGGTGAAAAATGATGGGAATCAATGATGGATACTTTTTAGATACTGAGAAGATGTATATGCAGTGGAGGCCAAAAGGGATTTTTGTGGAGATTTTCTAGAGAGGATTTCCAGATTGAGTACCAGTGCAAAGATGATGATTCAGTATTGCATCTATAAAACCTTCAAAAATATCCCTTTTTTGGCCTCCACTCATACCTCTTCTCAGAATCTAGAAACTTTGGATATTGTTTCTCATCCATGCACGAAATGTGCTAGTGATCGTATAAAATTACTTTTGTGAGACTGGGATCAATTATGAGAAGGTAAAAAACAAGATAATTTTATTGTATCTTTCATTTCTTTTATCCATTCACATTTTCTACTTTCTCTTATATTGGATACTATGTAGTGTACATAAAGGTAAGATGGTGATTATTCTCAATGATCGACAGGTATAAGTCTTCCATCCCTTACCTAGTAGCTAGGACTATAGATAGCAGAGCTCAAGAGACCATCATATTTGTTCTCTGTCCTTGGTCTATATACTAAAAAAACATTTTACATTTCATTAGCTCATCAAATGCAGTGATTTGAAAGAATTTAATGGATGATATTTTCACGTATAACGTATATTATTTTATTTTGATGATGAATGAATTTATCTACTTCGTGCACTTGTATACATCGAGCACAGCCATAAAGAAGCATCCCCTCCTATGGCTTGAGTAATGTAGGCCATGGGAGTGTTAGGATTAACAAGGTAGAAATAACAATTATATGCAAATATAACCAATATCAGAAAAAACAATAAACCACACAAAAGAGAAAACAATACACAAAGATTTAATATGGTTAACCCAATCCCTGGACTACATCCACCAATAGTGAGTCCAATATTTTATTATCCAATGATTACAACTTGTTTACAATCCATAATCCCCTTACAGCTCAATTTCACCACAAGTAATAAAATCATACATTAATGAAATCCCTAACCCTATGCCATATTATACAATATTTTTCCCCTTTAGGGTTAGAATGAGTTACAACATGTCGGCCCAAAAATTACTAAAAATATGTCAGCGAGGTTGGGAGGAAAAGTGTACAGTACTTTCTTGATCAATCACCACAAGCTAACAATCTCCCACTTGGTGACTGATTAGTATCCACTCTAAAAAACCTCCCACTTGGAGACTAATCCTGTAGCAATACCACTACCATATGAGGCTCCCATTGGATCAAACCACCTTAGACTCAATTGTTCCTTTATTCTGTTTAGTCTAGAAGACCAACTAAAGTTGAACATGATTTCAATTTCTCCCTTATTACTACCTTTGTAAACATATCTGCTAGATTATCATCTATATGAATCTTTTCCATCTTTAACTTCCCATCATCAAAAACTGACTGAATGAAATGGTACTGTAAATGTATGTGTTTTGTCTTTGAGTGCAAAGCATAATTCTTCACAAGATGAATGGCACTTTGACTATCTATATGTAAAAAATTATCCGTTTGTGGATGTCCCAATTCTTCCATGAAGAATTGAAGCCATATCATCTCCTTGGCTACCTTTATAGTAGCAACATACTCTGCCTCTATAGTGGATAAAGGAATGACCTTTTGTAGTTGAGAAATCTAACTCACTACTATTCCACCAATAGTAAATATATAACCTATAGTACTCCATTTTCTATCTATATCTCTTGCCAAATCTGAGTCAACATAGCCTTGTACAGTAGTAGTATAACCCCCAAAGTGTAAACACTTACTGGATGTACCTCTCAAATATCTGAAAATCCATTTGATTGCATTCTAATGCTCAATACCAGGGTTACTCATATATCAGCTAACGAATCCCACTGCGTGTACAATATCTAGCCTAGTACATACCATATCATACATTAAGCTCCCTACAGCTGAAGCATAAGGTACCTTAGACATTTTTTCCTCTTCTTCTGATGTCTTAGGACACATCTCCTTAGTCAATTTCAAATGACTAGGAAAAGGTGTACTAACAGCTTTGGCATTCTCCATAGAGAAACATTGCAACACCTTCTCAATATAATCAACCTGAGATAGAGACAACTTCCTATTTTTCCTATCTCTACAAATTTTCATACCAAGGATTTGTTCTTCTGCCCCCAAATCCTTCATAGCAAATGAATGTGCTAACTGTTGTTTCAACCCCTTAATGTGATCCATGTTAGACCTAGCTACAAGCATATCATCAACATATAAACATAAAATAATGTAGCTATCATCATCCAACCTCTTAAAATAAACACAATGGTCAGAATGACACTGACTGTATTAATGTGATCCATGTTAGACCTAGCTACAAGCATATCATCAACATATAAACATAAACTAATGTAGCTATCATCATCCAACCTCTTAAAATAAACACAATGGTCAGAATGACACTGACTGTATCCATGCTCATTCATAAAAGTCTCAAATTTAATATACCATTTTTGAGGTTCTTGCTTCAAGCCATATAAAATTTTCTACAATCTGCACACCAAATTCTCCTTACCCTTGACCTCAAAGCCTTGTGGCTGGACCATATATATTTCTTCATCCAAATCAACATGAAGAAAAGTTGTTTTAACATCAAGCTACTCTAAATGCAAATCTTTAGTTGCCACAATAATTAAAACAGTACGGATAGAAGTCATTTTAACAACTGGAGAAAATATCTCATCATAATCAATACCCTTTTTTGGTGCAAATCCTTTTATAGTTAACCTGGCTTTAAATCTTTTCTTACCTCCATCCTCTTCTTTCAGCCTATAAACCCATTTATTTTGTAAAGCCCTTTTACCTGCAGGTAACTTACATAAATCTCATGTTTGATTTTGCAACAAAGAGTCCATTTCATCTATCATTGCAGACTCCCACTGAACCTTTGTATCCACCTACACAGCTTCATTATAACATTCAGGTTCACTAACATCTATTAATAAAATAGAATACAAAGATGGAGAAAATCTATCTGGAGGTCTACTTAGCCTTGTTGACTATCTAACATTCACTGGGGTGTGTGGTATTTTTCGTTGTTGTTGTTTTTGTTGTGGAGCATAAGGAACTACTGGAACATCATCTTTTGGAGTATCATCGAGTACTACATAATCATTTTCTTTCTTCTCATGCTGCTACAATAGATCTTTGTACAATACTTTCTCATTGAATATGACATCCCTGCTTCTTACAATTTTATGATTTTCAAAATCCCAAAGCCTATAGCCAAATTCATCAATGCCATATCCAAAAAATAGACATTTCTTTGACTTAGCTTCCAGCTTGGTTCTATTTTCAAAATCTATATGTAAAAAAGCTTCACAACCAAAGGTTTTGAGAAAAGAACAACTCACCTTCTTACCACTCCATGCTTCCTCTAGAATACCACAGTCCAAAGGAGTAGAGGGGCCTCTATTGATTAAATAAGCAATAGTGTTCATAGCCTCTATCCACATGCTTTTGGGCAGCCTAGCATGCAACCTCATACTCCTTGCACGCTCCATTATTGTCCTATTCATGTGTTCAGCCACTCCATTTTCTTGTGGAGTCCTTGGTATAGTTTTCTACCTATGAATACCATTAGAGGAACAATAATCTTCAAATTTTGTGCTGCAATACTCACCACCATTATCAGATCTGAGACATTTTAACCTTTTAGCAGTCTCATTCTCAACCAAGCATTTCCATTTCTTAAAAGTTTGAAATACATCAGATTTCTATCTAAGAAAATAAATCCATACTTTTCTTGTTGCATCATCTATAAATGTAACATAATACAAAGAACCACCAAGGGAAGATACCTGAGCTAGTCCCCATACATCTATATGCACAAGCTCTAATCTCTCATTTTTCTTTTCCTTCCCACTCTTCACAAAACTAACTCTCTTTTGTTTTCTATACACACAACTCTCACATAAATCCATATTGACACATTTTAGACCAGGTAAAACTTTCTTTGAATAAAGTAATTTCATACCTTTTTCAATCATGTGCCTGAGTCTATTGTGCCATAGTGTTGTGTCAAAATCTACAATAATGGTTTGATGTTCTTCCTACTCAACTGCAGCCATTGTTCCTGAACATTCATTATCTTCTGAAACAATTAAAGTAGAAGGAATGGTATGACTTGTACAAAGATATAAGGTGCCTACTTTCACAACTTTTTCTACTACTAAGGAACCTTTTGAAACCTTCCAATTTCTATCATTAAAAGTAACTATGCAACCCTCATCACCCAGTCGCCCTGCTGAAATTAAATTCCTACTTAGCCTTGGAACATGTTTTACCTCTTGTAGTAGCCAATGATTCCCATTCTGCAACTTAATCTTAATTTTTTCCTTTCCAACTATCTGAAAAGGTTCATTATCTCCCAAATAAACTAGCCCAAAATCCCCTTGGACATAATCAAGAAAGTAACCTCTATGGGGTGTAGCATGAAATAAAGCCCTAGAATCTAAAACCCATGAATCATCGATACTTTCTAAAGAAAGAATCAAAGCATCCTCTTCAAATTTATTACTTACCACATTTACCTCCTTGTTACCTTCTTGTTTGTCTCCTTATTTATTCTTATGAGACCAGTAATCTTTCTTCTTATGACCTCATTTTCCACAGTACCAACAATCATTTGGCGCTTTGGATTCGGACCTCTTTCCCTTTGATTTTCCTCTTGATTTCCCATGATTTCTAGAGTTGTTTCCTCTCTCATTGGTTCTACCCCTACTTTATGCATTTAAGACACTACCTAATGTGGATCCACCTAATATTTTCCTATGAATTTCCTCACTTAGAATAACACCAATAACATCATCATATTTTAGGGTATTAGAACCAGAAAAAGAATTACTAACAGCCATTACCTAGCCATTCCAGCTTTCAGGCAAAGAACACAAAATCAAGAGAGCCCTGACTTCTTCATCAAAAATAATATTGACAAAAGTTAATTGATTGGTAACTATATTAAACTCATTTAAATGATCAGCAAATGACCCAACTTCCACCATTTTCATATTAAACAAACACTTCATGAGAAATACATTATTTGAAGCGGAGGGCTTTTCATACAACTTTGCTAGGGTTTTCATCAAATCTTCAGTCATCATTTCTTGTGTAATATTGAATGCCACCGATTGTGCCAGGCATAATCGAATACTACTAAGAGCCTTTCTATCAAGAATTACCTAGTCCTCATAAAAAATGCTTGTTGGTTTGTTGGCTTTTCCTTCCAATGGCCACCATAGATCCTTCTGATAGAGATAGTCCTCCATTTGCATTTTCCATAACTAAAAGTTCTCCCCATTAAACTTGTCAACCTTTAGCCTCTTGTCTTCCATTGCTCCCACTCAACTGTGAGACTCCCACTAAATCGTGAGATATTCCTGCAGAGGATAATTGAAAAGAAAAACTTTGTTCTAATACCACTTGTTAGGATTAACAAAGCAGAAATAACAATTACAAGAAAATATAACCAATATGAGAAAAAACAATAAACCACACAAAAGAGAACACAATACACAAAGATTTAATGTGGTTCACCCAATCCCTGGGCTACGTCCACCAACAATGAGTCCAATATTTTATTATCCAATGATTACAACCTGATTACAATCTGTAATCCCCTTACAACTCAATTTTGCTCCAAGTAATAAAATCATACATTAATGAAATCCCTAACCCTAAGCCATATTATACAATATTTTTCCGCTTTAGGGTTAGAATGAGTTACAACATGTCAGCCCAAAAATTATCAAAAATATGTCAACAAGGTTGGGAGGAAAACTGTACGGTACTTTCTTGGATAGTACTTTCCTGATCAGTCACCACAAGCTAACATGAGGACATGCTTCTTTATGGTTGTGGTCATAGTATACAAGTGCATGGAGTCGATAAATTCATGCAATGTCAACTTAAATAATATATGCTATCATAAAAATATTATATTAAATTCTTTCAAATCCCCTCATTTGATGAGCTAACGAAATGTAAAATGTTTTTCCAGTATACGGACCAAAGATAGAGACCAATTTTGATCGTCTCTTAAGCTTTGTTATTTTTACTATGCTAATCTGTCAATTTTTTGACATGTAGTAATCCTTTTTCTGATAGAAGAGCTATTCCTCCGATGACTACTTGTGTTAGAACTTGATTCCTTATTAGCGAACATTCCATAGGTAACCATCCATGGGACCCCATTCTGATAGATAGATGTGACAGGATGACTATATCTCTGATAGGTACTCTTGTCGGAGATCTACTAAATATCTGTCACCTTTCCAACTGATGAAACGTCGTAAGAATAATTTTTTGACAAATCGGTCACATAGTAAAATTTCTATTTATGTGGCCAATTCTGACGGGTAGGGATGTCAGAATACCGACGGTTACCACTTTCGTTGCAATTTGCAATGCAAAAATGCTGACAGACAGATGTCTCATAGTTTCGACAAGTGGCCATTGAAAATCTGACAAATGGCAATCAAAATTTGGCCTCAAATGTACTAGTGATGGAAGAAGGCGTAGATTTATCCACTACAAGAAAATTAATAGAAAGAGGATTCACTAAGGTATATTTATCTTAGTGATTATGGATTTGACTTTGAGCTATGTGTAATGTGTCCATGGTCCCTATCACCTCGAGTAGATCATGCTTCTTCATTTAGGTCCAGTTTATGAATTTAATGGCTATCTCTTATCTAGATGGGTTTGTAAATTATTTGTGACGTATGTATTTAACGTTTATCTCTTATCCAATTAGGTCCATTCTATGTTTTGGTTTAGATGCTTATGACATGGGACCTTATTTCATTTTTTTGTTTCCTTGTTTGACTTGTAGATTAAATTTTGATATCCCTTAAATCACATGGTCAACCTTTTTGTATTCTCTAATGATCTATCTTGTATATAAGGTATAATGTATGCTTTGGAAAAATGTAAGGTGTGAAGCATGTGAGCAAAGTGTGAACTAGTGAAGATCTACAACCAACATAAAAACATTCAATGATGATCATAGAGAGGAAAGAGTAGTAACACCATGATGCTAAGGATGACATTATTGTGAAGATCAGCTACATTATCAAAAGAATCTTTCTTTATCTATTGAAAAGTGTTGTTTGTATCTTAGACAAGATGTCTTTGGTGAAAAAAGTTGTTGATGTATGTTTCTACATTGGCAATTAGACCTTGTATGAAAGTATAGGGTAGTGAGATCCTTTCAATATTCATTTTTGTATTGGTAGTGACCCTCTGGTGGCAGTTCCAGAGCTATCAGTGCCTACCATAATTTGTAATGAGAATATATACATCAGTGAATTATCCTTGTGGGAAAGTGCTCACCATTGTTTTTCCTAGTTTGGGTTTTCCACATATAAAAGATATGTTTTTATGTGTTACTAGTTGTGTTTTTTACTTGGTTATTATTTCATGTGGTGAATATTGAAGTTAATGTGTTTTGGTTTATGCCAATTCAAGCCCCCCTCTTAAGATCCAAATTGTTTTAAAAAATCATTAGTAATTTAGAATTTACTTTCGTTGAAAAATTGTGAAATACTCACTAGCTATTTTGGTAGATTAGTTTTATTGTTTCTATTTGTATTCCATTGTACTTATGGGTGTCAAGCTAAGGGTTGGGTTTCCTATTTTTATTGTATGGTTGACTTGTTTTAAATATTATAAACCAAAATAAATTTCATGATATGGTCTACACCTAGCATAATAGGGTTGAAACATATCATATATTATTTATTTTTTGAAGAAAAGGAACTATCATATAATCATCATATGCTACTAGTTTTTTCATTAATTTATTTAGGGGCTTAGAAAATAATAAATTCAATCATTCATGAAAATTAGCTCTTATGATTTTAATATTTAATTATTTGAAATTACATATAATGCCATTTGATGTTTGTTCAAAATATTTTAATATAAGTTTAAAAATTAATAATTATGAAAACATCTTTGAAACTTGATTAATTTTCTATTATTTAACATGGTACTAATGTTTATAGATACATAAATATATCCATGCTAAGAAAGCATGTCCTCTTCCAACATTTTATTGTATTGCAAATATTAGATCTGTAATTGTGATGCATGATTGTCATAAAGTGTTACCATTTCTTCACTAGATTAGCTTTTGACTTCTCCCATTTCCCGCTATGATTGCATTAAACATAAGGGTTTGAACAAAGAGGGGTTTGGAAGATTGCATAGAAAGGAGATTTAGCTTAACTATTGTGAAAGAAATAAGTTTACATGCTGACAATAGAATGGAGTTAGTGAGAGAATGGTGTCACGCCATATAATTAAGTAATGGCTCAGAGAAACAAGAAGATGCTAGAATGGTGTGTGAAATAGGTTCGAAGATAGAACTTTTGGGGGTAAGTGTTGTATACTTATGAATGTGTTTAGTAGTGCATCATAAATAACCTATTTGGCACCTAGAATTAACCTGGAATAAGCATTATTGAATGCTTGAATAATTTTATTCGATATTTGTAGCCACTTTCTTAATTCGCAAATTGGAAAACTAATTCCCATTTTTGGGCCAATGCATGGATAAAATAAGTCTGAAAAAAAGTTGGAATTCATTTTATTCCAGAATAAAGCTATTTGAGAATTGAAAATTACTCCAAAATTTACAAACTCATCGGGTCCGTACATTTTGGTTTTCTATTTGATGAAAAAATGTGTCGGGTCCGTTCACATATGCAAATAGGTTTTTAAGTTTTCTACAAATCAACCTCCGTTCGAGAGTAGAGGCGGCTAGAGCATAGGCACCATTTAAACCAGCCCTATTTTATATCTCATTTTAGCTACCAATATAGATCCACAACCTCCATTAGTAGAGACATATTATTTTAGATTAGATTTCATTATGCAATGCCTATTCTTGCCACAACCACAAATCTTTTTCATGTAGTGTAATGTTTGATTTTCAGATGTATGTTATATTAAATAAATTGTTACTATTGTTTAATCGATTTGGAACGAGTTCATCTCAAGGGTTTGGCAAGTTCTATGTGAATATTTTACTTCAAGTCTTTAGACATGCTCGTTAGGGAAGATTTTTTTTTCTTGTGCAGTGTTGTTTTGATATTGTTGTGAAATGAGGCCATATCAAGGTTTTGGCTGTGGATTGTGTGGCTTTTCCTCTGTGCCTTTATTGCTCTTATTTTTAGCCAGTTTGTTGTTAGCAATGGGGTATTCCATTTTGTAGATATGATAGGTATGATATTAGATAAAAGGTAATTATGTATAGCCATGGCATATAACCAATGGCAAGAGCTGGTAACAGGTTTTTGTCATCGAGTGTAATCATTGATTTTCAGCAATTATATGTTTTACTGTATAAACTATTTTTTATTTCTAATTATTTTGGAATGAATATGTGCCAAGGTGAAGTCCTAGTTAATAGATCATATCATCTATGTGTATGAGTTTGTGAAAGCCACACACATCTGGAGTGCTTCAAGAAGTTGCTCAAGATAGAGCCTTGTAATTTAGTATAATACCTAAAGATTAGCTATGGTTTTTGAATGACACAATATTTTTATGTGTTCTTTTTTTAATTTCTACAAATAGTTATTTAAGGATTACTATTTTTCCATTGTATCAGACCTCTTCAAGGTTTTTGGGATTGCCTCGATTCTTTGTATGGAAATTATTTAGGTCACAAAACACTTTGTACAAATTTGCAAGTCATTCTTAGACCTCAAGGATATAACAGTGTATGATAACTTTTAAATAGACTCCCAACATACTTTATATCAGTCTTTGGTAATGAATACAATTTCACTATGATAGTGCACTAGTCTTCTATTCTGGACCATCATAACTTACTGCCTTCTTGTTCTCTAGTTCACATTCGTATCCTCTAGTTTTGGAGTTTTTCTTGAATTCTTCTTCTTATCAATTTAGACTTGTAGGACAATTAAAATACCATGACAATAATCCTTTACAACATAAGATCACTTCTATTAAATTTTTGTCAACCATTGCATGCTCATTGACCCCCCATGTCTTTGTTCATGACAAAATAGTTCCCTTTGCATTAATGCTAGCTTGGCACCATTTGATTATCCTTGAAGATTGCGCACTCTAAAGCTTTAGGTTGGTTTTGAGTAGTTTCTTTCCACTTAAAGATAAATCTAAAATCAATTCAAGGATATCTGAGTCCATGCTCTATTTAATTTTAGATTTTTTAGCAATCATGTGAGTCTGTCAGATAGTCACAACACATTAGACAAAGATTGAATTACCAATCAAGCCAGCCTGGAAATATGGAAATATTGGATCTTGAAATATGGATATAGAGAAAATGGTCTACTTCTCTAGATTACTTGTTGTAAACTTGTCAGTTCACCTTGTTACCAATGGTAAGCTTCCATTTCCTTTCCATTTTGTGGTTATTATTATCATGGATTTTATATATGCTATCGATTACACTTAGTGTATTAGTAATAGAATGCATCATTGTCATCAATTATTGGTTGAATAACAGATCACAATAGTCTATGATAGAGTGTTCTCTACAAAGAATTATTGCATTGGTATTTTCTCTATATAGCATGAAAACAAAATTGGCATTCCTCACTCCACGTAGGTATCTTGTATTCATGGTAATTAGATGCCCATTTGTGCAACAGTTAATAGTTGAAGCCATGAATTCCTAGACATGCTCACTTTTGTCAACTATTGTAACTAGGAACATCACCAGCCCATAATAGGACTCTGGGTATGCTATGACAACTTAAAAATATATGTGTAATGTTTTTTGTTAAGTTTACTATTCTGTTGCTCCTATAAAGGCATGTAGTGGTTAATATTGTACCAAAATAGAACCCACAAATGTTATGTTGGTGAGGTTTCTTTATGATCTTTACTTTTATTCTTGAAGACGTTGCATTCTTGTTGTCCTCCAACTATTGTAGTTGTTATTTTGTCTTAACCTCTATTTCAGTGTGTTCCATTTCACTCTTTGTGGTAGACATTATTTGCATGAACTTCATTCCACAAAATCTTTTAAAGAAAATCAGTTCATAATTTTTTTTGTAAGAGGCAATATTCAGTCAAATGGCTGCAATTTCATGGTCCCTTTCTTGTTCATGAATATTTTTATTGTTGTAGCATGATATTTTACAGCCATATTTGTTTTTATTATCATCCTTCCTTAATTATTGTCTCTCCTATCATGGGGGGCCTTTTCCTTAAGCACCTTGGGAATACATTCATGCTCCTTATGTCTCTGTATGATCTAAAGTTGATTCATGCATTGTCTGGATCTGAACATCCTATTGAAATTATCTTGATTTCTAAATTGCACAAACAAAGTGGAAATATTCTATGTGGGTTCATTATGTGACTTTAAATCCAGATCCTATTCAGAAAGACACACATGCCACGTTCACAATTTCTGCCATTTCTAGTGAGTAATACATATAAATGTCAATTACATGTACATTACCTTTTAGTACATTTAGATTGCATATAAAGATTCTTAAATACTATATGGAAAAATAGATATTATAATGGGTTGCAAAACTAGATAAGTTCACATTCAGTATACTGAAAGTAAGTGCTAGTGTTTGAGGTATTGTTTTTTACATGATTTGTACATTGTGTGCCACTTGATCATTATCTTCTATGTTTTAGTTTCTTCTATGCATGAAACTGGGAAAGTCTTGTGCTAGAAAATAGATCCATTTCTTGTGCCACAGGAAATTTTTTCCATCTTAAATTCTTGAAAGATCTCACAGATTTGAGATTTAATGAACCACCTCAAGTGAAACTTTATAGTCAAAGATCATTACCATAGGATTGCATGTTATCACTTGGAAGGTCATATATCTTAACAAACACATTAAAACAACATCAATAATTTCAAGTAGTAAAAAGCATGATAGCAATAGAAATCTATTTGAGTTTAATTGGCAAAAATGTTAAGATCTCTACTCCCAAGTACATTATTTTCTATGTTTAATCACAGATGTATTGAAGAGAGTAATGGATTCATAGAATGATATTGAACTTAACATTTTGTTAAATACATCCAACCTACAGGCTTGCTTTTGCTGGTTCACTAGGTTTTGTTACTTTACAATATGATATTACAAGTACTTTTTAGACACCTATGGTGTTGTAGATGGTTGGAGTCACTATAACATGTGTTCACATATGTAGGCCTAAAAAACCCTGTTGTTGTTTTGTTTTTTTGTTGTAGTTGTCATTGTTCTTAATTATATGGAATTACTAAGCTATCTTTCCTTTTAGGTAATGGATCTTACCAAATAGTTACACCTTCAAGGTTTCACTCTTTAGAAGAAGAGCATCAGTATTTCTCTTGCATGCGTGCTTGCAACCATTATTGTAGCCATAGTGGCATTTGCAAATGAAGAAAAAAAACAAATGTGTAAGTGCTTAAGGGATGAAATTCCTTTTTATAAGTGTATCATCCATTCCAACAACATGAATTGTCATGACCAAATATGCATGACTAGATGAGCCTTCTTTGAGCTAGAAAATCTTCTAAGGCAAAAAGGAAGCATCAAAGATATGGAAAATATCATATTAGAGGAACAACTGGTGATGTTCCTACATACCATTGGGCACAATCTGCGTAATTGTAAGATTGCCTATAACTTTGTCACTAAGGAGACATAGTTAGTTGATATTTCCACAAGGTGTTGATAGCTATCTTAGCACTCCATGCATATTATCATCTACCCCCTAGTCCTAACACTCCTCCAAAAATTAGGGGGAACGACCGGTTCGACTCATACTTTAAGGTAAATCTCCATCCCATACACATATGTTTGATTGAGTCTTAATCCTGTTTCCACATTTTCATTGGATTATCCATTTGCTGACTATAGGATTGTGTATGAGAAATTGATGGATCCCATATACCAGTCATTGTCGATGTTGACATCCAAGCCAAATATCGTGATAGAAAAGGTAACTTTTCAAAAAATGTTATGGGTGTATGTTCATTTGATTACCAATTTTAATACGTCCTTGCTAGTTGGGAAAGGTCTGCTGCAAATAGCTATGTTCTAGCTTCATCTCTCTCTAGATCATATCCACTTGTGGTTCCCCCAGGTATGTAGACTATGATTCTCATATTCCTGCATACGATAAATTTTACACTATTATATAAATATTCTTTATTATATATAGGAGAGTATTATTTGGTCAATGTTGCATATCCAAATGCACTAGGATTTCTCACTCCTTATAGGTGTACAGGCTACCACCTAAAGGAATTCATCAGAGAAAATCCCATAAAAATAGTATAGGAGTTGTTTAACAATAGACACTTGTCACTTAGGAATATAACAGAGCATACATTTGGCATTTTGAAGCAGTGTTTTCCTATATTGAGGCATGCGACATCTTATAAAATCGGGACACAAACCAAGATTTTTTTGGCATGTTGTATTTTACATGACTTCATTATGGGAGAGGATGGCCCTCCACCAGAGGAAGAATATGAAGAGGAAGACGGTCGTGATAGGATAGATGTATGATTTCTTGAGACTTATGGTTTGACTCAGCGTGATAGAGATGACTAGGGGATGTTTCGAGATGAAATAGCAAGAAGGATGTTGGAAGACTATAGATCTCAATAATTTTGTGAAGTTTTTTTTCTGTATTTAAGAAATTTTCCATGATATTTTAAGGTTAATGGAGACTGGCACTGAATTCTTTTCATTATTTCATCACATTCCATGAAACATTAATATGAAATTTTAAGATGCCATTTAATTTGATATTCCACCAAAGTGATATTGCAAAAGGGAGTGAGGCCAGTTGTTCTAATTTTTAGATGTCTAATGTAAGTTCATTAAGAATTTTTAGTCCTTTATGTTTATGCAATAGATTTGATGAAAAGATTTTGAAAGTCTCATATAAATGCAATGGCAGATGTAAAATGAATTCAACTACCTTTCCCATTTCCCCTCATGACCTACCTTTCAATTAGAGTTGTTTAACAATGCATTGAAGTTTTTTCAATGAACAATTAGAATTATTTTCTTTGTGGTACTGAATTAGAGGCAAAAATACATTCAAAAGACCTTGTGCAAAATCGATCAAAAGAATGTTAAATCAAATCACTATCTTTGAGCATGCAGAGGAAAGGAAATATGTGAATCATTAAATTCAGGTATCAGTATGATTTTACTATACTACACAACATTATGAGATTATTTATAAATAAAGGGTTTTACATCATTTGCAAACACCAAAAATCATCCTCGATGTTACATCAGTCATATAAGGTGTTGTTCCAGCATTGTGGAAGGGTTTCTATTAGTAATATAAGGATTTGTTTTAGTTTTCTGAAGGTTACATCAGTCATAAAAGGTCTGTATCGGTCATCAGAAAATTATACCAATCATATAAAGTGTTGTTCCAGTATTTTGGACAGTTACATCAATCATGTAATGTGTTGTTCTAGCATTCTGAAAGGTTACATCAGTCATATAAGGTGTTGCCCCAGCTAAAAAAATGTTATATACAACATTATTTCTATTTCTGCTCCAACTTCAAATGTATTTTGCAATCTTTTTTCTTTTCTTTTTTATTACTGTGCATGCTCTAAATGTATGATGATATAATTTCTCATATAGTACTCTTATATGTGTCTATTATATTAATTATTGACTTAGTTTTCTCTCCAAATGCTCATGTGATTCAACGATGTCATTCACAGACCTTCTAACAAGCATAAACAACAATGCTTCTCAATTGAGCCATGCATTGGAAAATTATGTTTTTTAAACCAACCATGGTAATCCTTCTACCAGGATTGTATGGACCAAAGATATGGAAAGAAAGCTCCTAGAGTTACTCCATGAGCAAGTTTAGCTGGGAAGAAAAGCTAAAGGTGGTTTCAAAAAGGAAGCGTTGACTTCTATTGAAAAGAGGTTCAAGGAAGAAATGGAGATTAATTTGACAAAGGAAAACTATAAGAACAAATTGAAAACATGGAAACAAGATTACAAAATGATGAAAGAGTTAAAAAACACAAGTGGTTTTGAATGGAATTGGTGCAAGAGCACACCTAGGTGAAGCTCCATGGTTTAGATGTTTTGGCTTGCACCTAATATTAGACAAGTCAGGGATGTTGAGTTTTTTTTAGACCTTAGAAGGTCTTTTCTATTGTGGGCTAGGTGAGTTAGTCATTAGGACTAAGGTCACCAAAATTGTCATTATTAGTAGTTTTTAAATTCTTAGTGTTAGAAGCTTGAAGTTTGACTTAGAATTTTAAATGTGTTCTAAGCACATAATGATGTTGGAAAGATACCATTAGGCCATTTAATGAGTTGATCCTTCAAAATATAGGAGGTAGAGGACCTAAGAAATAGGATGAAGGTATAAAGAAAAGATGCTAAAATGTTGTTAGGAAGTTGTCATGACAACATTTTCAATTATTGCAAATGTTGCATGCAACTCGGTTACCTTGGATCCCCTAAAGAATAGGAAGTGGGAGATTGGCCAACAGGCCCTAGAAACATGGAAATGGCATCAAAGTAATGTAAGGCTCTAATCTCAAGGCATTCATGCATTGTAATAGTTTGAAGGTATTGAATAGAGCTCTGGAACTCTTTTTTAGAGAAGATCCTGAGTTTTTGATGTGATAGTGAATATTATGGATTGAATGTCTTGATTTGGTGATTGTTTAGTGTTCTTTAGGTTGTTCTAAGACTTTTTCATTTATAAATCAAGTTCATTAGAGTAGTTTTAGTGTGTTGAATGAATTGTTCTTTGTTTAGAGTTTTCACTGGTCCTCTCCTAACCAGTCAGTCATTTCATGGATCCCCCATGAAATCTAACCATGGGAATCTCCTAAGGGTGGATGGATATGCTAGGGGAGTCATTAGTATGTACATATTTATGATTACAAATCTTAAGAAGATGGAGACCTATTTTTACTACTAAGCCCTAGGTGAGCAGACAGTGCCCAATTAGAGGTTTAGGATTGAAGAATTGAAGTTTCCCTGCAAGGTATTGAAGTACTATATGACATAGGTATAGTTATAGGTAGTATTTTATTATATCCTAACATGATATGAGGATTGTGATCATACCAATCCATTAGAGTGAGTTCTTAGCAAAAATACAATCAATCCTAGTAAATAGGTCTTTTAGCCCTATTAGGCCTAGAATATAGGAATCCTATGTACGAATGACCTAGGAGAAAAAAACTTGCAGAATGCTTTGTAAAATCATAAAGGGTATCCAAATCAATAATTATTTTTGTAATTTTTTTGGAAATTTTTGTCAATAATTGGCAAAAGGCCTCTGCGAAGGGCTACAAGGAAATAGGCCTAATTAGGCCTCCACAAGGTGAAGTTTTGAATCCGATAAGGATAAGCTTGTAGATCCTTCTAAATGGATCAAAATGGAAAAGATATGAATTTTTAGAAGATGATGGACATCCCTGCAAAGAAATTTGAATTTTTTGAAGAGTTGGCACTTGGAGCTTTCTAGGTGTAGGTGGAGAATAGAACTAACTAAAGGGTGTTAGTCTTTCAAGGTGAAGCACAAGGATATAGAACTCTTGGAGAAGAGTTGGGATTGGGTCTTAGTTAATCATCTAAGCATAATGAGGACCTAGAGGAGATTAGGTTCCTAGAAGAAGAAAAGGAAGTTCTTCTCAAGAAAAGTGTACAAGAAAATCTTGGAACACTCACATCATATTGGTATCAAAGCTTGAATTGATCAGGCTTGTGGTTGATGTTGCAGCCTACTGAATCAATAGGAGAAAATACACCTATTGGATTAGTGGAAGATAAAACCATGGTGACTAATATTGAGTTAGCCAAGAAGGTTGAGGAACAAGAGGAGGATAAAAAATTACTAAGGCAAAGATTGGCTCAAATGGAGCAACTCTTGGGTGAAGTCCAAGACAAAGATGATAAGGTCAAAGATAAAATTGAACAAAAGAAAGAGAAAGAAGCAAGGGAAGAGGAATTATAATTGGAGGAGGAAGCTCCAACCCTTGACCTTGTTCTTATTGAAGAACCCTTCTTGAAGGCACTCAAGGCCTTAACCGACAAGGCTTTGGAAGGTGTATCACTATTTAGTTGTCAAATGGATCCAGATTCAGTCATGGACTGGATTGACAACATAGAAAATCACTTTGAATGTGATGGAGTCACCAAGTCAAAGAAAGTAATGGTGGCCAAGTCTAGGTTAAGAGGTTCAGCCCTCACCTGGTGGAAATATGTCCAAACTGAAAGAGAGAAAGAGGGAAAGAGCCCTATAGTTTCATGGAAGGGCATGCTGACTAAGATAAAGCAGACTTACCTATCTAATGATTATGAAGTTCAACTACATAGAAGGAGGCACAATCTTAGACAAAAAGATTTGGGTGTCCAAGCATACACCGAGGAGTTCCAAAAGTTGTGTTTAAGGTCACAAGTGGTTGAGGATGAAAGTATTAGACTAGCTAGATACTTGAATGGCCTCAAATGGTCTATTCAAGAAGAAATGAGTCTTCTGAACTTCAAAACCATCTACCACTATTATCAAATGGCCTTGAACATAGAAGAGAAAGGCAAGAGAAAACAAGAGCAAACCTCCAAAGGTAGAGGTAAAGGAAAAGATAGTAGACGACAAAGAGGTGGCTATGGTGGAAGGAGTACTAAATCAAGGACTCAAGGAGACACAAAATTTAGTGAGGAGAAAGAAGGAAGATCTAGTAGAGGTGGTAGAGGAAGGAGTTCTAACTTGAGCTTTAGAGGAAGAAGTGGTGGACAAGGAGGAAGAGGAAATTACTTTGCCAATATGAAATGCTACCATTGCAACCAAATGGGACACCCTGCCTATTGGTGTCCAGAGAAGGGTAGTACTTCTCAAGGAGGTGATAAGAGAACTAATCTAGTTCATGAAGACAAAAATGCAGCAGAGAAACATGTTGAATTACCATTGAGTTCAGAGGAAGTTGAGAACCTTATGATGAGGAGAACTCTAATCAAGGAGTCAGTGAAGGAAGAGCCAAGCCAAAGGAGGTCTTTGTTTAGGATAAAGTGCAAGATGATGAGGAAAGTATGTAGAGTCATCATTGACTCAATCTCTACTAACAATATTGTGTTAGAGGAAGTAGTTAGCAAGCTAAAGTTGACAAGGATACCCCACACTAATCCTTACAAGGTCACTTGGCTCAATAAAGGCCAACATGTGTTAGTGAATGAACAAGCATGGGTGGATTTTTCCATAACAAGGTACAAAGATAAAAAAATTTGTGATGTGTTACCTATGGAAGAATGTCATTTGCTCCAAGGTAGACCATGGAAATTTGACTACCAAGCCATACATGATGGAGGAAAAAACTCCTATACCTTTAAGATGGACAATGTGACTTTTAGAATTCAATCAATGTTAGAGGATGTAGAGGTGAAGATAGTAGGTCCAAATGTGCTCATGGTTGGTGAAAAATATTTCTTAGAGGCTATGGAAGAAGGTGAAGGAGTTGGATATACATTGGTGTTGAGGCCAAGAGAGATAGATGAAGGCAAGGTGACTAAGAAGCCAAAGTTACCCAAGGAAATACAAAGCATGTTGCAAACTTATTAAGGTATAGTGAGTGAATGGAAAACCATCAACCTTACCCCCTAAAAGAGCCATAAGTCATAGGATAGACCTTATCCCAGGAACTACCCTACCTAATAAGGAAGCTTACAAAATGACCCCTCAACAAAATGAGGAAATTGCTAGGCAAATACAACAACTCCTAAACCAAGGTCTCATTAGAAAGAGCATTAGTCCATGTGTCATACCCACTATGCTTGCACCTAAGAAAGGAGGAACTTGGAGACTTTGTACTAATTCAAGAGAAATTAATAGGATAACCATAAGGTATAGGTTCCCTATCCCTAGGATTGAAGACCTAATGGATTGTCTAGGTGAAGCCAAGTACTATAGAAAGATAGACTTGAAGAGTGGGTATCACCAAATAAGAATAAATGAAGGAGATGAGTGGAAAACAACCTTCAAGACCAATGAAGGTTTGTATGAATGGCTTGTCATGCCATTTTGATTATCTAATGCCCCCTCCACATTCATGAGGCTCATGAATGAAGTCCTCAAAGACTACATAGGTAAGTTTGTAGTAGTATATCTTAATGATATACTAATTTATAGCAAGACAAGAGGAGAGCACCTAGAACATCTTGAGACTATTTTCAAGAAGCTGAATGAAGAGAAGTTGATGATCAACTTGGAGAAGTGTGAGTTCACCAAAACAGAGCTAGTGTACCTTGGATTTGTTCTATCACATGGAAATATTAAAATGGATGTTAGCAAGGTAGAATCCATCATAAATTGGCTTACTCCAAGGATAGAAACAAAGGTAAGAAGTTTTCATGGCCTTGTCCAATACTATAGGAAGTTCATAAGGCAATTTAGTGCTATTTGTGCTCCTATGTTGGATATTATTAAAGGAGGCATGCAAACTAAATTTGTATGGAATGAGCATTCTAACAAGAGCTTTGAGTTGTTGAAGGAAAAGATAGCTACCCAACCTATTTTAGTTTTCCCAAGCTTTGAGAAGCTTTTCACCATTCAATGTGATGCTAGCAATGTGGCTATAGGATCTTTTTTAAGCCAAGAGGGTAGACCAGTGGCTTTTCATTCAGAAAAGTTAAGTGAAGCCAAGAAGAATTACTCTTCTTATGACCTTGAAATGTATACATTGGTTTAGGCTTTGAGGAAATGGAGTCACTACTTGCTTCCCAAGGAATTCATAGTGTATTTAGACAATCAAGCACTTAGTTTTCTGAATTTACAAGAGAAGTTGACTCACAAGCACATGAAGTGGGTTGAATACCTACAAGCTTATACCTTTAATATCAAGCACAAGAAAGGAGTACTCAAAAAAGTGGCAGATGCATTGTCGAGAGCTCTCACTATCCAAGAGATTCAGTTGAAGAGCATGGGGATAAATCACTCCAAGGAGCTATATGCTGATGATGAAGATTTTGCAGACATTTATAAGGTATGTGCTGAATACAAGAATCATTTTCATAGTAAGTATGCTAAGTATACCTTAAAAAGTGATCTCTTGTTTAAGGGGAATCAATTATGTGTTCCTAGAGGCTCTATTAGAGAATTTGATTAAAGAAAATCATAATGGTGCTTTGAGTGGTCACTTTGGGATCACCAAGACTCAAGAACCTATCCAAAGGTTCTATTATTAGCCAAGGATGAATCTTGATGTTAGGAAGTATGTGGAAAGTTGTATAGTATGTCAGAAAGCCAAAGGCATTTCCTCAAATGTAGGCCTTTATCAACCACTACCTATACCTAATAGGCCATGGGAATGCTTGAGTATGGATTTTGTAGTTGGGTTACCCAAGACAAGACAAGGCATGTATAGTGTTTATGTAGTTGTGGATAGATTTAGCAAGATGGCTCACTTTGTGCCATGTAAAACAACTAATGATGCCAACCAAATAGCATCTCTTTTCTTTAAGGAGATAGTGAGAATTCATGGGTTACATATGAGCATTGTGTCAGACAGAGACACCAAGTTTATGAGTCATTTTTGGAAGACTCTTTGGTAGAGATTGGGCACTAATTTATCTTTTGGATCAACCTACCATCCTCAAACTGATGGTTAGACCGAGGTTGTCAATAGAATCCTTGGAAATCTACTAAGGTGCTTGACCAAGGAGTATGGTCAACAATGGGATTAGTTGATTGGGAAAGCTGAATATGCCTACAATGACACTATAAATAGATCCATAGAGAAGAGTGCCTTTGAAATAGTCTATGGTTTACATCCTAGAGGAGTCTATGAGTTCAGAGATTTGAAGGATGGAGTGAAGGGAAGTGGATATGCTAATGAATTTTCATGTGCTATGCAGGAGATACATTATACAATGAGGAAGGCCTTGACTAAAAATACCATGAAGCATAAAACTAAGGTGGATGAGAGTAGAAGAAAAGTTCAGTTTAATGTAGGAGACTTGGTTATGGTGCATCTCAACAAGTCTAGAATTCAAAAGGGAGTCCCTCACAAGTTATAGATGAGAAGGATAGGTCCCTATCCTATCTTGGCAAGGTATGGTCATAATGCATTTAGAGTAGAGCTACCAAAAGACAGTGGAATTTCCCCTATTTTCAACATTTCAGACTTAGTTCATTACAAAGGACCACAACAAGACATGGACCAAAGTCTCAGTGAAGTGATCAGAGATGTGGAAGACCTCCAACTACCCACTGCTACAATCAAAAGAGCTGACAGTATATTGGATACTAGGGTCTATAAAAAGACTAGGACCAAGGAGTACAAAGAGAACTTGATAAAGAATCATAGTCAAACCGATGCTAATGTAGTAGGGTGGTCCCACAAAGCTGTGTCCCACTTTTTAGCCAACTTTGACACAAAGATCAAAATTCTGAGAAAAAACTTCACTTTTGAACACCTGTTGCTGCAAAACTATTAGGAATTGATGATGTAAACTAGAGTCTTTTAGAATTTTCTTTCTAGCTTCTAAATATATTTTTCTATAAAAAATTAAAATTCATTAAAATTCATTTTTTCTTCTCCTTCGAAAAGTGGTTTGTGTGAAAAATTATGTTTTTAAGGAGTTACGGTCACTTGGATCAACATAACTTTTTTTTAAAATATGATAATGATGTAATTATTTCAATATTATATTTTTAACTTCAATATCTAAAGGATGCAATTGATTTCATTCATTTTGGGTCAATATTTCATAGTTTATTAAGTTCTAAAGTGACAGTAACTTTAATTTAGACATAAGGTCACTTGGATCGCTCTAACTTGATCTGTGTATATTGAAATTCATTTTTTCTTTTTTTTAATAGAAAGGTAACATAGATACTCTTTTCCTACATATTTTAATAATTCTTTTTTTGTAATTTACTATTTTCCTCAAAGTCTTGAAGCATCAGGTTGTTGAATGACCAAACAACCTATATTTAGTTAAAGTAATATTTAAAAGTGATAATGAGCTCAATATGTATTAAAATTATATTCATTAGAAAGATTTTTCCTAATAGCATCATACTACATAGATAGGTTTTTAAAATAGATTCAATTGATGTGCCAACACTTCAAGTTGAAGTGATTTTTTGTCAGCATTTTAATAGGTGTGAAGGAGACTCCATTGTAGGTATGAATGAGGAGTATAGATGTTATATCAATATTTTTTTAATCTGAGAGGCTTTGAGGTAACCATTTTTAATTAATTCCTTCAAATGGAACCTCTCAAGGCTTAAATCATCATATTTTATTAAAAATTTGTCATTTCAGCAAAAATCAGCATGTCTAAAAAAGTGGGACACACTTTTGTGGGACCACCTAGTATGGGAGAAGGAATCAGAATTCAAAAAGATGGACATTGATCCAAGCTTACTCAATCCAAGGGTGGATTGAACTCTTTTGTTTTCAGGAGGATGGTACGGGAGCACACCTAGGCTAACCTCCATGGTTTGGATGTTTTGGCTTGTACCTAACATCAGACAAGTCACGGATGTTGAGTTTGATTTAGATCTTAGAAGTTCTTTGCTATTGTGTGCTAGGTGAGTTAGTCATTAGGACTAAGGTCACCAAAATAGCCATTGTTAGTAGTTTTTAAATTCTTAGTATTAGAAGCTTAAAGTTTGAGTTAGAGTCTTAAATGTGTTCTAAGAACATAATGGTGCTGGAAAGATGCCATAAGGCCATTTAATGAGTTAATCCTTCAAAATATAGGAGGTAGAGGTCCTAAGAAATAGGATTAAGGCATAAAGCGAAGATGCCAAAATGTTGTTAGGAAGTTGTCATGACAACATTTTCAATTATTGCAAATGTTGCATGCAACTCGGTTACCTTGGATCCCCTAAAGAATACAAAGTGGGAGATCAGCCAATAGGCCCTAGAAACATGGAAATGGCATCAAAAGTAATGTAAGGCTTGAATCTTGAGGCATTCATGCATTGTAATAGTTTGAAGATATTGAATAGAGCTTTGCAACTCTATTTTAGAGAAGATCCTGAGTTTTTGATGTGACAGTGACATATTATGGATTGAAAGTATCAATTTGGTGATTTTTTAGTGTTCTTTAGGTTGTTCTAAGACTTTTTCATTTAGAAATCAAGTTCATTAGAGTATTTTTAGTGTGCTGAAAAAATTGTTCTTTGTTTAGAGTTTTCACTAGTCCAGTCTTGACTAGTCAGTCATTTCATGGCTCCCCCATGAAATCTAACCATGGGAATCTCCTAAGGGTGGATGGATATGCTAGGGGAGTCATTAATATGTACATATTTAGGACTAGGAGTCTTAATAAGATGGAGAGCTATTTTTACTACTAAGCCCTAGGTGAGCATATAGTGCCCGACTAAAGGTTTAGGATTGAAAAATTGAAGTTTCCTTGCAAGGTATTGAAGTACTCTATGAAATAGGTATAGTTACATGTAGGATTTTATCATATCCTAACATGTTATGAGGATTTTGATCATACCAATCCATTAGAGTGAGTTCTTTGCAAAAATAAAGTCAGTCCTAGTAAATAGGTCTTTTAGCCCTATTAGGCCTAGAATATAAGAATCCTATGTACAGATGACGTAGGAGAAAAAGACTTGCAGAATCCTTTCTAAAATCCAAAAGGGCATCCAAATACATAATTGGTTTTCTAAGTGTTTTGGAAAGTTTGGTCAAGAATTGGCAAAAGGCCTCTGTAAAAGGCTACAAGGAAATAGGCCTAATTAGGCCTCCACAAGGTGAAGTTTTGAATCCGATAAGGATAAGCTTGTAGATCCTTCTAAATGGATAAAAATGGAAAAGATATGAATGTTTTCAAGATGATGGACATATTTGCAAAGAAATTTGAAGTTTGTGAAGAGTTGGCACTTGGAGCTTTCTAGGTGTAGGTGGAGAATAAAACTAGCTAAAGGGTGTTAGTCTTTCAAGGTGAAGCGCAAGGATATAGAACTCTTGGAGAAGAGTTGGGATTGAGTCTTAGTTAATCATCTAAGCCTAATTAGGACCTAGATGATATTAGGTTCCTAGAAGAAGACAAGGAAATTCTTCTTAAGCAAAGTGTGCAAGCAAATCTTGGAACACTCACATCAAGAATGAGACCACTCAATGTATGGACGCTGATGAAAAGGTTTGTGAGGAGATCTTGAAGGTGAAATATTGTTTATGATTTTTTTTAATAAGTTAATCTATCTTAACAAGTTACCAATCAAATAAAAATAATAAATTGATTCATTATGCCAACATACAGCGAAAAGATTTAAAAAATGCAAAGGTGTTTAAGATGTGGCCCTTTTTCTACTTCAATGAGTTATCCATCATTGTGGGCAATGACATAACCAAAGGGAATGCAACTAAAATGCCTCTAGAGACTAAAGAAGGCATTTTTTAAAATGATAGCTTTGGTCCCAATTATGAGGAGGATATTAGTGCACCTTTTGAAAGTGTTGCTGATTTGAATGATGATGATATCCCTACACATGTACCCACTCAATCTACTACATTCAGCAATGGGATTTTCTCATTAATGGCATCAAAGAGGCCAAAGAGGAAGCATTCTAGCATGGCAAGTTCCTTAGATGCCATATGTGAAACCATAGGTAAGATAGGTGACAACATGAGGCAGACTCAAACTATGAAAATGGATGCATCTGAAGTGAATGTTGTCTATGAATAAGTATATGTTGCACTACTAGCAATCCCCGAGCTTAGTGAAGAAACCTTGGTTCATGCATATGACACTTTTCTAGTTGAACCTAGAAGAGAAAAGGGGTTATTGATAATGAGTGAATCGCAGAGGGTCACATACATTCGAACTAAGTTTGGTAGTCTATAGTTTTCTTCCATATTTTTGTTCAGAACTAAATGTGATCTTCTTACATATTTCTTTCTTTATCATCTGACGTAGTGCTTAGATGGATGCTGGAAAATATTGTCAGTTTAAAACATAATACCATGGACATGTTTAGTCTTATTGTTGTTACACTAATGTTATAATGCAGTCAATTAATTTTGTTATTGTTATACTACTGTCACTCTCCTGATTTTGATGCTAGAAAATGCTGTCATGTTTAGTCTTATTGCTGTTATACTGCTATTATAATGCAGTCAAATAATTTTGATGCTGGAAAATAATATCATGTTTAGTCTTATTGCTACTATATTGATGTTATAATTATTTTTAAATATTCAAGAAAGAATGGATAGGGTGACCTTAGATCGATGATGTCAACTAGCAGGTAGCAAAATTAGAATTCATTACATACAATCCTAACCAGTTTGCAAATGATTATTCATGTAGTGAGAATTAGAACCAATGTACGAGGCATAAGTAGAACTAGTAAAAAAATGATAAATGACTAAAAATTCACATGGCCTCATATCTATGCAGAATGAGTATGTGATTGAAAATCATGTAAAAAAATCACATGGTCTCATATTTGTGCAAATTTTTTAGAATGAGTGCATGACTGCAAGCTGCAACAAATAGATAGACAAGGCTTCCAAAAGAAAATGAAAGCAACATAAGTATGTCTTCATACCTACATATGCCACAATCATCACAATGGTATTGTATTTTTGAAACCTGCAACATGAAATATTCATAGAGGCAAATGAAAATCAAAGAATAACTTCAAGTTTCAACTGTTATAATGCATGGGATAAAGAAATACAAATAACTCACATAATCATCAAAAAGTTTGCACACTGCACAATAATATTCCCCCATATTAACTCCATAGTTCTCACATTCTTTCTTCACCTAAAGATAATAGTTTAACCTAAACAAAAAACTAAAATAAAACAAGGAACCAAATGTACCTTATGGTTCCAGTAAATTAAAGGCTCCAAAAACATCAAAAGTTAAGTTTGATTTAGAAGTGTTAGTCAGACTTAGAAACTTCCTATTGAACTATTGGCTGAGGTGGCCATTTAGCTTAGATTATTTTTAAGCTTTTGAATTCAAAGAGCTATGAAATAGTGCAAAGTCTATTGGTCAGTCAATTTTAGTTTAATTAGGCTTAATGGTACAATTCTCTTAATAGTGATGGTCAACATTTCTACTAAAAGCTGCCTAAGACTTCTCTACGTGATCTAGGTTCCACTGACAAAAAGTACACCACGTTTAATTCCAAGTAAGAAAATGCTTTCCCCTGGTCAGAGACTAATAGGTAAAGAAAATGTCTTACCAAAAAAAGTCATGTTAATAGTGGCAATCAAAATCCATCAATGTAGAATCCCAATTCTTTAATGCATAGTTCCCAAACAATTAACCATTCAAAAAGAGAAGTAGAGGGCAAAAAAATCCTTTCTTTTAACACAATGCATATAAAAATAAAAACACAAAGTCATATAGAAATAATGGTAAACTCACAAAACTGGCTATCAAGAAGCCACTGTGAGTGCATGGTTGGATCTAACAAGAAAGCTCTAATAGTGTACCTTATGGTTCCATTAAATTAAAGGCTCAAAAAACATCAAAAGTTAAGTTTGATGTAGAAGTGTTAGTCAGACTTAGAAACTTCCCATCAAAGATAATTGCCTATGAAGATTTTATGTTTTTTTAATTATCTATGGAAATTAGTATTTTGAAATTGATTATGTTCTTGTCATAGCATACTTTAGCCCATTAAAGAAACATAATCTTTATAACATTAAGGTATCTTCAATTTTTCCATTATGTTATAACCCGAAGAGACCTCATGAAGAGACAACATGAAAAGATCTCACTGTTGCCAACAATTTTGTTTAAGGATTGTTCCTAAGAGAAAGAACTCAATACTTTCCTATTAAAGCCTAGGGTGTGTGAGCACTACATTAGTGATACAAATCTAAGCTAGCCAATGGGCATAAATAATCTACAATTCACACAATCCAAGTGGGAAAAAAATGGTGTAAATTATCCACAACTAATTCATAAGCATTTACAAATTCTGTCAAACCAATTTATTTTCCCTCAAAAATTGAGCCCAAAGATAGTGCATCAATTACCAATTAAAATTTTAGGGCACTTAATCTACAATTCACACAATCCATGTGGAAAAGAGTAGTGTAAAACACCTATAACTAATTCAAAAGTATTTACAAATTCTGTAAAACCAATTTATCTTTCCGCGTAAATTGAACCCAAAACTAGTCCATCAAATGTTGGTTAAAACTTTGAGAGCCCTTAAATTCCTTTTCTTCCTTAAAACAGAGTAGCACTAGCAAGGAGTCCTTCAGAAACTTGCTTCTCTTGATTCAAGAGAACTTCAATTAATTCTAGAGCTATACATACGGTGTGGGCTGTTGTTAAATAATTTTTTGTTCTGCTTAGGTGCGGATATGATACCGTAATAGAGTTTATTTTTTTATACAATATATGTTTGAGCATTGTTACATGAGTTTCTTTTTTACAATTTTTTGGGGCATATTAATGGATGTGCTAAATGTGCTAGACTGCGAGTGTGGTGAAGGGGCTTGCATTTTGAACACCTCACACATGGAGAAGAACCCTGAGTGAAAATTTTGGAGCTGTCCACTTAGTAAGAAGATTGGTAGTGGTAATGTGTTTTATGTTTATAAAAAATGTACATACTATTCATTGGAGTATGAAGTAATGTAGAGTTGATATTACAGGGCGACAACGGTTGTAGCTACTTTAGGTGGGTAGATTATGTGTCAACTGGATATGTCCACCCATTTGCACATGTTGTCGATGAAGCTCATCAGTGTAGCTTTTTCTCTCGAGAGGTAGCTATGGCTAAGATTATCTCAATGGCGAAGGCTGAAATAAATTTTTTACAATGGCTTCATAGCATTTTACTTGCATTTATTTGTATTTTAGTTACATTTGTTTGTTGGGAACATATGACAAGATGAACTTTGAATGTATCCCAATTAATTTGAGATAAAATATGGACACGTAATTGGTTTATGATGTACTATAATATATGTGGTGACTTGTTTATAATGTTGTCATGTCAATTTTTTATATATGTGGTAACTTGTTTATAATGTTGTCATGCCAATTTTTTAGTTTTTACTTCGATATGACTTTGGATAGAAATAAATTAAAAATTAAAAAATGAGCAACAAAATTGATAAAAGTTGAAAAATTAAAATTTGTAAGAAAATAATTTTTTTTTATAACCTTAATTTTTTAAAGTTAATGATACATATTTTAATTTAAAAATATATAAGTTAGAAATACATATACATTTTAATTAAAAAATCATCAACAAAAATGATAAGTTGAAAAATTAAAATTTGTAAGAAATTTTTTTTTTTATAATCTTAATTTTTAAAAGTTAATAATACATATTTTAATTTAAAAATATATAACTTAGAAATAAATATATATTTTAATTAAAAAGCCAGCAACAAAAATGATAAGTTAAAAAATTAGGTTTTGTACTTGAATTTTTTTTTATAATTATAATTTTTTAATAAGTTAAAAATACATATTGTTCAAATTAATTTAAAAAATGAAAAATAATCCGTATTCCCATGCCACATTATGGGATCCAAACACAAAATAGATTAATTCCCAGTCATATTCTAGGTGCACCAAAGAGGTCCAAACCTTATTCCAGCTTTCATTTTTAGCATTAATTAATTCCAGAATACGTCCTTATTCTAGAATAGGCCTATTCTGGATAAGTTAATTCCATGCAACAAAAGGACCAGTTTGGCACCTAGAATTAACCTAGAATAAGCATTATTGAATGCTCAAATAATTTTATTTGTTCTTTGTGGCCACTTTCTTAATTCACAAATTGGAAAACTAATTCCCATTTTTGGGCCAATGCATGGATAAAATAATTCTAAAAAAAGCTAGAATTCATTTTATTCCAGAATAAGGCTATCTGAGAATTGAAAATTACTCCAAAATTTACAAACTCGTCGGGTCAGTGCTTTTTGTTTTTCTAGGGTTTTCTATTTGATGAAAAAATGCATCGGGTCCATTCACATCTGCAAAGAGGTTTTTAAGTTTTTAGCAAATCAGCGTTCATTCAAGAGTAGAGATGGCTAGAGAATAGGCACCATTTGACCTGACCCTGGTGTATATGCCATTTTAGCTTCAAATACAGATCCACAACCTCCAATAGAAGAGACATATTATCTTAGAAGCAAAGGGGAGGACAAGCTACAGATTTTTGAAGCATTACTGCGAAGGGTATGTTCTTGCCACGGCCAAGATTAGATTTCATTATGCAATGCATGTTCTTTCCACAACCACAAAGCTTTTTAATGCAGTGTAATGTTTGATTTTCAGATGTATGTTATATTAAATAAATGGTTACTCTTGTTTAATCGATTTGGAACGAGTTCATCTCAAGGGTTTGGTGAGTTCTATGTGAATATTTTACTTGCAGTCTTTAGACATGCTGGCTAGGGTAGATAATTTTTTTTTTTGTAGTGTTGTTCTGATATTGTTGTGCAATGAGGCGATATCAAGGTTTTGGCTATGGATTGTGTGGCTTTTCCTTTGCACCTTTATTGCTCTTATTTCTAGCCAGTTTGTTGTTATAAACGGAGTATTCCATTTTGTAGATATGGTAGGTATGATATTAGATAAGAGGATAATTATTTACAGCCATGACATATAACCAATGGCAAGAGCTAGTAATAGGTTTCTGTCATGGAGTGTAATCATTGATATTCAACAATTATATGTTTTACTGTATAAACTATTTTTGATGTCTAATTATTTTGGAATGAATATGTGCCAAGGTGAAGCCCTAGTTAATAGATCATTTCATCTATGTGTATGAGTTTATGAAAGCCACACACATGTGGAGTGCTTCAAGAAGTTTCTCGAGGTAGGGCTTTGTAATTTTGTGTAATACCTGAAGATTAGGAGTGGTTTTTTAATGACACAATCTTTTTATGTGTTCTTTCTTTAATTGCTACAAATAGTTATTTAAGGATTACTGTTTGCCCATTGTATCAAACTTCTTTAAGGTTTTTGGGACTACCCCGATTCTCTGTATGGTAGTTATTTAGCTCAAAAAATAGGTTGTACAAATTTGCAAGTCATTCTCAGACCTCAAGGATATGATAGTGTATGGTAACTTTTAAATAGACTCCCAACATACTTTATATCAGTCTTTGGTAATGAGTACAATTTCACTATGACATTGCACTAGTCTTCTAGTCTGGACCATCATAACTTATAGCCTTCTTGTTCTCTAGTTCACATTCGTATCCTCTAGTTTTGGAGTTTGTCTTGAATTCTTCTTCTTATCAATTTAGAACTGTAGGACAATTAAAATACCATCACAATCATCCTTTACCACATTAGATTACTTCTATTAAAGTTTTGTCAAAATTAATATCAACCCAGAACAAAATAAGGAGTTTGCAAAATTTGTCAACTCTTTGTATTCTTCGTAGCCGTCCTTAATTGATATCAACCTAGAACAAAATAAGGGTTATGCAAAATTTTGTGATTGTATCTACCATTAGAGCCACTTCATATGCACAGGTGATGAACATACATATTTTCTTGAGAACTACTGGGAGCTTACCGAGCAACACATGTACTATTGTGAAAATCACTACAAATCTATTTGTTGTTGGGTCTAGCTCCCAATATTGCTTGGTCAAATATGTATGTTTTTCACCTGTGCATATACCTTCTATCATCAACTCTTATATGTAAAGGTGATGAACATTCAAATTGGCCTAATCAGTACCGTGAGATTTCCTTCCAACACATGTACTATTTTGAAAATAATCACAAGTCCATTTGTTGGAGGAAATCTCACAGTACGCATGTTTGGAGGTCTAAAGGAAATAAGAGAATTTGAAGAGTCACGAGTCTTAAGATTGTGGTATATTTTGGAAAATGAAGAGTGGAAAGAAGATGATATTCCTAAGATCACGAATGGACACAATGTTGTAGACTTTATTGATCCAGATATCTTGTAGAGGCTTGAAGAACTGGAGAGGGAAGAAGGGCTTAGGATGGTAGCTGAGGGTGGTGAGGATGATGAGATGGGGGAATTGGAGTTGAATCTTGATCAAAAGGAATCTTTGGCTGCAATTAGGAAGAAGAAGAAGATGCTTATCATCGAACAAAAGTTGAAGAAGAGTACTGCAAAGACCACACCTACCGTACCAAGGAATTTTGACAAGAATAAGGAATATGGCTTAAACAAAATGGGAAGACATCTTTCTAGCCTGGGTTTGGATACTTTGAAGTTTGGTCGTTGTGGATAAAATATAGAGATCTATCTAGTGATGCAAAATTAACTTCTTTAAGCCTTACCCTTGTTGTTTCAAATATATCATTTGGATACGCACAGAGGACAAAGGAATTGGGGTACACAGTTTATTTATGGAATTTTTCTTGGGAAGATAATTTCTCATCTGTCATCTACATTATTATGAAGCTAATTGCCAAAGGATCTAGTCCCAGGTTAGAAAGATGTCTTCCCAAACACATAAAAACATGCACATAAACATGATAGCTGAAAAACATAAATGTAGATTTCACAATAGTTGAGAAACATAATTGTAGGCATCATGGTCATAATAATTTGGAGATAACTTAATTGAGTTGTATACCCAAGTGATGGAGAGTAACTTATGCACCTCCAATTCCAAATTGAATACATTTGTGTTAGAGGAACTTGTATTCATGAGTAACAAATGTAGTCAAATTGGAATTAGAGGTACAGGAGTTTCTCTCCATCATCTGGGTATACAACATAATTGAGTTGTATACCCAAATGACCCAAAGCAACTACCACTCCTTCAGTTCCAGAGGAGTAGTGGTTTCTTTGCATCGTCCAGGTATACCACTCAATTATGTTGTCTCCAAAAACTTGTGACCATGATGCCTACATTTATGTTTCTTAGTTGTTGTGCCCCAAGACCCCTTATGACCCTTTATGACCCTTTACGACCCCTAAGAATACACATCTTAGAGGTCTTATAATGTCATAAAGGGTCATAAGAGGCTCCTAAGAGGGGTCAAATGAGCTTCCACCTTCACATGGTTGGCCCTATTAAGTAGAGAATGTTAAACTATTCTGGAAACAAGGAGAAGCTCAATAATTTATGGTCTCAGTCCACAGAGATGGTGAAAAATGATGGTAATCAATGCTGGAGAGTTTTTAGATACTGAGAAGACATATATGAAGTGGAAGCCAGAAGGGATTTTTGTGGAGATTTGCTAGAGAGGGTTTCCAAATTGAGTACTAGTGCAGAGATGATGATTCAGTACTATGTCTATAAAACCTTCACAAATATCCCTTTTTTGGCCTCCACTCATACCTCTTCTCAGAATCTAGAAACTTTGGATACTGTTTCTCATCCATGCACAAAATGTGCTATTGATCATATAAAATTACTTTTGTGAGACTAGGATCAATTATGAGAAGGTAAACAACAAGATAATTTTATTGTATCTTTCATTTCTTTTATCCGTTCATATTTTCTTAGTTCTCTTATATTGGATACTGTGCAATGCACATAAAGGTAAGATGGTGATTATTCTCAATGATCAATAGGTATAAGTCTTCCAGCCCTTACCCAGTAGCTAGGACTAAATATAACAGAGCTCAAGAGACCATCATAGTTGGTCTCCATCCTTGGTCCATATACTGACAAAACATTTTACATTTCATTAGCTCATCAAATATAGTGATTTGAAAGAATTTAATGGATGATATTTTCATGTATAACATATATTATTTTAGTTTGACAGTCAATGAATTTATCTACTTTGTGCACTTGTATACATCGAGCATAGCTATAAAGAAGCATCCCGTCCCATGGCTTGAGTAATGTAGGCCATGGGAGGACATGCTTCTTTATGGTTGTGCTCATAGTATACAAGTTTATGGAGTCGATAAATTCATGCAACGTCAACTTAAATAATATACATTATCATGAAAATATTCTATTAAGTTATTTCAAATCCCCTCATTTGATGACCTAATGAAATGTAAAAAAATTTTCCAGTAAATGGACCAAAGACAGAGACCAATTATGATGGTCTCTTGAGCTTTGTTATTTTAACTATGCTAATCCATCAGTTTTTTGACATGTAGTAATCCTTTTTCTGACATAAGAGCTATTCCTCTGACAGCTACTTGTGTCAGAACTTGATTCCTTATCGTCTGACATTCCATAGGTAACCATTGGTGGGACCCCATTCTGATAGATGGGTGTGATAGGATGGCTATATCTCTGACAGGTACTCCTATCAGAGATCTACTGAATATCTATCACCTTTCCGACTAATGAAATGTCGTAAGAAGAATTTTTTGACACATCGATCACATAGTAAAATTGCTATTTATGTGGCCAATTCTGACTGGTAGGGATGTCAAAATATCGATGGTTACCGCTTTCGTCACAATTTGCAAGCCAAAAATGTTGACGGACAGATGTGTCACAATTTCAACAAGTGGTCGTTAAAAATCTGACAAATGGCCATAGAAATTTGGCCTCAAATGTACTAGTGATGGAAGAAGGCGTAGATCTATCCACTACAAGAAAAATAATAGAAAGATGATTCACTAAGGTATATTTATCTTAGTGATTATGGATTTGACATTGAGCTATGTATAATATTTCCATGGTCCCTATCACCTCAAGTAGATCATGCTTCTTCATTTAGGTCCAGTTTATAAATTTAATGGCTATCTCTTATCTAGATGGGTTTGTAAATTATTTGTGTTGTATGTATTTAATGTTTATCTCTTATCCAATTAGGTCCATTCTATGTTTTGGTCTAGATTCTTATGACATGGGACCTTATTTCATTTTTTTGTTTGCTTGTTTGAATTGTAGATTAAATTTTAATATCCCTTAAATCACATGGTTGACCTTTTTGTAATCTCTAATGATCTATCTTGTATATAAGGTATAATGTATGCTTTGGAAAAATGTAAGGTGTGAAGCATGTGAACAAAGTGTGAATGGGTGAAGATCTACAACCAACATAAAAACATTCAATGATGATCATAGAGAGGAAAGAGTAGTAAAAATGTGATGCTAAGGTTGACATTATTGTAAAGATTAGTTGCATTATCAAAAGAATCTTTCTTTATCTATTGAAAAGTGTTTTTTGTATCTTAGACAAGATGTTTTGGGTGAAAAAAGTTCTTCATGTATATTTCTACATTGGAAATTAGCCCTTGTATTAAATTATATGGTAGTGAGATCCTTTCTATATTCATTTTTGTATTGGTAGTGACCCTCTGATGCAGAAGCATCTTGGGTCTTTGAGCAATCTTGCATCAACCAAAAACATTTCCTGATTTTTGTACCTATTTTTTGTTGTTTGCATTATGATCTTTGTATTTTTTGGTTTCATGGTGTGTGAAGCTTACATTATTCTGAGGACCTATTTTGGAACCTTCTCCTATGAGCACATAAATTTTGGATGGACTATTTCAAAGTTAGAGTTGTTTTCCTTGCCGTCGGAACCACATTTTCCTGCAGTTTTGGTGCTGATTGTTCATAGTGGCGATCTTGATCCATAAGGAATGAACCTTTGTTCTCTTAAGGAATTTTAGAGGACCTAAATTACTATCATTTCCCAAGAGTGCAAGCCCTATTTCATTATGATTAAAAATTTATGTCCATTTTTCTCGGGGACCTATTTTCTTCCAGTTTTCAGGTGAAACATGTAGTGTTTCTTCTTGTGATGTTCTATGTCATCAAATGGGGACTTGTACCCTTAAAGGAATGTTATTGGATCATGTGTGGACCTAAATCCAAAGGTGCATAAAATTATATTCATTCTAGCATTTGTTTTGATTTAAATCTTGAGACTGGACCTATAATGTAATTAAATGTCTGACTAGCTGACTTGTGGCTTAGCTATCTATATAAGGAGTCTAGGTTGATGTAGTAGGGAATCAAGAGGAAATCAAGGAGGTAGATATAGGAAGGATTATCAAGATGCATTATTGGAGACAAAGATAAGATGCAAGCTGAGACTCTGAATTCATAATTCTCATTGTATAAGGTCGAAACCTAGAAGGCCTCACAGTCGGGCATGTTGAAAGGAATAATATAAATTCTCTATTGTTTTTGCTAGTTGATTGCCTAATATCCATTGTGTTTAATTTATTTCATATTATGTTCATATTATATTCATATTTCTTCCATTTTGTAACTCTGAGTAGGGCTTGTTTTTTATTCAAGTGGACTCAATTATGCTTGATTCTACTTGTATCTACCCTGCCCCTGCATCAAGTGGTATCAGAGAAAGTTCTTTCTTGTGGATTGGATCATGGGGAACCTTATTGATTGGTTGTAGGGTGGCGGATCTGAGATCTGACCTATAACTTGTAGAAGGTTATGATCTTGCTGGAACTTGATTGTTAAGATGGTTCGAGGTAGAGGAAATGATAATGCTATCATGGATATGTTGAGGTAGATTGCAACTAGGCTTGAAGCTGTAGAGATAGCCTAGAGAAGAGGAGAACATCTTGAAGATGTTAGTTATGAAGAAGAAGAAGAAACACCTAATCTTGAACCTAAAGTTGAACAAGATGACGAAATACTCTTTAGATTTTTGTCTAAGGCTAAATCTAGACCTGCAGTTGAAGTTGCTTGCTATGATGGAAGACTTGAGACTGATACACTTTTGGATTGGATCTCTGAGATGTATAAGTTCTTTGAGTATGAAGGTACTCCTGATAATAAGAAGGCTAACAGAGCAGTCAAAAAGTTGAAAGGTCATGCATCTCTTTGGTGTGATCATTTGCAAACTAAGAGACATAAGAGAGGAAAAAAAGATCAAGACATGGATGAAGATGCTTGGAAAGATGAAGAAGAAGTTTCTCCCAGCTAACTACCAAGTTAGTTTGATGAGGAAAATGCAAAATTTGAGACAAAAGGACATGAGTATGAAAGAATATACTGAGGAATTTTACAAATTGGATATCAAATCTGGACATGTGGATGATGAATTTGAGAAGGTGGCTAGATATTGTGTGTGTGAATTTTGTACCTAATCTGTAGACACAACACTTCAGTAAAACATTAGAGGTAAGCTGAAATCGAAAGATGCAATGAATTGAAAGCTAAACTAACCAGGCAATTTACTGCCTTCCAATAGGTGCAAGTATGATGTTCTTAGATTGTAATCAAGATCAGTGACCTTGATGACACCTAAATGAAGGATTTGAATGCAAAATCTAGATATGTAATGAATGCAATTAATCTATCTTTTTTTAATTTTTAGATGCAATTGTGAATGAAAAATGATATGAAATCTATGATATATAAAAACTAATATGATACACTAATCTAGAAATGAAATTCTAATATGATATGCAATGCTATGTAAAATAATGATGATCTCACAAACTTGAATTCCCAAGATGATTCTTCAAGCTTCAATCATTCAAATTTTTCAAATTTGATATGCTATGATTCCTGCAGAGTAAGTTTGCAAATTCATGAGATGATTTGGGATGAGCTGAAGCCTTAATTTTATAGAAATCTAGGGCTTTAGAGGTGCATGGAAGAAATCCATAAATCACTCAAATAACTCAAGTTGATTTTTTAGTTATTTTTTAAATAAAGGATAATTAACTCACAAAAACATGCAAAAGTAGAGTTTAACTCAAAATAGAGTTTAGCTTTAATTGATAATTGATAGTTGTCTGCTTTTCTTGATTGTGCATGATTTATTTATGAATTAATTTAATAATAAAGTGATTTATTTCCAACTTAACTAATTTTAAAAAATAAAACAATTGATTTATGGGTTAATCAATTATTTTTCAAACTTTTATTCAAAAATAATATTATTAAAAATTGACAACTTGATTTAATTAATTAAATAAGAATTTAATCAATTATTCATAGGATTTTAGATTTATTGTCAAAATTAAATAATACAATTTAGGAATAAATAGGATTAACTTCAATTAAACAATTAAGTGGTAGAATTAAATCTAATTAATTAAATATTGAGAATATTCAATTAATCAAACTTTAGGATAAATAGAATTTATCGCCAAATAATCATTAAATCAAAGATAATTATGATGATTAGGAATATTACTAGGAATATTCCCTGATGCAGAATTTGAGATAATCAATTAGGATTCAATGATGTTTAGATGTGCCTTAGGTTAGGACTTCGATGTCGATTTCATTCGATACATCGATATAGGAGGTTAATGAACCTATAGCCCATTTTTGGGGTATTACATTTTGCCCCTCTTTGAATTGATGTGCAAAGCGCAGTGGTTCAAAGAAATTTTGTGTATGATATTGAAACTGATTGTTTGAAATTGATATTGATATGAGACAAAAACTGATTGAAAGATTTGAAGATAATAGGTCCTGAGTGACCAAAGATAATGTTAACTATAACAAAAAATGAACCGATGATTGTGAAAAAGTGTCAAAATGCCTGATTTCGAACCTTATGATTGCAAAGAAGTGAGTGACTGATTCTAGACCCGATTGTCCTTATATTGAATCACATTGGTATCACATCTAAACCCTTCAGTTTCTGAAGAACCCAGGAAATAACACAATTGAACCGATAGTTGCAAAAAATGATACAATTTACAAGATTAAGAGAATACCAGATTGATATGGATCTCGATGAATCTGATATGCCTCGAGCGATGATTGATTTGCCCCAAGTGATGAGGTCTTTTTGATGAATCAGTAACTAGATGTGGTTGTTGTCTTGATTACTGAGGAAAGATATGGTTTCAGATTTAGATTACGGACTTTGAATGATGTGCAATATTTGGAATGATATGCAATACCATGCCACCTTTAGGATTAAAATTGAAATCTGACAAGAAAATTCAACATTGATAGTTTAGAAGCATGTTAATTGATTGGAGAAGTGGTTAAACACATTCAAGAATGCATTCTGCATCGTTTAGAGGTCGTAGAAACCAAGTTTGACTAGGTGAAACCATGAGTTGACCATGGTTGACCAAGTTGAAATTTTGATAGTTTAATGTAATATAATCAGTTAAGTTGAATTCTAAATTTTTGTGATGATTGAAGGTTGATTATGCTAGTGAATAATATGAATGATCTCAGATTTTGATTTTGATCCTAAAAAAGGATTCTACTTGCTATTTTGTTGGAGGAACCTTCGTGTGAGATTCAACTCTTGTTAGATTTGAAGATGCAATTTGAAGAATCATTTAAGCATTGAAGTTTAGCCAACCATTGTGAGATCATGCAAACATGCAAAATGAAAAGAGACATACAGAATGAAATGCAACCTAAGACCTAGGACCTAGTCACTGATCATGTGTCGGTCATTCTCATCATTCAATTTTTAAGTAACCGGATAAATCAATACAATGCCCACTAGTTATGAAACCATAGACATATGAATATTGATTTGTATGCACAAGAATCAATACAACACCCACTGATTAGGCAACCATGGACATATGAATATTGATTTTATTTTTGGAATGTTAGATTAGATATAAGCACCAAGGCACAAGTGCCAGGATGACCTGAATATCATGTCCATTTTGATATAGCAATTTTTATAAGCATCAGAACATAAATGTCATGATGACCTGAATACACCTTGCATGCAAACACATCAAATAGTCAAGAGATCATTCTAAATCCAATGTGAATTGCCCGTAGTGACCCTTTATCATTCACATCCTTAAGTAAGATCACGTTTCACAATAGGAGAAAGAACTCGCTCAAAAAGACAATAGTTAGATCAAACTTCCTTGAAGTTTTTGGGTATCAATAGTTAAGGTACACATGGCCATCCAATTCGAGATAGAGGCTCTTACAGTCAGACACCATTTCAATCTGGAATTTCCAAAGTTGTTGGATTTTCACATACAAGCAGAAGACAAAGAAAAGATTATGCCGCCAATCATCACTCTCTAAATCTTGTAAAGGACATCATCGAAGAGCTCAAAGGAACATAATATGCAAAAATATCAATGTGAATCATTAAGCATACAAGGAGATAAAAACATGTAGAAATCATATATTATTTTCAATTTGATGTTTGATTGTGTTGTTGTAGATGCAAAATCCTTTTTGGAGATGAGACTAACTGACTACTCAAGTGAAGCTTCAAAGGACTCTGATTGGATATGACATGTCTGAGATACATGGGAGACCATAGGATATGACATTGATTGCCTCCAAGTTTTAAGAATTGATAGGATATAGATGCTTGAGCTGATTGGTGTACAAATTGACTTATTGAAAACTGGAAATGCAGAAACAAACTAGGAGATATGTACAAACTAAAGCAAGACTGAAAGCTGGGAAAGACCAAGATTGCACTAATAGATGGAGCATTTTGAAACAAGTGGCACCCATTTGCCAGGTTTTCACCATCTTGGCAGAGATTCTATTTTTTCTACCAAGGCGCCTATTTCCAGGTTTTCACCAAGGCACTTTTTTTTTCTTTTTTCTCAATTTTTTTTGTATTTTTCATTTTTTCAATTTTTTTGATATTTTGGATATTTTTTATTTTTTTTTGTGAATCATCAAGGCACCTATTGCTAGGTTTGTCACCAAGATGTTCATTTTTTCAGGACTTTTTCCAATTTTAAAGATTTTTTCAGGACATTTTACCATAGACTAAATGCCTTTGGTGTAGAATTTCTTCAGATGGAGAACGTTGATTGGTTCTCAGAGCTGTTCTCCCTCAGTCATTACGAGTTGATAGGAACCAAAGCTATAAGTAGTAGTGATTACAAAGGGACCCAACCAGTTGGGTTCAAACTTCCCCTTGCATTCTCGATGTGATTCATTTTTAAGATTTTCTCTCAAGACTAGATCACCAACCTGAAATTCTCTGTGTCTGACTTTCTTGTTGTAGCCTCTAGAAATTCTCTTCTAATATACTTTGAGATGATCATACGCAACTTGTCTGTGCTCATCTAGTATTTCAAGTTCTTGCAACCTAGACACCCTATAGTCATCATCAATTACCGGACCATGCATTCTAATTCTTAGTGATGAGATTTCAACCTCAATAAGCAGTACTGCTTCAAACCCATAAACTAAAGTGAATGGTGTAGCCCCAGTGGGCATTCTGATACTTGATTTGATACTTTTTAGGAATGAATGTTGAAGCCTTTGGTAGTCATTCTATAGCAATGGTTGTTGCATTCATGACTATGATTGTCATTGATGTCAACACAGTGATATTCTGGAGTTTAGCAGAGAAGTAGGCACAATTTTGTTTTGCGCATATGTTATATTACAAATTGAGTTATGCACAGTTGATGGTATATTCTTTTGTGTTTTATTAACCTATGGTTAAGAGCACAAAAATAAATTCATTTATTCATGAAATTTATAAGCATTTTGGTGGAAATAGTATTCTGGCAGTGTTCCTGAGTAGCGGTTTTTGGTAATCAGAGGATATCTCCCAACCGGAATGGAATCTAATTCTTCTTAGTTAAAGGGAATTTTGAGACTCATTGGTGGTTATGTGTTCCATAGCACAAACTTTGAGGTCACACAGTTGAAAAGTTATTGTATCTAGAAGCTGACAGTTTTATGTAATTTTGATGTAGCGTGTTGAAATTATTATTTTGTATTTGCATGCCGACTCATTTGTAATAATTTGAGTGTGGTATAAAGGAGGGAATGTTTTCCTCATTTTAAGATGGGATTTTAATAGTTGTGATATGAAATTGGGAAAGTTGTAATGCGAATATATGCATGAGGTGAAGAATAGAGCTAATTCAGTGATGAAGGAAGACTTGCGAAGTACAGAGATCTAGATTTGTGATCTTGTGTAGAAAAGAGTGCATTTTTGGCATAGTGTGAAGGAGGTAACATATTTCATATTATTCTATTTAATAATCCTAACATCTATTAGACAGTGAGTTCAGAGATCTTGCCTTGAAGCTGTTTGGGCAGTGGGTCCTTCTATCTTCCATAACTCCTAACATGTTTAAAATCTTTTAATAAGGATTCAAAATCTCCTAACAGGGATTCATATGTACTAAATGTATTTCATAAGACTCCTAATAGGGTCCATCCTCTAACAATTAACTTTCATATTAGTGCATCATTTTGTGGGCATCATTCCCGTCGGGGTTTACTCTTTGATCAAGAGGTTCCCTAGTTAACATATCTTGTGTTATTGTGTCATTGTGTATGATTATCTTTCTATGGTTGGTTACTACATTGATTATATGGTTTAAAGCTATTGAAGTTGACATTGAAGTTGATAAATGGTTTAATTATTAGATAAATGATTTGCCCTGCCCTCTTAGTTATCTTGGGGATCTTTGCTTTCTAACAATTGGTATCAGAGTGGCAGGTCCTTGAAAAGAAAGTTTAACAGCTTAAGGAGATCTATGGTGAATTTTAGGAAAGAAAGCCCTAAGTTTGATGGAGTAAATTTTGACAGATGGAAAGAAAAGATGAAGACACATCTCTTGTGTTTAGGACTAGGTTATTGGTTGATTACAAAGAATGAGAGAACTATAATTGAAGAAGATAGTCTTGAATCAAGTTCTAAAGATGATGTAGATCTATTCATGTGTAACATACTTGCAAGAGAAGCACTTTTATCAGCACTTCCAGAGAATGAATACAGTCAGGTAAAAGGTTTAACTAGATCTTATGATATTTGGAAAGCTTTGCATTCTACTTTTGAAGGTGATGAACATGCAAAGAAAGCTAAGTTACATAATTGGATTTGTGCATTTGAAGACATAATAATGATGGAAGATGAATCTGTTAGAAGCTATATTGGTAGGATGTCAAAAATTGTTGCAGGGATAAATTCTTATGGAGGTGAAAAGATAGAGAATGAAGTAATATGGAAGATTTTGAGAACATTGACACTGGTATTCAGGAAGACTACACAACTGATTGAACAAGTGATACCTTGTACACTGAACTTTTTAAGAGAGACTCTTCTTGGAAGATTGGAAGCAGCAAAGATGAATCTAAGATTATCAGGAGAACTACCTAGAGTGGAGACAACATTTAGTGCTCTTAACATCAAACCTACTTTGTCTAGAAGTACAAGTGTGAATGGAGATTATGCCAGTAGTAGCAGATCCAAATCTGATGAAGATAAGAAGATTGAAGAAGGTATTTCCTTGCTTGTGAAAAAAGAACCAAATGGTAAGAAAATCTTTAAATGTTGGACATGTCAAGAATATGGTCATTTTGCATCTAAGTGTCCTAAGAGAGTTAAGAAGTATAGAAACAATTTCAAGCCTAGAAGACCTAAAGAATGTTATTATGCAAATGATGAAGAAATTGAAGCAAGAATTGAAAGACATTTGAGTGACAGTGATAATGATAACTTTGATCACATAGGATTTGTAGCAATTAAGGAAGAAAATTCTGAATCTAATGTTAAGGAAGAGAAAGCCTTAGTTTCCCAAGTTGAAAAGAAAGCTTATTGGATTATAGACAGTGGTTGTTCACATCATATGACTGGTGATAAAGGAAAGTTCATAAATTTTAACAATTATGATGGAGTAGTTGTTAGAGTTGGTAACAATGCACCTTGTTTGATTAAAAGTATAGGATCTATTACTCTTGATGGAAGACTAATACTAATGAAGTTTACTTTGTTGATGGATTGAAACATAATCTTTTGAGTGTTGGAAAATTATTTGATAAGGGATATCAAGTTTTGTTTACTAAAGAAACTTGTGTGATTAAAGATAAAGATGGAAATCTGATTGGAACAGGATCTAGAACTAGAGGTAATGTATTTCAGTTGAACCCTACTAAGATGATATGTTTGATGACTAAGATTGATGACAGTTGGTTATGGCATAGAAGGTTTTGTCATATAAACTTTGATAATATTATGAAAGTAAGTTTTAGACTTGCAGTAAGAGACTTACCTAAGATTATGAAGCCTACTAACATGATTTGCAAGGAATGTGTGATGGCTAAGTAGAAAAGGAGTTCATTTCCTAGCAAGAAGTTCACATCTCTAGAAAAGTTGGAGATTGTTCATATAGACTTGAATGGTCCTACTAGGACTAGAGGATTCTATGGAGAAAGGTATTTTATGATTCTTGTTGATAATTTTACAAGAATGATGTGGATTGCATTTTTGAAAGAAAAATCTGAAGCATTTGATAAGTTTAAGGTCATAAAGAATAAAGCTGAGAATGAATCAAGAATGAGGATTAAATGTTTGAGATCTAATAGAGGTGGAGAATTTACATCTAAAGAGTTTAACACTTTTTGTAAAGTAAATGGTATTAAGAGATAGTTTTCAGCCCCTAGAACACCTCAACAAAATGGTATTGCAGAAAGAAGGAACATATCAGTGACTGAAGTAGCTAGAGCTATGTTGTTTGAAGGTGATTTGGCAAAGACATTTTGGAGAGAAGAAGTGAATACATCAGTATATATAATGAACAGAGTACAAATCAGAGTAGACACAAACACGACACCTTATGAATTATGGTTTAGACATGCACCCTCAATTAAGTATTTTAGAATTTTTGGAAGCAAATGTTATATTAAAAGAGATGATGATATAGGAAAGTTTGATCCTAGAAGTGATGAAGGAATTTTTCTTAGATATTCTTTAAAAAGAAAATATTATAGATGTTACAATAAGAGAACTAAGACTATTTTTGAAAGTGAAAATGTAAAAGTTGATGAGAAGTTTAAAATTCAGGAAAGAATGCTTGATTATGAATCTGATGAAGGAACTAATCCTCAGCCTAATATTGAAGCTACTGAACAATTTTTTGAGACTGACAGTGAATTGTTCAATGAAAGTCATGTTGAAGAAAACAAAAAAGAATCTAGAGAAGAATCTACAATTGAAGAAAGATCAGTGACTATGACACCTAATAGGTATATATCAAGACATCATCCTATTGAACAAATGATTGGAAGTTTGGACAGAGGAGTTATGACTAGAAAGAAGGTACATTTATGTTTGATTTCTCAAATTGAACCTAAGTCTACTAATGAAGCTTGTGAAGATGAACATTGGATTAAAGCTATGAAAGAAGAATTGGATCAGATTGAAAAGAATAAGACATGGGAATTGGTCCCTAGACCTAAAGACAAAAATGTGATTGGAACTAAATGGGTATTCAGGAACAAGATGAATGAACAAGGAGAAGTAATTAGAAACAAAGCAAGATTGGTATGTAAGAGATACTCACAACAAGAAGGAATTGACTATGAAGAGACTTTTGCCCTTGTGGCAAGACTTGAAGCAGTAAGAATGTTTTTGGCTTATGCAGCATTTAAGAAATTCAAACTGTATCAGATAGATGTGAAGTCAGCATTTCTAAATGGTGAATTAGAAGAAGTCTACATTGAGTAGCCTGAAGGTTTTCCTTTGACTCAAGAAGGAGACACGGTATGTAAACTAAAGAAAGCATTGTATGGACTAAAGCAAGCACCTAGAACTTGGTATGCTAGATTGGATAAGTATTTGTTAAAATTGGGATTTACAAAAGGAACAACTAATAGTAACTTATACACAAAAGAAATTGAGAATGGATTGTTAGTTATAGTTATTTTTGTTGATGATATTATTTTTGGAGGAGAAGATGAAGCTAGTCACAAATTTGTTGATGAAATAAAGATAGAATTTGAAATGAGTATGATTGGAGAAATGAAATACTTTTTGGGATTATAGATAACACAAAACAAAGATGGTATCTTTGTAAGTCAGACAAAGTACTTGAATGATTTGTTGAAAAGATTTGGTATGGAGAATTGTAAACCAGTTGGAACACCTATGGTTACAGGACATAAACTATCTAGTAAAGATGAAACACTAGCAGTTGAGTAGAAGAAATATAGATCCATGATTGGTGGATTGTAGTACTTGACACACACTAGACCAGATATACAACATTCAGTTGGAATGGTAGCAAGATTTCAAGCTAAACCTAGAGAGTCACACTATGCAATAGTAAAGAGGATATTGAGATATCTTAGAGGCACAATGGACTATGGATTGTGGTATGAAACTTCTGATGATTTTACCCTATGTGCATATACTGATGTTGATTGGGGAGGTAGCATTGATGATAAGAAAAGCACCAGTGGTGGAGCCTTTTTTCTTAGAGGAAGATTAGTTTCTTGGTTGAGCAAAAAGAAGAATTGTATCTCACATAGTACATCAGAAGCAGAGTATGTAGCAGCAACAAACAATTGTAACCAGATAATTTGGATGAAGCAAATGTTGAAAGATATTGGAATTAAGTTTGATGAGCCTGTTGTTAAACATTGTGATAACACCAGTATAGTTAGTATGTCTAAGAATCCTGTATTACATTCTAAAACTAAGCATATAGAGATCAAGTATCATGTTGTAAGAGAGAAAGTTGTAGATAAAGAAGTCAGATTGGAGTACATTAGCACAAAGGAGCAGATAGTAGATATATTTACTAAGCCCTTACCAAAGGATACATTTGAGTATCTAAGAGGTATGCTTGGGGTTATTTCACAGCCTACTTTTGAGTAATGATGCAGTTGGTTGCATCCATCTAGTGGAATATGGCCCTATCTATTTTCTAGATTGGATGTTGGTACTTCCTCTATGGGGGAGTATGTGTATCTGAGCTGAGTCATGAGGACTCTTGTGAATGTATTTTCTGAATAGTGTCTTTTGACATTGAGCTATTATTTAACATAGTGATAGAATTTCTATCATTGATTTCAATGGGGGAGAGAATCATGAAAAACATTGAGGAACTACATTTTTTGGAGAGACTGAATAGGAAAATGAAGCAAGATTTGATTAATGAAGAGCAACATAGCAGTTGAGCAGCAGTGATTGGATTTTTGGAACATTGGATGTTTTTCATCTATGTTTCCATCAATTCCAATGGGGGAGATTGTTAGGAATGAATGTTGAAGCCTTTGGTAGTCATTCTGTAGTAGTGGTTGTTGCATTCATGACTATGATTGTCATTGATGTCAACATAGTGATATTCTAGAGTTTAGCAGAGAAGCAGGCACAGTTTTGTTTTGCGCACATGTTATATTGTAAATTGAGTTATGTGCAGTTGATTGTATGTTATTTGGTGTGTTATTAACCTATGGTTAAGAGTGCAAAAATAAATTCATTTATTCATGAAAGTTATAAGCATTTTGGTGGAAACAGTATTCTAGCAGTGTTCCTGAGTAGTGGTTTTTGGTAATCGAAGGATATCTCCTAACCGGGATGGAATCTGATTTTGTGTAGTTAAAGATAAGTTTGAGACTCATTAGTGGTGGCATGGTCCATAGTGAAAACTTTGAGGTCACACGGTTGGAAAGTTATTGTATCTAGAAGCTGACAGTTTTATGTAATTTTGATGTAGCGTGTCGAAATTATTATTTTGCATTTACGTGTTGACTCATTTGTAATTATTTGAGTGTGGTATAAAGGAATGAATGTTTTCTTTGTTTTAAGATGGGATTTTAATAGTTTTAATATGAAATTATGAAAGTTGTAATGCGAATATATGCATGAGGTGAAGAATAGAGCTAATTCAGTGATGAAGGAAGACTTGCAAAGTATAGAGATCTAGATTAGTGATCTTGTGTAGGAGAGAGTGCGGTTTTGGTGCAGTGTAAAGGAGGTAACATATTTCATATTATTTTTTTGAATAATCCTAAGATCTATTGGATAGTGAGTTTAGAGATCTTGCCTTGAAGCTGTTTGGGCAATGGGTCCTTCTGTCTTCCATAACTCCTAACAGGGTTAGAATCTTTTAACAGGGATTCAAAATCTCCTAATAAGGATTCATATGTACTGAATGTATTTCATAAGACTCCTAAAAGGGTCCATCCTCTAACAAGGAACTTTCATATTAGTGCATCATTTTGTGGGCATCATTCCCACCGGGGTTTACTCTTTGATTAAGAGGTTCCCTAGTTAACATATCTTGTGTTATTGTGTCATTGTGTATGATTATCTTTCTATGGTTGGTTACTACATTGATTATATGGTTTAAAGCTGTTGAAGTTGACATTCAAGTTGATAAATGGTTTAATTATTAGATAACTGATTCACCCCCCCCCCCCCTCTCAATTATCTTGGGGATCTTTGCTTTCTAACAATACTTGTTCTGATACTGGTTCAGAGAGTTGGATTGATCATAAGATGTCAGTCTCTTCCTATTTTATTAATTGTACGATGCAAGATTTTTAGTAGATTCTTATTAGAAGCCTCTACTTGTCGATTCCCTTGAGGATAGTAGATAGAAGACCAATGTTGTGTAATCTTGAATTTGGCACATAAATCATCTAGGTCTTTGTTCTTAAATTGTCCACCATTATCTATGATTATGGAATTAGTGATCCCATATCTGCATATGATATAGTTCAAGATGAACATAGATATTTTCTTGCCAGTTGCTTGTGTCAAAGGAACTACTTCTACCCATTTTGTAAAATAATCTATAGCTGTGATTATATGGGTATGTCCATTAGAAGAATGAGGATGTATATCTCCTATAAGATCAAATGCCCATTGGTGAAAAGGCCATTGTGTAGTGAAGGGTATTAAATCTCTCCTTGGAGCATGAATTAAGTTTCCATGAACTTGGTATTTTTGACAGTTCTTAGCAAACTTGATTGCATCTTTCTCCATTGCAAACTCCCAAGCAAGATCATATTGTGCAGTCCCAATGTCTAGCAAGGTGGAGAACAAGAGGGATTAGCAAGCTAGTGGAAGAGATGAAAAACAAGAGAATGAAGGAGAATGAAGGGAAGAAATCCTCAAGGGAAAACTCCTCAAGAATACCCAAGCTAGGAATAAATTTTCATGTAAAGTGCATTTGGACAAGCAATGAAAGGCCAACATAGGATAAGTCACAAAAGCGTAATGCCAAAGAAGGAAAGGATATAGTCCAATGGAGTAGACATTTCAAGAGACTTCACAACACCATGTTTTACTCTTTTTTTATTAGATCAAGACCAAAGGGGAAAAAGATGGTGAAAGGCTAGAATGAATGGAAGAAAATAAATATGAAGGCTAAACATGAATGGAATGAAAACAAGATCATTGTAAGATATCTCACAAGATAGCCAAATTTTTGTGTATAGATCAACATTGTCAAGATCAAAGAGAGAAGATGGAATGGATGAAATATGTAGAAGAACTATGCATGATGCTTGATTGCCAGGTTTTCATCATGGTACTTATCCAAAGTGCCACAAGAGAGTGGTTTTCACCATAGGATGAATTTATTTCTTTTTACTTTTACTACCAAGGTGCCTGTTTCCAGGTTTTCACCAAGGCACATTTTTAAATTTATTTTTTTTCATTTTTATTTTTTTTTGGAAGAAGGAAAGCTCTTTAGATAATGCTCCTTGAAAGGATAAACCATGATATGCCAAGGATTCAAGATGATATGCTCAAAGATGCTGATAGGGAAAGAAAGATGGAAGAGAAAAATGGAGGATAAGGTTTTATGTAAAGCGAGTGAGGTTGGAAGATAGGAGGAATGGGAAAATGAGGAAAAAGGATAGAAAGTAGAAGGATAATGAATGGAAGGATTGTGAAAGGGTAGATGGAAAGGAAGACATGATCAACATAAACACACACCTTGAAGGGTGGCAAGAGGATGGAGGAAAAATGAATGAAGGAATACGTGAATGAATATAGAAAATGGATAGCAGAGGTTGAGGTTTAGGCACATGGAATGGAAGAATATTTTGAGAAGGAGATGAAGTGGTAGCCTTTGGAAGCTTGAATGTCAACTTCACTTTTTTCTCAACACCAAACTCTTTTAAGAGAGACTTTGGAATCCATATAGCTGTAGGATTTTTATTTCCTTTTGATGATCTAGAGAGAATATCTTCAATGATGGATTTTGGAACACATACTTGTCTTGTAGTTTTTTTCTTAGATATCTCTTTTGAATTTATGTTTCCATGTCTATTAGAGGAGACATGGTGATCTTTTTTTTTTTTTATGGATTCTTGTATTGCTTCTTTTTCTTGTATTGAACATTCAAGTTACTTCCAAAAGACTTGGGACTTGTGGAAGAAGAAGGAGGATATGACTGGTTTAAATGGGTGGGTGGATGAAAAGGATTCAAGGGTATGTATCTATGTTGATCTTGAGGAAAGATGGGAGATGGAGGGATGTAAGGACCCAAGATGGATGGAGAATTAGGAGAGTTAGGAGGGGAAAGTGAAGGGACATAAGGAACCAAGATGGAAGGTAGATGTGAAGCTCTTTGTAGTGGTGGAAGAGGTCCAAGGATGGAAGTGGAAGACACAAAAGGATAATCAACAAGTTCATCAACATCTATATGACAACCAAGGACATCAGCATCTTTAGAGTGAGCATTAGAATTTTCAATAGAATTGTGGACATCTTGAATATGAGCACCTTCTTTGATAAAATTATTCAAAGCTTGCAAAGACTTAGGAAGAGTAGAAAGTGGAAGTGAACATGGAGTGGTAGAATAAGAAGATGGAAGACTTTGATCTTGACAAGGATATTTGGATAGCATAAGCGCATAAATTTTCTCTTGATTTTCAATAGGCTTAACATTGGAAGTAACAACACCATTTTTACCAACCTTAATGGAAGTATCATATTCATAAAGCACAAGTGTAGTAAGGCTATTTTGATTTTCAATAAGCTCAACAGTGTAAGTAGTAGCTGGATCTTGCTTAGGAAAAGACTTAAGACATAGTGGAATGCATGAAAAAAGGTGTGCAAGATCAAAAGAACCCTGAAGTGGATAAGAGACATCGTGAAAAGGAGTGGATGACATGGAGGGTTCTTGAACTTGATCTTTCTTTATGTTCTTGTCTTTATCATTTTTAGAGTCCTCTTGACATGGAGCTACTTCTAAGGACAAGGGATCATGTTGCAATTGTATAGAAGACTTTGAAAGAGATGGGGAAGGACTAGCTGGAGTAGGCATTATAGCATATAAAGGCATAGGCTCTTTGAGTTTAGCATTATTGAAAGTATTTGTAGCCAAGTGAAGGTTAGTTTGAGTTTCTTTAAGAGGTAGCCCTGGAGGATAACTATAGGGAACTGTATGAAAAGTATTAGGGCTTGTGTCAGATGAAGGTTTTGTGAAATATTTGAAAGACTCAGAAGCTTTAGGAAATGTACGGGTATTGGAGGAAGTAGGGGATGGAAGGGAACCATCACAAGACAAAGGTCCAACATTAACATGATCTTTCTTGAGAGTGTAACTTTATTTTTAGCATGAGAGTTCTTAGAGGAGAGATCCTTATAGTATGCACATTTATAATCAGCTCGGTAAGCTTTCTCTTCCTCAATAGAAGTAGATGTATCATCTAGGTATTGTTCACAAAAATCATCAAAGTCTCTTTCAAAATCAGAATCATATGGATCACCATCAAGATCTATCCAATGTGATATCCCATTTCTAGTAAGCATGAGCACAAAGTGAGGAGGACTCTTAGGAACAGAGGTGTCATAGGTATCACTATATTGTCCCTCATCATAGTCATCATAGTCTTCAAAGATGGGCGTGTCACTCTCCGTGGAAGAAGTATCAAAAGGATTATCACGTTTCTCATATTCTATCCAAGGCCATGGTGACATGTACAAGTTTTTATCAAATGGAAAAGGGCATAGAGCTTCCATGGAGAACTCTTTAGGTTCCTTTTCTTTCTCAAGTTTGTTAAGTTTGACTTGCATAGCGTGCATTTGTTTCATCATAGCGGTGATTAGAATTTCTTCCTCATGTGTACTGATTCTTTGAGACATGTTAGGATTTTTAGGACTCCCTGGAATAGATTGATGTAGAGTTTGTTGATTGACTCCTTGAATTAATGGAGGGAGAAAGTAACCAGATTTCAATCAAAAGTTGCCAAGACCGTCATCTTCGTAAAGATGAGAATTGTAGATTTGTTCAAGAGTTGGACCCTGGATATGAGTCAAAGGTAAGGTATGAGATTCTTCTCTTGATTTCTTGTGTGAGGAAGCTCTAGTTTCCACCATGAACCCTGGGTGAAACAAAAGAACAAGATGTAGATAATTGAAGAATGAATTGATTCAAGAAGATCAAATGATGCAACCTTGTCAAGGTTTGATTGATTAAAGCTTGGATTAGACATAGATGAGGGAGATTGTGCCCTAGATGTATGGGTATGATTCCCAAAAGATAGCGGACATGAGTTCACAACACTTAGTCTTTTTGATGATTGATTGAAGATTGATAGTTATGACAAGGTTTTGACACAAGATGATAAAGACTCAAATCGATTAAACAGAAGGCTAATTTAGATTCAAAAGGCCACTTTAGGAAAATGATTGGATTCTCAGTAGTTGTTGCTCTATTCCTGACACAGTGATTTATTTGACAGATTCTGGAAATAGGCTATAAAAACTAGATTTTTGACAAATATGACCAACCTCTAACAACTTTGACTTTGGCTTTGATACAAGTTTTGAAATTTTAGAATGACTTTTGACACCAGAAAGGAATTTGCTTCAGATTTTGCAAATTTTAGCTTTTCAGTTTCAAATTGTTCACAAAAATGTTTGTCCAGATTTGAAGATTGTAACAGATTGATTCATTTTTAGTAACCAGATAGATAAACAGGCACACAAAACAACAAGCAAGTGATTTCAAGCATGTTTGAAAACAATGAACAAGGGAAAAAGAAAACTTGAGCATGAATAATCAAGGGACTTATTTGTGCTAATCCTTAGAAGTGCTAATTGTGTATGTTCCAAAATTTTTTACAATAACGCACATATTCCTAGAAAATGAAAATTTGGCCTCACTAGGGTTTTTAGTAATGGTTTGACTCTGCAACTTTTATGATCCAAGAGGGTGAACTCCAATCTAGGCACACCAAGGTTTTGACACAGTCCAAGAACTTAATCTTCAAGATCTGCTAGGGAGATATGACAGGCCAACAAGAGACCACACTTGTGGAAATTTCTTCGAATAAGACATTTATATAGCGGTCATCACTACCACGACAAAAATGGCTATTAACACTTGAGGTTCCATCAATGTGGTTGACCCAATTAAGGGAATGTCCACTATGGTTAACCCTCTCTAAAGGTGACTCACAAGATATACCACATGAAGACTAGTTCCAGATTCAAGGATTTGGGTTTCTGGTACTATCCAAAAAGGAAGTAGAGCATAATCCCCTAGCCTTTTCAATTTTAACTCAAACAAAGCAGATTGATTAATCCGACATGCTAAGACCAAGATTATCTCACAAAGATCTATGGCATCAACCTCTTATGATATATCAACCTCTTCGGAGAGAGAATGCCTTGATCAAAAGTTGAAGACACACGGATCTAGTGGAATGTGAGACTCTCTCAGTATCCTCCCTACCTACAAGGGTTCCTTCATTGAGAAGAGTTTCATTGGAAACTCACTCTCTCAAGAGCCACAAATAGTGTTCATAGGGCCTATTTACTATGTGTAACAAAGATGCTGAAAGCAAATCTATGTTCATTTTTTTAGAGCCCAAAATGAAGTCTGTGATATGAAAACAAGAAAAGTCACACAAGCTTGACACAAGAGAGTTTGTTTTATGTCCCAAAATGAAGTGTTATCAGATGTAATAGAATACCTAAGTTCCTCACAATGCGCTTAGTAGATTTTACCTATTTTAGCAATTTTTGTTGAGCTTTTCCATGCAAGCAAGCCACAAACTCTCCAACAAGCCAACAAGCAAACAAGATATGCAAGGTATATTCAACTTATGCAAACTCTAGGGTTAGATCTAAAAACCAATTGTTAGGAGAAATAATAACTAGCAAATAATCCAAATGAAAACTCATATCATGCATTGAATCATATGAAAAATAAGTGCATACCCATCACAAAAATTTTATTTTATTTTTGTTGCATTTGACCTAGTCAATAAGATCTAATTTTTTTGATATAATTTAGGCCACAAAAATAGAAATCCAAAATATAGACCCCTACTAAAAAATAGAGAGCTTTCCAAAAAAGTAAAAATTTTAGAAAAATCTCTTCATTTGTGCCCTAGAGATCTATTTTACCAAAATAGACCAGTTTCTATAAATTGAGTATTTGAGCTATTATATTGCATCCAAATTTAAAACACAAAGAATGGAGCCCCTGTAGAATTTGAAGAGATTTCTAAAAATGTAAAAATTTTCAAAAAATATGATTATTTGTGCCGAAAATGAATTATTTATGAAAAATTGAAAAAAAATTATTAAAAATTCAAAACATCTCATAAAATTTTGAATTTTTTATTGAAGCTTCCCTAATATGTCTCCAATCTAAAAAAAAATTTTAGATCAAAAATCCAAGTCGTTTGGGAGATAAAATTAAATCTTTGAAACTTTAAGGTTTTAGCTCTAAAAAAGAAATCAAAACCAGCATGTAAAGGTGGGTTGCCCCACGGTGGTTGCTAGAAATGTGTGTGTGAATTTTGTACCTATTCTATAGACACGACACTTTAGTAAAACATAGTTGAAATCAAAATCATGCAATAAATGAAAAACTAAACTAACCAGATGATTTATTACGTTCTAATAGATGCGCGTATGTATTCTCAGATTGGACCGAGATCAGTGACCTTGACGACACCTAAATGAAGGATTTGAATGCAAAATCTAGATATGAATTGAATGCAAATTAATCTATATTTTTGTATTTTCTATGCAATTATGATGAAAAATCTGATATGAGTTCTAAGCTAGATGAAATTGATCTATGATATGCAAATTAAGCTAACAATGATATGAAATATGAAACTAGAATGAATTGAAAACAAGATTGATCTCATAAAATGCTGATTTGCAAGAAGCTTGATGATTCCTCTGATGTCAATTTGCTAAAGTAAGTATGCAAATTCTATGGATTCTGTGGATGGATGGATTTGTGAAGAGTTGAGCCTTGATTTTATAGAAATATAGGGCTTTGGAGGTGCATGGAAGAAAGCCATAAATCACTAAAATAACTCAGGTTGATTTTTGAGCTATTTTTTTAAATAAAGGATAATTAACTCACAAAAACATGCAAAAGCAGAGTTTAACTCAAAATAGAGTTTAGATTTAATTGATAATTGATAGTTGTCTGCTTTTCTTGATTGTGCATGATTTATTTATGAATTAATTTAATAATAAAGTGATTTATTTCCAACTTAACTGATTTTTAAAAATAAAACAATTGATTTATGGGTTAATCAATTATTTTTCAAACTTTTATTCAAAAATAATATTATTAAAAATTGACAACTTGCTTTAATTAATTAAATAAAAATTTAATCAATTATTCATAGGATTTTGGATTTATTGTCAAAATTAAATAATACAATTTAGGAATAAATAGGATTAACTTCAATTAAACAATTAAGTGGCAGAATTAAATCTAATTAATTAAATATTGAGAATATTCAATTAATCAAACTTTAGGATAAATAGGATTTATTGCCAAATAATCATTAAATCAAAGATAATTATGATGATTAGGAATATTACTAGGAATATTCCCCGATGCAGAATTTGAGATAATCAATTAGGATTCAATGATGTTCATATGTGCCTTAGGTTAGGACTTCGATGTTGATTTCATTTGATATGTCGATATAGGAGGTTAATGAACCTATAGCCCATTTTTGGGGTATTACATATATCTAAATGGCCTGAGGACATCTATTCAAGATGAGATCAATTATGTGAAGATAGATAGTGTGGAGAAACATACGAATTTTATTTGAAGGCTGAAGAGAGATTGATAAAGAGACATGAACAAAGATAGAGAGGAAGAGGTGGAAGATTTTAGAGAAGTAGAGGCAGATCTTATGGAGAAAGTAGCGGATCTGAAAATGTAGTACAAGATAAAGGATGGGAAGATGACCCTGTTGCTAAAAGAGGTAATTACTCTAGAGGTAGCTATATTGGTTACTCTAGGAATAACAATAATGGGAAAATAGAAGAGAAATCTTGGTTTAAAGGGACTTGTTACAAATGTGGTGAAGAAGGACATAGAGCTTTTGAATGTACTAACTCTGGAAAGAAGACTGGAGGTAATGGCAGAAATAATTTGGCTTGTGAAGAAGTTGAGGAAACATCTAATGAGCCTGAACATGATGAGAACCTGATGCTAAGAAGGATCTTGTGGAATGAAGAAGCTAATGAGGAACCTATTTTAAGGAAAAGTTTGTTTAGAACCAGATGTAAGATTGTTGATAAATGTTGCAAGGTAGTCACTGATAGTGGAATTTCTGATAATTTGGCATCCAAAGAGTTGGTTAAAAAATTGCAGTTGCAGAGATTGAAACATCCTAAGCCTTACCATATTGCTTGGATCCAGAAGGAGCATAAACTACTTGTAAGTGAACAATGCCTTGTTAAACTCAAAATTGGGAATTATCATGATGAAGTCTTGTGTGATATTATGCCTATGGATTGTTGTCATATTCTTTTGGGTAGACCTTGGTAGTATGATAGGAAAGCTTTGCATGATGGTAGATTGAATCAATATACTATTTGGATAGATGGGAAGAAACAAGTATTGTTGCCTTTTATAGAGAATTTTGATGAAGGTCACTATACTACAGTCAGAGTATGCTTGGTTGATGATAAAACATTTACAAGAGAAATGAAGGAAAAAAATATTTTCTTTTGATTGAAGCATAAAAGTGAACAGTCAAATAAGGTTGTAGATGCCTTGAGTCAAAGAAGAAATTTGCTGACAGAGATGAGAGTTGAGGTACTTGGTTTTGATAATTTGAAGTGTTTGTATAAAACTGACATTGATTTTGCAGAACCTTGGAAAGCTTGTAAGGAACACATAGTGAGTGATAAGTAGATTGATTATTTCATTTAAGAAGACATGTTGTTTAAAGGAGTTCAGTTGTGCATACCTAGAGGAGCTATGAGAGAGAACATAATGAAGGAGAAACATAGTGGTAGACTTGCTGGACATTTTGGGATTGATAAGACTATGAATTTGATTTCAGGGAGATACTTTTGGCCACATATTTATAGAGATGTACATAGAATGGTTAGAGGTTGCAGAATTTTCCAAACAACAAAAAGAACTAGTCAGAATGTTAGATTGTATACACCTTTGCCTATACCTAATAGACCTTGGGAAGATGTGATTATGGACTTTGTTCTTCAATTTTGCCTAGAACTCAGAGAGGTAATGATTCTATTTTGGTAGTGGTTGACAGATTTTCAAAGATGGCTCATTTCATACCTTGTAAGAAGACATCTGATGCATTATATGTAGCTGAATTATTCTTCAAGGAAGTTGTAAGATTGCATGGTTTTCATAAATCTATTGTTTCAGACAGAGATACTAAGTTTACTGGTTACTTTTGGAGAACACTTTGGAAAAAGATGAATACTGTATTGAAGTTTAGTTCCACATTTCACCCTCAGACAGATGGATGAACTAAAGTTGTGAACAGAAGTTTGGGAAACTTGTTGAGATGTTTAGTTGGAGAGAATCCTGCTAATTGGGATTTAGTTTTGGCACAAGCAGAGTTTGCATACAATAATTCTATGAATAGAAGCACTAAGAGGACACCATTTGAGATTGTTACTGGATTTCATCCTAAGGGAGCCATAGGACTGAGAGATTTACCTATTGAGACAAGAAGTGTTGAAGATGAGGATTTTGCAGTATACATGAGAACTTTACATGATGAAGTCAAAAGGAATTTGGAGGACAGTAATTTGAAATATAAACAAAGAGTAGAAAAGAGAAGGAGACATAAATCTTTTGAAGTCGGAGATGAGGTTATGATTCATTTGAAAAAGAATAGATTTCCAATTGGTACCTACAAAAAGATAAAAATGAAGAAATTTGGACCTTGTAAGATTCTGAAGAAGTTTGATAGTGGAAATGCTTATGAAGTAGAATTACCAGAGGACATGGATATCACCTATATTCAAAATTGATAATATCTTTGAGTACTTTGAATTAAATGATGAGATAGAAGATGATCTATATTATCCTAAGAAGAACATAGACAACATTGAGAAGATCTTGAATAGAAGAGTGAGAAAGAGTACAAGAGGAAAAGACTACATGGAATATCTAGTTCAGTGGAAAGACAAGCCAGTTGAAGATAGTTCATGGATTACACAAGCTAAGTTGGATCTTTATAATTCAGGCCAAAATATGAGCAGTGCTTGATGTGGACATCATTTCTTTATTTAACCCAGGTGTCTGATGCAAGAGCATCTTGGGTCTTTGAGCAATCTTGCATAAACCAAAAACATTTATTGATTTCTGTACTTGTTTTATGTTGTTTGCATTATGATCTTTTTATTTGTTAGTTTCAAGGTGTGAAAAGCTTAAATTATTCTTAGGACCTATTTGGGAACCTTCTCCTATGAGCACATAAAGTTTAGATGGATTGTTTCAAAGTTACAGTTGTTTTTCTTGCCATCAGAAATGCATTTTCCTGCAGTTTTGGTGCTGATTGTTCATAGTGGCGATCTTGATCCTTAAGGAATCAGCCTTTTCAATCTTAAGGGATTTTAGAGGACCTAAATTACTATCATTTCCAAAGAGTGAAAGCCCTATTTCATTATGAGTAAAAATTTATGCCCATTTTTTCTCAGGGACCTTTTTTCTGTGAATTTTCGGGTGAAATGTGTAGTGTTTCTTCTTGCGATGTTCTGTGTGATCAAATGGGGCCTTGAACCATTAAATGCATGTTATTGGGTCATGTGTGGACCTAAATCCAAAGGAACATCAAATTATATTCACTCTATGGTGAAAGCACAAACCTCTGTCGCAGTAGAGGACAAATTAGGGGGTTTCGGCTGGAACGGTTTCGGCCGAACAAGGTTCAGCCAAAAGAGGTTCGACTGAACCTATGTGGCAGCCATGAGGTGCCAAGTGGTGTCTATGTGGCAAGTATGGTTCAGCCAAACCACGTTCGACCGAACACATTTCGGCCCAAACGGGTTCGGCCGAACCCCTTGAAAATTATAAATAGGCGAAAATTGCCCTCCGGAGCTCATTTGTTCACTAGCGACTTCCGGATTTTGAGGAGTGCTTAAGAGGGTTTCAGTTGAACTAGGTTTTTTTTTTTTTTTAAGTTTTATGTTTTTGAATGTTTTTTAATAGTTTTATTATGTTTTATTGTTTTTTAATTTGTTTTTTTAATTTAAATAAAATAGTTAATTTTTTAAAATGTGTTTAAATAGTTAATTTGTTTTTCTAATTTAAATAAAATAGTTAATTTGTTTTTCTAATTTAAATAAAATAGTTAATTTGTTTTTCTAATTTAAATAAAATAGTTAATTTGTTTTTTTTAATTTAAATAAAATAGTTAGTTTTTTTTTTAATTTAAATAAAATAGTTTGTTTGTTTTTTTAATTTAAATGAAATAGTTAATTTAGTTTAAATTTAATATTTTAAATTTAACATAGTTAAGCATAGTGAAACATAGTTAACATAGTTAAACATAGTTAACCATAGTTAAACTTAATAACATAGTTAATCTTAAGAACATAGTTAACATAGTGAACATAGTTAACCATAGTTAATCTTAAGAACATAGTTAACATAATGAACATAGTTAATCACAGTTAAACTTAAGAATATAGTTAACTATAATCCTAACTTTAATCCTAGAACCCTAACATATTATAGATAATCCTAACACAAATTGTAACCCTAAACCTTGATCATACTCATAATTATAACCATTAACCTTTAACTCTAACCCTAACAATTTAATCCTAACTATAACCCTAAATATTAATTGTAACAATAACCAAAACCCTAACCCTAACTATAATCCAAAGTCTAACCACAATTCTAAGTGTAACCATAATTCTAACCCTAACCCTAAACAAATTTCTAACCCTAACCATAAACCTAACCCTAACATTAAACCTTAACACTTAATCCTAAATGTAACTATAACTATAACCAAAAGCCTAAACCCCAACCCTAACCATAGTCATATACTCATTAAATGCTAAACCCTAACCATAAATGCTAAAATATAATTAGAAATGGTAAACCATAATTATAAACCTAAACCAAATCCTAACTATAAAATTTTAATCTTAACATTGATCCTAAGCTTGATCCTAACACTAACCACAATCAAAATCCTAACCCTGACCATACTACTAACCACATGATGTATTTACCCTAAGCTTGATGATATCCTAATCCTACGCCCCAATCAGTGAACATGTAATTAGTGAACATAATTAGTGAACATAATTAGAGAACTAATTACTAATCTAACAAAATTTTACTAATCTAATTAGTGAACATTATTAGTGAACATAATTAGATAATTAGATTTAACTTAACCCAACTATAATTATGTATAATTATATTCAACATCAAGAACCTAACCTCAACCTTAAAAAACCATAAATTTGTAAACTAAAACCCAATGTAAATACTCGTGCAATTTAATCATAGTTATAACCCTAACCTTAATTAGTCAACATAATTAGTGAGTTCATAATTACTAATCTAACAATTTTACTAATCTAATTCTAAGTGAACATAATTAGTGAACATGTAATTAGATAGCATAATAAGATAACTAATTACTAATCTAACAATTACTAATCTAATTAGTGAACATAATTAGATAATTCTAGATAACTTAACTAGAATATAATTAGTGAACATAATTAGATAACTAGAATAATTAGTGAACATAACTAGATAATTAGATAACTTAACCCAACTATACATAATTATATTCAACATCAAGAACCTAACCTCAACCTTAAAAAAACATAAATTTGTAGACTAAAACCCAATGTAAATACTCGTGCAAATTAATCATAGTTATAACCCTAACCTTAATTAGTCAACATAATTAGTGAGTTCATAATTACTAATCTAACAATTACTAATCTAATTAGTGAACATAATTAGATAATTCTAGAGAACTTAACTAGAATATAATTAGTGAACATAACTAGATAACTAGAATAATTAGTGAACATAACTAGATAATTAGATAACTTAACCCAACTATACATAATTATATTCAACATCAAGAACCTAACCTCAACCTTAAAAAACCATAAATTTGTAAACTAAAACCCAATATAAATACTCACATGCAAATTAATCATAGTTATAACCCTAACCTTAATTAGTGAACATAATTACTAATCTAACAATATTAGTGAACATAATTAGATAACATGTAATTAAATAACTAATTTATATGCATGTTTAAATTTATAGTTCATGTATGCACATTTAAATTTGTAGTTCATGTATGCACGTTTAAATTTGTAACATGTATGTTTCTTAAATTTGTATGTACATGCATGCAGTGATCTCTATATATATATTCAGATTGTTTATCTATTACACATGGCATTCGGTAGAGCTTCCGTAGATTTTGGTGAGGCTAGTGTTCATGGGGGGTTGGTATTGCTCATAGTCGTAGCTCTCACACATCAGCTGATACAGCTAAAGCTAGACAGAAGTTACTTGCAGATACTATTGACAAATTGCGACGAGAACTACAGATTTTGGAGGAGATGCTAGTTTCATCCACCACTATCCCTAATAGGGATAGGGTGAATGCTATTAGAGATGAGATGTTACGTATGATTGACACTATTCAATCATACAACCCATATGATGAGATTACTGCTCATGGATTCTATACTTCTTTGTCTCGCAGTGTCACTGGCACTGTGAAGTACAACACCATTGATACACTTGTTACCACCCTTATGGTGAAGGGTATGTTTCCTCATTATTTAGATAAGAGGAAGGTGAGAGGATATATGGTGATGAGATGTGAGGATGATCTTGTGGGACCCTTCATATATCCTCGATGGTTGGCCTCGCAGCACAGGTGGCCCTAGAAGGATGAGCTGCCATTATATTTCTGCAAACAATTGTATGCAAAATTTCATTTGCATCTGGATGTTGATTATACAGATATTCCTGGTTATGTTGGGTAGGGGAAGGGTAGATTATATGACAGGTTTAGAGAACTTGATGTCCCTGTGCCCACTAATAAGCGGGCAAGGGTGGGTCCAAACCTTTTGGTCATACCAAAAGGTTTGGAAGTAGCAGGAGGGGTTGCAGTAGATGAGAGGCTGAGGACTGATGTGTATTCTAGCATAGCTACTATCACCACATAGGTTTAGGAAATGTCATCTGATTGTGTGGGCAGATATGTGTTACGTTCACGTTCAGCCATTCCTACACCTACACAGCCTGGTGCATCATGTAGTGGTGGTGACTTATATGATATAGTTGACATACCATCTCCTCTAGAGGTTGTAGCTATATCAGATATGGACCATTTGCGACACACGAGCGCATGTTTATCTAGTGATTTACTTTTGGCATATCAGACCATATAGATGCTTAGTGGGATGTCACTCGGGGAGGTTCCTACATTTTTCAGGACATATAGTGCTCAGCAGACTACACCACCCACAGGTTCTCAACAATGTACACCACCCATAGGTCCTCAATAGACTATAGCACCCACAGGTCCTCCACCTACTGCACCACCCATAGGTCCTTCACCTACTACACCACCACCTATAGCTCTTCATCAGACCAGTCAGAGCACTTCATCAATGCGTCGAGGTCGTCAGCTCTTTACTACATTGCTTACAGACATGGATATTGATCCTTTGGATATACCATGTGATTTGAGAGAGTTGAGTGCTATTGGTAGAGCATTAGGGGGTCTGATTGGTGTTGTTCCACCTGATGCACCTGGATATGGAGATTTACAGACTCCACGTGATCCTATCCAGCATGATACACAAGTATATCGAGATGTTTGTTCAAAAAATTAATTTTTCTATGATCATAAGTATTTAAAATTTATTATATATGTACATGATACATATGTGTGACATGTATTTTTTTTATTGTACACAGACATCAGGAGGAGGTGGAGCGGCATCAGGAGGAGGTGGTGCACTGACATCAGGTCATGGATCTAGACAGGGCCCTAGTTGAGTGTCTATATTTCATGTGACATTTCATATTAGACATTTCATTTTAGACTGTTTCATATTAGATATTTCATGGTTATATATCCAGTTACATGGTACATATGGTTATATGCTTATAGAGTTACATGTGGTATATGGTTACATGGTTATATGGTTACATAACATTATTTCAGAGATTACATGTTACATGTATTTTATACATGTTAAACATATTTCATCTTTTAGACTTATTACTTATTTCATCTTTTAGACTTATTTTTTGTGTACACATATGTTAATGTATGTACATTATATATTATGCCATGTATAGTCAATGTTATTTCATCTTTTAGACTTATTTTTTGTGTACACATTATTCTAATTAGTGCACATAATTAGATAACTAATTAGATAACATAATTATATAACTAATTACTTTAATCTAACAAAATTAATGTTCTAATTAGTGAACATAATTAGATAGTTCATAATAGATAACTAATTACTAATCTAATTAGTGAACATAATTAGATAATTAGATAACTTAACTAACAATTACGAATCTAATTAGTGAGTTCATAATTAGATAACTAATGTTATTTCATCTTTAACTAACGTAAAATTAACTAATCTAACTAACATATAATTAGTTAACTAATTTGTTGTTTCATCTTTAACTAATCTAATTAGTGAACATAATTAGATAACTAACTAGATAACATAATTAGTGAACATAATTAGATAACTAATTACTAATATAATTAACTTAATCTAACAATTACTAATCTAATTAGTTCAAACATAATTAGTGAACATAATTAGATAATTAGATCTAACTTAACTAACAATTACTAATCTAATTAGTGAACATAATTAGATAACTAATGTTATTTCATCTTTTTAACTAACATAAAATTAACTAATCTAACTAACATAATTAGATAACTAATGTTATTGAACATCTTTAACTAACGTAAACATAATTAGATAACATAATTAGATAACTAATTACTAATCTAACCGACATAACTAACTAATCTAACTAAAATTTTAACATAATTAAAGTAAAACATATAATTAACTAAAGCATGATTACATACATACATACATAAAAACATATTTTCTATATATATGAGCTCAAACATGAAACTTCAAGCTAGATAGAGTTCAAATATGAAAGTACAAGAGCTACAAAAGGAAGTTTATTCAGAAGCTTATAGAGTTCTAAAGCTCCTGATACATATAGTCTGGATCCTCTCTATCTTTTATTATCTCCAAAAGTTTTTCATGTTCTTCAATAGACAACCTCCTCTTCCGAATTTTGGCACCTCATTTTTTTGGCAATGCTTCGAATTGCAGCTTTGTTGCTATAACCAAGTGACTGTAATGTAGAACTTTTTTGTCAGACATGTATTCAACAAATTGAACACCATTTTTGTTAACCTTTTTTTGCTGATAATAGGTTCCTTCAATAATAACTGAACCAGTTGGATATGTCTATTCATCATCATCTACAATTTGTTCTGTCAACTTGTATTTTGCTTTCGTGCATCTTAGTAGATAATAATCTACACTTTCTATATTGTTAGGCTCCACAACTACAGCAAAAATATCACCTAGATACAAATGGATTCTATTAAAATTAAACATCACTTAAATATGATAAATTAAAATTAAATAAAAGAATATGTATGTGCACGCACCTGTAACAACTAGATTAGAGACACACTCATAATCAGCTGAATATATAGGATCATCAATGTTTATGTTAATGTCATCATCTTCATAAGGAGGTATTCTGATTAACTCCTTCATATCCCATCGTGAAACATATCCATTTGCAATATTCTCACATTGACTTAATGGATTGTCCTCAATGCAGTGAGCACAAAAACATGATTTTTCTCTAACTTGAATCAAAATAGGCTTGTGTTGTCCTATAGTGATCAATTGATGTAAACTTCTAATACCAACAATTCTTTGACAATTATAAGGATTAGATCGGTCTATATCTGTTACAAATATGAAATAAAAGTTGTACATTTTTAAATCAGTTCAATTGTGAAAAGATAGACATGAACACGAAATTAAAATTTTATGTAACAAAATATAAATTACCTTTCACTTCCCAAAAATAACGTTTGTTGTATTTGGTGTCCCGAGGAGCAAAATGACTTTGACACCATTCAATAATTTTCTTTGAATTGTCTATCATGTTACCTATGTATGAATTATCAGTTTAAAGAAAATACATCTAAGCTAAAATTTTAAATTATTTGAAATTCATATATATATATATATATATATATATATATATATATATATATATATATATATATATATATATATATATATATATATATATATATATATATATATATATATATATATATATATATATAACTATTGAACATCATGTGTACCTGCAAGTTCATGTTGGTGAAGTGCATGCTTCACACATGCTCCTGCTCCATCATGCTCTCCTTTTCCATGTTCACTTTCAAAGAAGTTCCACAAAAATGTAACATTACGTCTAGCATGTTGCATGGCTAGCCAATTAAAGGCTTTTGTAGATTTAAATTGTCCTGCAAAATTAAGTTGCACATGTGCATACATACATGTCATCCTTTAATGATTTAACAAAAAATGAAATGAAAATAAAAATAAATTGAAGTATCAATACACATACCTGCACAACCATCAGACCAAATCCAATGTTGTGAAGCCTTTATCCCGCGATTTGCAATGTCTTCAAAAAACATTGCAAAACAATGAGCCACATAGCTCCTATCATGAACCTTATCATCACTGATATAGAAATGAACCTCCTTGATGATAATGCGTTCATTTGGATTGGGACTTTCTACCTCATTCAAATCATATTGTGCATGTCTATAGGTCACTTGCACAAATATTGCAACCTGATCAGAATGATAATATTGAGCTTGGAGCTCTTTTTGAGGGGAAAATGTATAGTTCTCAGCAAAATCTACAATTGAAAGAATACAACCAGGTGGAAAACAATCTTTCGAATCATGAAACTGTTTAGCTTGCCATCGTGCACCATGACAATGCTGGATATGTGGATAAATGAGAGTACGAAATCTACTCATAAACTCAAGGTAGGGCAATTCACTCTCCTTCAAAACAATTTTTTTGGATTCATCTCCACTCCTTGTTTGATATGTCTCATATTCAAATCTTTTCCACAAAACTGGTGTTGAAACATTAATATTGTCAATTTGCAATGGAATTTTATGCAAATCTCCACAATCACTGCATGCATTCTTTATACACTATACTTTGAACTCATCTAAATCTTCTAATTTATCACATAAAATAGATTTCACAAATTGTGTCGTACTTCCAAGGATAAGCATATTTGAATCAAGAACTGCCATAACTTTTTTATATGATTGCAGGTATAGATGAAACTCAACATGATTTCAACAACAACAAGTTTCACGAACCTTATTTATGTGTACAAAGAAAGGGTGCAACCTCTCAAACATTCTCTGACATATTTTCACATCTGAAAATTCTTTCTTGAATTCTTCAAATAATTCACTTTGTGTTGTATCTATAAAATTTTTTGGATGTGCAATTTTCATACCAGTCTCTTCATCTTTCATCTGTATTATCTCTTCTATTAGAAGAAACATGAGAGTGAGCGGTCCAATATTCAATGACTAGTTTTTTTACATCTTCAAAAATTTTGTCTTTTCGAGGAAGCCTACAAATACTTACCCAATTGTGTTCAATTTTTTCATCTAACATATTTCTCTTCCTGATATATCTTTGAATAGTTCTTCTAGATACATTCAGTAAATCAAAAATTGCATTCACTTGCTTTCTCTGTGTCAACCTCATACTAGATAAAGTAGTCATAATTGCTCTATGTGCAACACTTAAATCAACTCCTCGACTTGAGTTATTAATGCTATTCAATGCATCTTGCAAATTTTGAACTATTGTTCGATTTACATTGTCTCCTAAGTTTTTCTTGTTGTCAACACCCAACAACTCCAAAATAGGAGTCATTTCTTTTTTCTTGAATAACTTAACAAATAATTGAGCTCTTCCAACCATACTTTTATTTTCAAAGTATTCATCCCAAATTTTTTTGCAATGATTTTTAATTGTACTTTCAGATAACATTTCTTCTGATGAAAGTTGACTAAAAAGTGAATCCTCATTCATCTCATTCAAATTGCCCATGCCAAAAGATATATTTCCACCTCTGGAACTACCAATTTGTTCCCCTGTTTCAGTTGCATCTTCTTGAATATCAATAGGTTCTTGCTGATCTTCTTCAATATCAATAGGTTCTTGCTGATCTTCTTGAACTTCAACAGGTTGATCTTGATTATCTATTTTCTGATATTTTTTCTCATCCTTTGTTCGATCATATTTTCTGATTCTATTTCTTTTATTCCCCATTTGCAAAAACTGTTCAGATTCAAGTTTTCCAAAGCTTTCACAATTCTTCAATTCAATATCAGAGCTAAAATTTGTAAACCTATATATCAAATACTGACCATAATCCTATTAACAAAAAAAGTTGAACAAAATTAAAGTCATAAAAATCATTAATAAATATAAATCTACAATAAATTTCACATGCAATACCTAAATATCAAATAAAAATCATTAATAAATTTAAAAAAACTATTAAAAAACACTTAATTTAAAATAAAAACTATTTAAATCTTACAAATAAAATTAAAATAATTTATAAATCTCAAAAAACTTTTAAAACAAAAATGATTTTATATAAAAAACTAAAAAAAATTGATTTTATTAAAAAAAGCGGGTAAAATTGAAATTTAGGGGCTTAGCTCACATGTGACCAGGTTTGGTCGCGAAACTAGCCATGGGTTCAGTCGAACCTAGTTCAGCCGAACCTCTTAAGTTCGTCTGAACCTGGTTCAGCTGAACCAGTCTATGTGGCATCCCACATGGTAGTCAAGTAAGCAAAAATTGGGATGACTCAGAAGTTCTCACTTTTGGGCTTCGATTCTCTATCAAAATTTACCTTTCTGTAAAATCTAAAAATAGCATTTTCTAGAGCTCGGAGTTAGGATTATAATCATATAATTTTTATCATGTTTTGATTCCATATAATATATTATAAATTGAAATTACTTCAAGTAGGTATTTTAACATTTAAGAACACACTCGTTTGAAAAATATTAAAAATATCAAATCATGTCAGAAAAATTAAAACTTTATATTTAACACTAGAGGAGAGAGTCCTCTTCAATAATATGTAATTTTTTTTTTAAATGGTGTAGATTTGATAGGAAAAAGTTAACACGGACTAAAAATTATTGATTTCGGGTAACACCGACTTTGGATAGTTATAACAGACAAAATATATACTGAAATGCAATCTTTCTTTTTTTATGCACTAGCTATACATGTCATCTAAAACATATTATGAAATCGGAGTAAAAAAATATTATTTGCATAAAATTTGATAATGCGGACTAGACCCTAGATTTTCAGCATATTTCAGCAATAAAAAAATTTGATTTTTATTTCAGCAATAAAAAAATTTGATTTTTATTTCAGCAATAAAAAAATTAAAAAACTATGTCAAATTTTGTTCAATTTTTTTTAAAAAAATTATAAGTATAAACTTCATCAAATTTTACACATTTCATTAGTTTACATCATCTTCAAATTCTAAACACAAATGCCACTTTTATATCATCAAAGTTTAAAAATTTGTATGTTGTTGTCCATTTCCTTTATAAAAGTGTGACACAGGTTTGTACTTTTACCCTCTAGCATTATTTTTGGTTTAAATCTTGAGACTGGACCTATAATGTAATTAAATGCCTCATTGGCCGACTTGTGGCTTAGCTGGATATATAAGGAGTCTAGATTGATGTAGTAGCGCATCAAGAGGAAATCAAGGAGGTAGATCTAGGAAGGATTATCAAGATACATCATTGGAGACAAAGATAGGATGCAAGCTGAGACTCTGAATTCATAATTCTCATTGTATAAGGCCAAAACTCGGAAGGCCTCATAGTTGGGCATGTTGAAAGAAATAATATAAATTCTCTATTTTTACTGCTAGTTGATTGCCTCATATCCATTGTGTTTCATTTCTTTCATATTATACTCATATTTCTTCCATTGTGTAACTCTGAGCAGGGCTTGTTTTTGATTCAAGTAGACTCAATTCTGCTTGATTCTGCTTGTATCTACCCTGCCCCTGCGTCACCCTCTAGTGGCAATTCCGGAGTTGTCAGTGCTTGACATAATTTGTAATTAGAATATATACATCAAAGAATTATCCTTTTGGGAAAGTGCTCACCATGGTTTTTCCTAGTTTGGGTTTTCCACATATAAAAGATATGTGTTTTTGTGTTACTAGTGTTTTTTTACTTTGTTATTATTTCATGCAGTGAATATTGAAGTTAATGTGTTTTGGTTTATGTTGATTCAAGGCCCCCTCTTAAGATCCAAATTGTGTTAAAAAATCATTAGTAATTTAGAATTTACTTTGGTTGAAAATTTGTGAAATACTCATTAGCTATTTTGTTACAATAGTTTTATTGTTTCTATTTGTATTCCATTGTACTTATGGGTGTCAAGCTAAGGGTTGGGTTTCCTATTTTTATTGTATGGTTGACTTGTTTTAAATTTTATAAACCAAAATAAATTTCATGATATGGTCTACACCTAGCATAATAGGGTTGAGAAATATCATATATTATTTATTTTTTGAAGAAAAGGAACTATCATATAATGATCATATGCTACTAGTTTTTCTTAGTTATTCTCATTAATTTATTTAGGGGGTTAGAAAATAATAAATTCAATCATTCATGAAAATTAACTCTTATGATTTTAATATTTAATTATTTGAAATTACATATAATGCCATTTGATGTTTGTTCAAAATATTTCAATATAAGTTTAAAAATTAATAATTATGAAAACATCTTTGAAACTTGATTAATTTTCTATTATTTAACATGGAACTAATGTTTATAGAAACATAAATATATCCATGCTAAGAAAGCATGTCCTTTTCCAACATTTTATTGTATTGCAAATATTAGATCTGTAATTGTGATGCATGATTTTCATAATATGTTACCATTTCTTCATTAGATTAGCTTTTGACTTCTCTCATTTCCCGCTATGATTGCATTAAACATAAGGGTTTGAACAAAGAGGGGTTTGGAAGATTGCATAGAAAGGAGATTTAGCTTAACTATTGTGAAAGAAATAATTTTATGTGCTGACAATAGAATGGAGTTAGTGAGAGAATGGTGTCATGCCATATAATTAAGTAATGGCTCAGAGAAACAAGCGGATGCTAGAATGGTGTGTGAAATAGGTTTGAAGATAGAAGTTTTGGGGGTAAGTGTTGTATACTTAGAAGGCATGGTTGAAGTGTACATATGAATGTGTTTAGTAGTGCATCATAAAGGACCTGTTTGGCACCTGGAATTAACCTAGAATAAGCATTATTGAATGCTTGAATAATTTTATTCGTTGTTTGTGGCTACTTTCTTAATTCGTAAATTGGAAAACTAATTCCCATTTTTGGGCCAATGCATGGATAAAATAATTCTGAAAAAAAGCTGGAATTCATTTTATTACAGAATAAGGCTATTCGAGAATTGAACATTACTCCAAAATTTACAAACTCATTGAGTCCATGCGTTTTGGTTTTCTAAGGTTTTCTATTTGATGAAAAAATGTGTTGGGTCCGTTCACATCTACAAAGAGGTTTTTAAGTTTTCTACTAATCAGCCTCCATTCAAGAGTAGAGGCAGCTCGAGTATAGGCACCATTTGACCTACCCTTGGTTTATATCCCATTTTAGCTGCAAATACAAATCCACAACCTCCAGTAGAAGAGACATATTATTTTAGAAGCAAAGGGGAGGAGAAGCTACAGATTTTTGAAGCATTGTTGCGAAGGGTATGTTCTTGCCACGACCAAGATTAGATTTCATTACGCAATGCATGTTCTTGCCACAACCACAAAGCTTTTTCATGCAGTGTAATGTTTGATTTTTAGATGTATGTTATATTAAATAATTTTTTACTATTCTTTAATCGATTTGGAATGAGTTCATCTCAAGGGTTTGGCAAGTTCTGTGTGAATATTTTACTTGCAGTCTTTAGACATGCTGGCTAGGGATGATAGCTTTTTTTGTGCAATGTTGTTCTAATATTATTGTGCAATGAGCTGATATTGAGGATTTTGCTGTGGATTGTATGGTTTTTCCTCTGCGCCTTTATTGCTCTTATTTCTAGCTAGTTTGTCATTAGAAATGGGGTATTGCATTTTGTAGATATGGTAGGTATGATATTAGATAAGAGGATAATTATTTACAGCCATGACATATAACCAATGGCAAGAGTTGGTAATAGGTTTATGTGATGGAGTGTAATCATTGATTTTCAGTAATTATATGTTTTACTGTATAAATTGTTTTTTTATGTCTAATTATTTTGAAATGAATATGTGCCAAGGTGAAGCCCTAGTTAATAGATCATATAGTCTATGTGTATGAGTTTGTGAAAGCCACACACATGTGGAGTGCTTCAAGAAGTTGCTCAAGATAGGGCCTTGTAATTTAGTATAATGTCTGAAGATTAGCTATGGTTTTTTAATGACACAATCTTTTTATGTGTTCTTTTTTTAATTGCTACAAATAGTTATTTAAGGATTTCTATTTTCCCATTGTATCAGACCTCTTTAAGATTTTGGGGACTACCCCGATTCTTTGTATGGTAGTTATTTAGCTCACAAAACACTTTGTACAAATTTGCAAGTCATTCTCAGACCTCAAGGATATAACAGTGTATGATAACTTTTAAATAGACTCCCAACATACTTTATATCATTCTTTTGTAATGAATACAATTTCACTATGACAGTGCACTAGTCTTCTAGTCTGGACCATCATAACTTATTGCCTTCTTATTCTCTAGTTCACATTAGTATCCTCTAGTTTTGGAGTTTGTCTTGAATTCTCCTTCTTATCAATTTAGACCTATAGGACAATTAAAATACCATGACAATCATCCTTTACCACATAAGATCACTTCTATTAAATTTTTGTCACCCATTGCATGCTCATTGACCTCCCATGTCTTTGTTCATGACAAAACACTTCCCTTTGCATTAGTGTTACCTTGGCACCATTTGATTGTCCTCGCAAATTGCACATTCTCTAAAGCTTTAGGTTGGTTTTGAGTAGTTTCTTTCCAATTAAAGATAAATCTGAAATTAGTTCAAGGATATCTAAGTCAATCCTCTATTTAAGTTTAGATAATGACTGAATTACTAGTCCAGGCCACTTGGAAATATGGAAATATTGGATATTGAAATATGGATATAGAGAAAATGGTCTACTTCTATAGATCGTCGGTTGTAAACTTGTCAATTCACCTTTTTACCAATGGTAAGCTTCCCTTTCCTTTCCTTTTTGTGGTTATTATTATCATGTAGTTTATATATGCTATCAAATGCACTTAGTGTATTAGTAATAGAATGCAACATTCTCATCAATGATTGGTTGAATAATGGATCATGGTAGTCTATGATAGCATGTTCTCTACAAAGAATTATTGGATTGGTATTTTCTCTGTATAGAATGCAAATAAAATTTGCATCCCATACTCCATGTAGGTATCTTGTATTCATACTTAGATAACCATTTGTGTAGTAGTTAATAGTTAAAGCCATGAATTCCTAGACATGCTCACTTTTTTTAACTATTGTAACTAGGAACATCACCGGCCCATAACAGGATTCTAGTTAAGCTATGAAAACTTAAAAATATGTGTGTAATGTTTTTTGCTAAGGTCATTGTCCTAGTTCTCCTATAAAGGCATGTAGTAGTTAAGATTGTACCAAAATGGAACCCACAAATGTTACGTTGATGAGGTTTCTTTATGATCTTTACTTTTATTCTTGTAGACACTACATTCCTGTTGTCATCCAACTCTTGTAGTTGTTCTTCTGCCTTAACCATTGTTTCAATGTGCTCCATTTCACTCTTTGTGGTAGACATTATTTGCATGAACTTCATTCCACAAAATCTTTTTAAGAAAATCAATTCATAATTTTTTTGTAAACTTGTCACTTCACCTTTTTACCAATGGTAAGCTTCCCTTTCATTTCCATTTTGTGGTTATTATTATCATGCAGTTTATATATGTTATCAATTACACTTAGTGTATTAGTAAGAGAATGCATCATTCTCATCAATGATTGGTTGAATAAAAGATCATGGTAGTCTATGATAGAGTGTTCTCTATAAAGAATTATTGGATTGGTATTTCCTCTATATAGCATTCAAATAAAATTGGCATCCCTAACTCCATGTAGGTATCTTGTATTCATGGTACTTAGATGCCCATTTGTACATCAGTTAATAGTTAAAGCCATGAATTCCTAGACATGCTCACTTTTGTCAACTATTGTAACTAGGAACATCACCAGCCCAGAACAGGACTCCGGGTATGCTATGACAACTTAAAAATCTATGTGTAATGTTTTTTGCTAAGGTCACTATCCTGTTGCTCCTATAAAGGCATGTAGTAGTTAATATTGTACCAAAATGGAGCCCACAAACGTTACGTTGGTGAGGTTTCTTTATGATCTTTACTTTTATTCTTGAAGACATTGCATTCTTGTTGTCCTCCAACTATTGTAGTTGTTCTTCTGCCTTAACCTTAGTTTCAATGTGTTCCATTTCACTCTTTGTGGTAGACAGTATTTTCATGAACTTCATTCCACAAAATCTTTTAAAGAAAATCAATTCATAATTTTTTTTGTAAGAGGCAATATTTAGTCAAACTGCTGCAATTTCATGGTCCCTTTCTTGTTCATGAATTTTTTTACTGCTGTAGCAGGATATTTTAGAGCCATATTTGTTTTGACTATCATCCTGCCTTAATAATTGTCTCTGCTATCATGGGGGACCTTTTCCTTAAGCACCTTGGGAATACATTCATGCTCCTTATGTCTCTGTATGATCTAAAGTTGATTCATCCATTGTCTGGATCTGAACATCCTATTGAAATTGTCTTGATTTCTTAATTGTAGGAACAAAGTGGAAATATTTTGTGTGGTTTCATTCTGTAACTTGAAATTAAGATCCTGTTCAGAAAGACAAATAGGCCATGTTCACAATTTCCACCATTTCTAGTGAGTAATACATATAAATGTCAATTACCTGTACATTACCTTTTATTACACTTAGATTGCATATAAAGATTCTTAAATAGTATATGGACAAATAGATATTGTAATGGGTTGCAAAACTAGATAAGTTCACATTCAGCATATAGAAAGTAAATGCTAGTGTTTGAGGTATTATTTTTTACATGATTCGTACATTGTGTGCCACTTGATAATTATCTTCTACGTTTTAATTTTTTCTATGCATGAAACTGGGAAAGTCTTGTGCTAAAAGATTGATCCTTTTCTTGTGCCACAGGAAAAATTGTCCATCTTCTTAAATTCTTGAAAGATCTCATAGATTTGAGATTTAATGAACCACCTCAAGTGAAACTTTATAGTCAAAGATCATTACCATAGGATTTCTTGTTATCACTTGGAAGGTCATATAGCTTAACAAAAACATTAAAACAACATCCCTAATTTCAAGTAGTAAAAAGCATGATGGCAATATAAATCTATTTGAGTTTAATTGGCAAAAATGTTAAGATCTCTACTGTAGTACCCCCATAGTTTACTTTCATTTTTTCAGTGTCATACTCTTTTAGGCCACATTATATGTGTGCAGATCTTATTATTTCAGTGATTGTTGATGATCTGAATTATGATTATGATTATGTTATGATGTCATATGATCTCATATTTAGATGTTAATTTTATTATGATGTGATGCTTATGTTTCAGTTGGATTATGATGTACTTACCTCATACTAGCATGTGTATGGTGTTCATTTGTATGTATATGTTATATGTGTTTGTATGGTAGAGGGCGGAGGTGTAGTTACTTGCCTTGTTGAGATCCACACAATTGACTCTACCCTATCATTGTTTGTTATATATCATATGTACATGCTTTGTTTTGTGATGACAGGTTTGCAAGCATAGGGCATCGTCTTCCCTGAATTGGTAGGAGTGAGCATACCCATAAATACTCATCTCAATGGTAAAGAGGGGAGGTAACAGATGGACCTAAAACCCAAAACCTAAGCCTATTTATCCTAGGTAAAGGATAAGTATCTATTGACTACCCTACCTAAATATGTCAGGATGATATAGTTCGTGGATCCCTTCTTTGTGTTTGTATGTTTATTTGATGATCTTGATTTCTTGTTGTTTGAATACATGATTTTCTATAGTTATGGAAATTAATATTATATTAGAAAAATAATATTAAATTTATTTTCTATGTTATTGTATGATTATTAATTAATTAAAAATCAAATATTAGGATATTTGGTATTAATTAATTAATTGTGTGAAAATATAATTTAATATTATCTATTAGATATTAAATTAATATATATTGAATGATTTAATGATGTTGGAATATTAAATTATTTAATAATGGATTTTAATATTAACATGTGCTTTATTGAGTTTGAATTTGTCTTGTTTGAAAAGGTGACAACTTGTCTTTAGGAGACTAAGTTGAGTTGTGCATAATTAAATATATTTTTAATTATTAATTGATATTTTCTCTCAACAAAAGAGGGAGAGTTTGATTAGGAGTTCTATTTGTGAGTCATCTAGGGTTTGCATGAATGGTGGAGTTGAATCCCTAATAGGGGGAATTAGGATTCATTTGTTTTCAATCAGGTTGTTGAAGATTGTGGAGAGAGCTCTTGGAGAATTTTGGCATTTTTGGATTTCTTGAGCTTTGTGTTTGTGCTTGAGCTTTTGGTGAGGATTGCTTTGGATTTGGAATTGGCTTGGCTTGCATTGTTGATCTAGATCTGTAGGGCTGAGTTTTCATTTGATAGAATTGGGTGTTTCATAATTCTATAGGCATTCTTTACAGTTCTAGCATTGGAATTGAGGTAGGGTTTGAAGAAACCTTTCTATAATTTTATCTATAGAATTTTAGTATTTTCATATGCTTGATTTGATTTATTGCTATAGATATGTTTTCAATTTTGCTTTCAATTTGGGTGTTAATAAACCCTTAGATTCATAGCTTTTAGATTATTTCATGACTTGGCATAGTAGGGTTATGCTGTCGAAATTTCAAGAGAAAATTCAATACAAAACCCTTAGAAAATGAAAAATTAATCTAGCTATAGTTTAAACTATAGTGATTAAATTAAATTATTGGGTTGTTGTTAGAAAATCAATTTGAGTGAAAAATTATCATTCTAGAAAAAAATTCCCTTCTTTGTGAAAAAAACACAATAAAAAAGAAATTACCAGATAAAGACAAAACTACTCTTTTAACCTAATTTAGGTGTAAATTAATATAATGAGTTAGTGGAGAAAAAGACAGAATATATAAAAAATAAGGTTTGGCTTGTATTTGTAAAAAAAATCCTAATATTTCCCTTTTTGCAAAAACCACATCTGTACTGTCATTTCTATTTTTAGAAATGTGCAGTCCTGTCAAAAAGAATACAAACAAAAAGAAGTATTAGTTTTGTTCACAAAAACAAATATATATTAAATCAAATTTTTTAAGAGAGGCTTAGAAATAGAATGACTTTTTAAAAATGAAATGTTTTAAAAAAATTTGAAATAAAAAAATATTAAAAATTTGCAAATGTTGAATTGGGAGTGGGGGCCACCAATCCCCATCTCCCAGCGGTACCCTACCACACGACAGACTAGGTACTGCCGCACGGCAGTGCCTAGCCTACCATGTGACAGGCCAGCCTACGTGGAGCAAGGTTGGGGTAAGACCAAGGTCTTCCCCTCCCTCGTACCTTGCACTTTTGTTTATTTATTTATTTTTTAAATTTTAAATTAAAATAAATTTTATTATTATTTCTCTTAATTAAGATTTGTTTAATACAATTTTTCGCTACTAAAATTTATTTAGTAATTATTATTATTTTGTAATAATAATTATTTATTAATAGAATTTAGATTTTTTAATATTATTATTTAGTAATAATAATATTTATTAAAAGTTTTTGTCAAATATTAGTAATTTTTCTTTAATTAATTATGATTAATTAATATTAATAATAACTTTATTGGTTGTTTCTTTTTAATTAATATTGATAAATTTTATTGATAGTATTTGTTAATGATTTTTAAGTAATATTAAATAAAGAAACACTATTTGGAGTTATTAGGACTTTAGACAAAATTTGTCTATTGCTTTTAATTGGACTAGTGGACTTAATGTTAAATGTTTTAGTTAACGATTATTTAATAGGTTAATTAAATTTGAATTGGTAAATAAATTAGGTTTAATTAAATGGTTTGATTTTGGATATAATCATTTAATTGGGTATAGAACATATTAATATCTTATGTCTGCACATGCATCTTTTTATACTGAAAATTGGCTGCTTATGCAATATGATTCCTATCTTTCCTAGTTGTTGGGTTTATTAGTTTTATGGGTACTAGATGACCTAGGAAAGACAAAGTCTCAGGAATTATCTTTTATGTTCATGTTGTTTCTTATGTTTGACATGAGTGTGTATTGTTTATATCCCATTTGACCTAGTAGGCTCACGATGTACTATGGATTCAGTGATTATTCTTATGTAGTCAATCCTAGTTTCTGTGATGATTCTGGATGTGTGACTATCTATTTTTATCTATGTTATATCTAGGAGAGATTTATGAGCCTAGGGTAGTTTACCTAGATATGTGTTAGGAGGTGGCTTGCAATAAGTGTCGGGGCCCACAAGTGGCTGCCAAGATCACTTATTGTAAGTATCTGTAATCAAGTGATAACTTAATAAATTAAGGGGAAATAAATGAACCTAATAAGATAAGTTCCTCGCCCATGCTTGAGTGCTAGTATAGACTAAGATGTGAATGGAGATGATGTTGGCCACCTTGAGAGGTGTGTCTAGCACAGTTAATGGCTTCGTCTGTATGAGAAGTCATTGATCTGTGTATGGTCACTTGAGAGTCAGGATCCAGAGAGATTACCAGGACAAGACTCAAGGGTTAGACGTACATGATGACACCTGCCTATGCATACTCTAGTTATCCTACATGGTCGGTTGCCTCTGGATTAGTGAGTAATACCTATCACTTTATTATGTTTACCTTGAGTTAGAAAGCATTTAGGATTCCTTTGCCTAGTAGAGTATCTCGATTTGGCTTGGTTATCCGAGTGGGGTCTGATGTTATCTCCTCAACACAGTGGGGTAGACCTTTGTGGTTCTACATGGACGGGTGGTAGTGATTCTTTACCATTCGAGATTCGACGTCCCAGTGCCAGTGCTTGATGGTGTCTTTGCAATTAGATTCCTTATGTTACTTCTTCATTGATGTACTTTATATATATTCTTTAATGTAAATCTTGTATTAGAGTATCACATGTGATACCTAATATAGATATTGTAATTTAGATGTTAGAGTGATTACTACATACCCTGCGACATGTGCAGTGGATGTATGTTTATTAGGATTCATGAATGTTCATGGAATGTAATCATTATGATGTAATTGTTGTATTTAATTTATGGAATCTTTTGTTGATGTTATTAAATGGGTTATGTTAGAAAGTAATACTATGTCATGGGACCCATTAGATTTGTAACCTATGTTTATGATGTGTGTTATGTGAGTTAATGGTTAATTCTTTCATGTGAATGATTATCTTTGATGTAAACATTAGAAAAAAAATTGTTCGCCAAACTTAGTATCATGTTCTAGGTTAGTTTCTTTTGGGTTCCCTAGCGGGGCGTTACATCTACTCCCAAGTACATTGTTTTCTATGTTTAATCACAGATGTATTGAAGAGAATAATGGATTCATAGAATGATATTGCACTTAACATTTTGTTAAATACATCCAACCTACAGGCTTTCTTTTTCTGGTTCACTAGGTTTTGTTACTTTACAATATGATCTTACAGGTACTTTTTAGACTCCTATGCTGTTGTAGATGGCTGGAGTCACTATAACATGTGTTCACATATGTAGGCCTAGGAAACCCCATTGTTTTTTTTTTGTTTTGTTGTAGTTTTCATGTTGGAAATATTCAAGACTAGCCAAGTTACTGAGAGGGGAGGAGTGAATCAGTAACTTCAAAACTTTTCCATTAATTACAGATCTTAATAACATTTAGTTCATTGATCTAATTACATGCATGAGAAACTAAAAACATAAAACATTCATAGCACTTTAACACAAAGATTTGGTGACACAGAAACCTTCCAAATAGAAAGTAAAACTGGGGTGGCGATGATACCCACAAAACTTCAATACTGTAGTATAAAGTTGGCTGGTTAAGGCTTACAATGATCACTTCTGATGATTTTCCCTATTTGGAGCAATTAGGACTGCTAGGTCCACCTTGTTAGAGGATTTACAAACATACAATGAAGTATGCACTCGGTTAAGAGATTTAACAAAAGACTGTTAAGTCTACCCTGTTAAAGGATTTAATGTTGATTCACCTGTTAGGATGAAATAGTAAATCTCTTACTTGCAACTGTACTTGTTGATTGAGATTCTTTAATGTATTGATGACCTTCTGTGATAGATATGTCTTTGCTGCTCCTTATACTGTTGTAGCCCTTTGTAATTTTCTTATCTCTGCCTATCATGCATCTTCGCATACACACTTCTCATTCCATGCATTCACACATTCATATTCCACATTACTACCCTTTGGAAATGATACAAAACATTGATTATATATCAATCCAAAATAATTACAAAGTCGGCTGCTAAAATACAAGTCAACACAAGTATTACTGAGTCAGCCCTGATGTAGTTACAAAAGTTCCTGCAAACTAACTCGGTGACTTTCTGATACTCGGCATCCATTACATTACTCAGCATCATCATGCTCTTTGTAGGAGTGGAGGCTTAGTCCATACTAACCACTTGGTCATAGTTTCAAACTTGGTATACACTGGAGACTCGGTAGATATAGTGTCACTCGGTAGAAACTGAATTTCCTATTTACCATGTTGGCACTCGGTAAACACTACTCATCTCATCACTCGGTAATGATAACTTGGTAAGCATTGTTCTACTCGAATTGCTCGGTAAACACTGCGAAGCTCAATAAGCACACAAAATCTGAATAAGTGTTGTCACTAATGACAAACATACTTAATGCCAACAATCTCCCCCTTTGGTATTAGTGACAAAAACACTTATTGCCCAAAACTTATATACAAAAATCATGCTAAATCTGTTTTAGATTTTTCAAAAATTTATCTTTGTCATACTGTTGTATATACATTTCATGTCTCCCCCATATAGTATACATATATACAAATATCTTATTTCACCTCATACTCATATTTCCTATTTCTCTCATATACTTTCTCCCCCTTTCATATCTCTCATATCTTTCCATATATCTCCCCCTATCTTATATACTTTCTCCCCCTTTTTGACAATAATGCCAAAGGTGTATATACAAATAATTTACATAGAGATACCAAAATGTTAGAGAAAATTAGAATGTACCTTACTTATTAATGCTAGAGTTCTATCCCAATTCTCTTGCAAAATCTTGCATGTATGGAGTGCAACTTGGACTTCTACAGAGAGTTCAATCATATGATCTACAATTGAAAACTGATTGTCATGGATCAATATTTTTGAGTGAGCAATGTGCTTCTTCATTGTATCCATGATGGGAAGGATCATATTCTGAATATCTATTAATGTTGACCTGATCCTTGCATCTTCTCTCAATAACTTTGACTGCTTATCAGATAGGAATCTAATTTTCATATGATGTGTAGAGCTTGAACTAGGTTCAAGTTGCAACTTCTCTGCACTGATCTTCAGATCCTCATCAATCTTATTCAATTTGTCCTTAACTTCCTTTGAGAACTCGGCAACATTACATACCTTGACAAAAAATGATGTTACCTTGGAATAGGAGGACTCAATGTTAGTCAAAATTGAAGATAACTCTGCCTGATTGATAGCTATTTGCTGAGCAATATGCTCAAGCACTTTCTAATCAAACTTCTTCTCAGCCTTCTCAAGAAACTTATCTGATCCAGAAGAATCCTCATTAAACTTAGTTACTGCCTCTGCCAACTGTAACAAAATGTGTTGAGAGGAATCAACTTCAACACCTATCGCTTCTGTCAAAATATTCTTGGCATCCTCAATGATCTTATATTCCTTATCTCTTTCCTCTTTTAGTTTCTTCTTCTTTGCTTTCTTCTAGAGGAGTTTTCCAACCAATTTCATTTGATCTACAGAAAGATTTGCAAAATCTAATTGTGGAATTTCTATCTCCTCATCCAAATCTATATCTTCTTCTATATCTTTACTCCTGCTCAAAAATCTTATACTCGGTTGAACCTTAGGTCCAACTGTCATTGTACTTAATGCCTTTGAAGTAGAAATTATTGTAGACATGGTCGGACTTGCAGTGAAAAATGATAAACTTCCAACTGATGGAATGCTCATTGGTAGACTTGATGAACCCAAAACTAAAGTATTTACAATTGTAGAATAAAAAACTGAAGTACTTACTGAAGTGTCCAAAACTGAAGTACTTGCTACTGAGAAACTCAAAATTGGAGAAGGTACTGAAGTAGATGTTGGAGACTGCAACTCAGTGGAAGAAGGAGGTTGTTTCTCGGTGGATGAAGTGGTAGCCACTTCTGTCATTGATACATTGAGCTGTACGAGAGCTAGGGATGATTGGACATTTGATGTATCTGTTGGATTTGTCACAATCATACTTGCTGAAGCTATCTCTGAGCTAGATGTAGCAATTTTTGCTGGAGAGTGAGGAAGTGAGGCAATTACTTCTGCAGCTATCCAAACAGTATCATCTTCCTCATCATTTTGCTTGGCTTCCTCGGTAGCTTCTTCCTCTGCTTCTTCTTCTATTTCAACACTATCTAGCTGAACTATTTCTATGGAAGCTTCTTCTTCTATATCTTCATCACTGTCATCTTCAATATCTTTTATCACAACAGTTTCAACACTTGGTTTGTGAAGATGATAGATGTTTTTCCATGTAGTAGTGGCACTCTTTACAATGGATTCTATATTTTTTATTAGAATTAGACAAGTGTTGAATCTGAGTGTCATCTTATTCTCATTTTCTTTTAATGCCTTATTAACTTCAGCATTTTTCAAATTTGGCATTAACTGTCTTAAGGTTTGAGCATATATATCCTTGATAGTTTGCTTTGCATTCTCCCATCTCATCTTGACTTTATCCAATAGAACACCTAGAATTTGTGAAGCTATATCATCAGGTGAGTACTTCCATTGCCCCATTTTCTCAATAACAGCATCTTCAATCTCCTTTTTCTCTATCTCTGTTCTAATTTCATACTTGAGAGTTTTGAAGTTTTCTATTCCACATCCTTCTCTCAAATTCTTAATCTTTTCTTCAAAGGTCGGAGGAGGCCTTTTAAATACTACATCACTACTATCTTTACCTGCCTTGCCCCTTGTTCTTCTTTTAGGTGCCTTGGTGATGGTCACCTTCCCTTTCTTCTTCACAGGTACTTGTTCTTCTTCACTCTCATCCTTTTCCTCTTCTTCTTCAATGTCCTCTCCTTTTCCCTTAGTTAACATTAGAGGTGAGCTAGAATGCATCTTGGCCATCCTCTTTCTTCCTTTGTTAACCGCCTATGGAAGCTTTATACTTAGCTCAATTCTTACCTTTGCTTCCTCATAAGTTCCAAAATATGGAGCCTTTGGATCAATAGGTTGATTTATTAGGGCTTCAATTATGTCCTTTGTCTCATTAATATTTACCTCATAAGGAAGAGGTTTCACCCATACTATTCTTGGCCTTACTGCTTGAATGTACACTCTATCACAATCCACCATGAAACAAATATCATCTTTGTAATCTTCCACCAATTTTTGTGGAATCCGAAATCTGTTATTCATCTTCTCTTTAAAGGATTCAAAATAATTATCCATTATGCTTACAAAATTCTCTCCCATTTCAGCAATGTACTCATTTATCTGATACAGAATAGGCACATCTTTTCTCCATTCTACCATGCCTTTTGATGGGAAAAACTTTTGAACATAGAAAAATAGACAAATCAGTAGTGATCCAAACTTACATGGATTGTTCTTTGAAGTTTGAATGCTCTCCATATTTTTGTTGAACTGCTTCAACAACAAATCTGCTAGGTCAAATGACATACTGTTTTTCATAATCTTGTATGCCAGGTCAACTGCTTCACACAAAACACTATTCTATCGACTTGAACTATATATCTTGTGGGCTATAACATATGTCCCAAATTTCAATTCTACATCAGTTATACTGCTTATCTTCATACCTCTGCCGTCCCATTTGGCTAGGGTCTTCTTTTCTAGCTCTACCCGACCTAGGGTTTTTGTAGATTTTGCCTTGGCAAGCATGGGAAGACCCATAACTCGGTAAATCATCTTCTTTGTGATCTCTATTGGTTGCTCAAGCCAAATTCTTCCTTCATGCACTCGGCATAGGATATATCTAATCCATTTTACTTGGAAACTCTGAGGCAAGTGGGTGATATGAGCTAAACCTTTATCTTCCAAATGCTTAAACTCCGGTTTAAGAACACCATCAACACACAGTTCATTTTGGGCAACATCTATCTCTAGGGTTCCAAGCTCTTGAATTGTACCTTTAAAATGACTGCGAATATCATTAACAAGAAGTACCTTGGGAGGGATCTGAGATTGAGCTCCACTCAGGTCTAAGGTTTCTGCAACTACGGGCACGATTTTGAAATCTGGTACTTTCCATTCTGTTCCTTGGACCAACATTTTCGAACCTTTCTTCACTTTGGAGCTGGATGATGCCATGGTAGCTCGGTAGACAAAGAAAATTCTTTTTTGCTGCAAATTTTGCTTTGAATCACTTAATCGCACTAGGAAATCTCTCTGCTCTCAATATGCTAAAATTCGCAGTGAAGAATGAACTCGATTTCATGCCTTTTTGTTAAAACTTTGTCATTAATGCTTAGTAGGAATTAGGGCATTGAACTGGATAGACTATCATCCACTATTGCATTGATTGCTCAGTGAAGACTCTACAACTCGGTGAATATAAGAATTCATACTGCTCTGACTATACTCGGTAACCACATGAAATTTGGTTACTCCCGACCTTTCTCAGTGATAACTGATACCAACCTTCTTAGTGATCCTTCTATATCTTGCATATTGATTGGATCTTTCTTCCTTTCAATTTTGGAACTGTTTGGAATTTGTCTATGATGATAGAGTTCCAGTTCTTTCTTGGAGACTTAGTTAGAATTGATAGAGCCACCCTCTTCATGAGTGACTTCATTACTTGGACTGGTTTGCTTGGTAGATTTAGGAATCCACTATTATCTCATCTGCTTCCTGATGCTATCTACCTTTGCTTTCTTTTCATCTTCAACTTTGCCTATATTCATGCAATTTTTAGCTATATGACCAATTTTAGTGCATGTATAACATCTTATGGTAGTATCCCTTTTTCTCAAGTGATGCCTTACTCAATTTATGCCAATGTGTCCATATTCTCCATAGTAATGAAACCTACACCAAGTGTTGTAATCCCAACCAAATATTGCTTTCACAATTTTTTCTACTGGATTGGATGTTTTAGATTTGCATTCAAATGCCTTGTGACCTTGTTTGTTACATTTGTGACATTTTCCTTTAAATCTTGGTTTCTCCTTGCATTCATTTTCTTTATGACCATGCTAATTGCAATTGTAGCATTCTCCATTGAATTTTGCTTTTCCATTGCTCCAACATTTGTTTGAAGTATGACCTATTTTTCCACAGTGATTACAAGTAGGTTTCTGATTCTTTTGACTATCTTGTTTGGAGGATTCACCTTCTTCTTTGTATCCAAGTCTTGCTTTTCCTTTTTTCTTATGAAGGTTTTGTTCATACAGCTGATTCATATCTTCTTGAGATTTCAATATTCTTTCATTGATTTGCCTTTCAATGTTTAGGTCATTCACCAATCTTAAATTGATTTGCTTTTCAGATCTTAGCTCCTCTCTTATCCTTTCATTTTCTGATCTCAGAGTCAAGATTTCTTCATTTGCATTGGAGATCTGATCAATAAGGTTTTCTAGCTGAAGAGTTTGATTCTGGATTTCATTTTTCTTTCCGTCTATTTCATCTTTCATCTTGTTTCTTTGTTCCAAGATTTCACAAAATCTTGTTGACTAAATTTCCTGTTCTCTTTTCAACTTTCTTACTTCTTCTTGTAGAGATCCATTCTTTTCTAAGAGTTCTTTGATTGCATTGTTTACTTCATCTGAGCTACTTGAAGGGAAAAAATCTTCAATCTTTTCTTCAACATACTGATGGTCATTCATCTGGTTTGCAAGTTCCTTCCTTCTTTTTAGGGATTGGGAAAGATGCTATTTTGCTTCCTTGAGTTGAGCTATGACCATTTCTAGATCTAGCTTTTCATTTTCAATTACTTTGTTAAGTTCAAATATCTCCATTGTCCTGGATCTTTACTCAAGCTGTCAAACTCTATCCTGAGAACCACAAAGCTCTGATACCAATTGTTGGAAATATTCAAGACTAGCCAAGTTACTGAGAGGGGAGGGGTGAATCAGTAACTTCAAAACTTTTCCATTAATTACAGATCTTAATAACATTTAGTTCATTGATCTAATTACATGCATAAGAAACTAAAAACATAAAATATTCATAGCACTTTAACACAAAGATTTGGTGACCCAGAAACCTTCCAAATAGAAAGTAAAATTGGGGTGGGGATGATACCCACAAAACTTCAATACTACAGTATAAAGTTGGCCGGTTAAGGCTTACAATGATCACTTCTAATGATCTACCCTATTAGGAGCAATTAGGACTGCTAGGTCCACCTTGTTAGAGGATTTACAAAGATACAATGAAGTATGCACTCGGTTAAGAGATTTAACAAGAGACTGTTAAGTCTACCCTATTAAAGGATTTAATGCTAATTCACCTTTTAGGATGAAACAGTAAATCTCTTACTTGCAATTGTACTTGCTGATTGAGATTCTTTGATGTACTGATCACCTTCTGTGATAGATATGTCTCTACTACTCCTTATACTATTGTAGCTCTTTGTAATTTTCTTAACTCTGCCTATCATGCATCTTCGCATACACACTTCTCATTCCATGCATTCACACATTCATATTCCACATTACTACCCTTTGGATATGATACAAAACATTGCTTATATATCAATCCAAAATAATTACAAAGTTGGCTGCTAAAATACAAGTCAACACAAGTATTACTGAGTCGGCCTTGATGTAGTTACAAAAGTTCCTACAAACTAGCTCGGTGACTTTCTGATACTCGGCATCCATTACATTACTCGGCATCATCATGCTCTTGGTAGGAGTGGAGGCTTGGTCCATACTAACCACTCGGTCCTAGTTTCAAACTCGGTATACACTGGAGACTCGGTAGATATAGTGTCACTTGGTAGAAACTGAATTTCCTGTTTACCATGCTGGCACTCGGTAAACACTGCTCATCTCATCACTCGGTAAGCACTATTCTGCTCGGATTGCTCGATAAACATTGCGAAGCTCGGTAAGCACATAGAATCTGAATAAGTGTTGTCACTAATGACAAACATACTTAATGCCAACATGTCATTGTGTTTAATTATATGCAATTACTAAGTTATCTTGCCTTTTAGGTAATGGATCTTACCAAATAGTTACAACTTCAACATCTCGCTCTTAGGAAGAAGAGAGTCAGTATTTCTCTTGCATGTGTGCTTGCAGCCATTGTGGCATTTGCAGATGAAGGAAAAAAATAAATGCGTAAGTGTTTAAGGGATGAAATTTCTTTTTATAAGTGTATCATCCATTCCAACAACATGAATTGTCATGACCAAATACGCATGACTAGACAAGCCTTCTTTCAGCTAGAAAATCTTCTAAGGCAAAAAGGAAGCATCATAGATATGGAAAACATCATATTAGAGGAACAACTAGTGATGTTCCTACATACCATTGGGCACAATCTGCGTAATCATAAGATTTCCCATAACTTTGGGCACTCAAGAGAGATAGTTAGTTGATACTTCCACAAGGTGTTGACGGCTACCTTAGCACTCCATGCATATTATCTTCTACCCCCTGGTCCTAACACTCCTCCAAAAATTAGTGGGAAGGACTGGTTTGACCCATACTTCAAGGTAAATCTTCTTGCCATACACATATGTTTGATTGAGTCTTAATCCCATTTCCACATTTTCATTGGATTATCCATTTGCTAACTATAGGATTGTGTGGGAGAAATTGATGGATCCCATATACCAGTCACTATCGATGTTGACCTCCAAGCCAAATATCGTGATAGAAAAGGTAACTTGTCACAAAATATTATGGGTGTATGTTCATTTGATTACCAATTTCAATATGTCCTTGCTGGTTGGAAAGGGTCTGCTACAGATAGTCATGTTCTAGCTTCATCTCTCTCCAGATCAGATCCGCTTGTGGTTCCCCCGGGTATGTAGACTATGATTCTCATATTCCTGCATATGATAAATTTTACACTGTTATATTAATATTCTTTATTATATATAGGAAAGTATTATTTGGTCGATGCTGGATATCCAAATGTACCAGGATTTCTTGCTCCTTATAGGTGTACATGTTACCACCTAAAGGAATTTGTAAAAGAAAATCCCATAAACACAACATAGGAGTTGTTTAACCATACACACTCATCACTTAGGAATATAATAGAGCATATATTTGGCATTTTGAAGTAGCATTTTCCTATATTGAGGCATGCGACATCTTATAAAATTGGGACACGAACCAAGATTTTTTTGGCATGTTGTATTTTACACAACTTCATTACGGGAGAGGATGGCCTTCCACCAGACAAAGAATATGAAGAGGAAGACAGTCGTGATGGGATAGATGTACCATTGCTTGAGAGTTATGGTTTGACTCAGTGTGATAGAGATGACTGGGGGATGTTTTGAGATGAAATAGCAAGAAGGATGTGGGAAGACTATAGATCTCAATAATTTTGTGAAGTTCTTTTTGTGTATTTAAGAAATTTGCCATGATATTTTAAGGTTAATGGAGACTGGCACTAAATTCTTTTCATTATTTCATTACATTCCATGAAACATTAATATAAAATTCTAAGATGTCATTTAATTTTATATTCCACGAGAGTGATATTGCAAAAGGGAGTGAGGCCAACTATTCTAAGCTTTAGATGTCTAATGTAAGTTCATTAAGAAGTTCTAGTCCTTTATGTTCATGCAATAGATTTGATGAAAAGATTTTGAAATTATCATATAAATGCAATGGCAGATGTAAAATGAATTCAACTACCTTTCCCATTTCCCCTCATGACCTACCTTTCAATTGGATTTTTTTAACAACGCATTGAAGTTTTGTCAATGAACAATTAGAATTATTTTCTTTGTGGTACTGAATTAGAGGCAAAAATACATGCAAAAGACCTTGTGAAAAATTGATCAAACAAATTTTAAATCAAATCACCATCTTTGAACATGCAAAGAAAAGGAAATATGTGAATCATTAAATTCAGGTATCAGTATGAATTTACTGTACCGCACAACATTATGAGATTAGTTATAAATAAAAGGGTTTACATCATTTCCAAACACCAACAATCATCCTCGATGTTACATGAGTCATATAAGGTGTTGTTCCAGCATTGTGGAAGGGTTTCTATCAGTCATATAAGGTTTTGTTTCAATTTTCTAAAGGTTACATCAGTCATAAAAGGTCTGTATTGGTCATTAGAAAATTATACCAATCATATAAAGTGTTGTTCTAGCATTTTGGATAGTTACATCAATCATGTAAGGTTTTGTTCTCGCATTTTGAAAGGTTACATCAGTCATATAAGGTGCTTCCCCAGCTAACAAAATGTTATATCCAACATTATTTCTATTTCTTCTCCTACTTCAAATGCATTTTGCAATCTTTTTTCTTTTCTTTGTTATTACTGTGCATGCTCTGAATGTATGATGATATAATTTCTCATATAGTACTCTTATTTGTGTTTGTTATATTAATTGTTGACTCAATTTTGTCTCCAAATGTTGATGTGATTCAGCGATGTCATTCACAAACCTTCTAACAAGCATAGACAATGATGCTTCTCAAATGAGCCATGTATTGGACAATGATGTTGTTCAATCCAGCCATGGTAATCCTTCTACCAGGATTGTATGGACCAAAGATATGGAAAGAAAGCTCCTAGACTTGCTCCACGAGCAAGTTCAGCTGGGTAGAAAAGTTGAAGGTGGTTTCAAAAAGGAAGCTTGGACTACTATTCAAAAGAGGTTCAAGGAAGAAATAAAGATTAATTTGATAAAGGAAAACTGTAAGAACAAATTGAAAACAAGGAAACAAGATTACAGAATGATGAAAGAGTTAAAAAACACAAGTGGTTTTGAATGGAATGACACCACTCAATGTATGGACACTGATGAGAAGGTTTGGGAGGAGATCTTGAAGGTGAAATGTTGTTTGCAATTTTTTGTTATAAGTTAATCTATCTTAACAAGTTACCAATCAAATACAAATAATTAACTGATTCATTATGCCAACATGCAGTGAAAAGATTTCAAAAATGCAAAGGTGTTTAAGAGGTGGCCCTTTTTCTACTTCAACGAGTTATCCATCATTGTGGGCAATGACATAGCCAAAGGGAATGCAACTGCAACACCTCTAGAGACTAAAGAAGGGATTTTTTTAAATGACAGCTTTGGTCCTGATTATGAGGAGGATATCAGTGCACCTTTTGAAAGTGTTGCTGATTTGAATGATGATGAAATCCCTACACATGTACCCACTCAATATACTACATTTGGCAATGGGATTCGCTCATCAATGGCATCAAAGAGGCCAAAGAGGAAGCGCTCTAGCATGGCAGGTTCCTTAGATGCCATATGTGAAACCATAGGTAAGATAGGTGACAACATGAGGGAGACTCAAACTATGAAAATGGATACATCTGAAGTGAATGTTATCTATGAACAAGTATATGCTGCACTACTAGCAATCCCTGGGCTTAGTGAAGAAACCATGGTTGATGCATATGACACTTTTCTAGTTGAACGTGGAAGAGAAAAGGGGTTCTTGATAATGAGTGAATTGCAGAGGATCACATACATTCGAAGAAAGTTTGGTACAGTCTATAGTTTTCTTCCATATTTTTGTTCAGAAATGAATGTGATCTTCTTACATATTTATTTCATTATCATCTTACACAGTGCTCAGATGGATGATGGAAAATATTGTCAGTTTAAAATATTATACCATGGACATGTTTAGTCTTATTGTTGTTATACTAATGTTATAATGCAGTCAATTAATTTTGTTATTGTTATACTTTTGTCATGATATATATATATATATATATATATATATATATATATATATATATATATATATATATATATATATATATATATATATATATATATATATATATATATATATATATATATATTGTTATTAATACTACTATCACTGTCCTAATTTTCATGTTGGAAAATGTTTTCATGTTTAGTCTTATTGTTGTTATACTGATTTTATAATGCAGTCAATTAATTTTGATGCTGGAAAATGCTGTCATGTTTAGTCTTATTGCTATTATACTGATGTTATAATGATTTGTAAATATTCAAGAAAGAATGGATAGGGTGACCTTAGATCGATGATGTACACTAGCAGGTAGCAAACTTAGAATTCATTACATACAATCCTAACCATTTTGCAAATGATTATTCATGTAGTGAGAAGTAGAACCAATGAATGAGGTATAAGTAGAACCATTAAAAAAATGATAAATGACTAAAAATTCACATGGCCTCATATCTATGCAGAATGAGTATGTGATTGCAAATCATATTAAAAAAATCACATGGTCTCATATTTGTGCACATTCTATAGAATGAGTGCATGAATAAAAGCTGCAACAAATAGATAGACAAGGCTTCCAAAATAAAATAAAAGTAACATAAGTATGTCTCCATACCTGCATATGCCACAATCATCACAATGGTATTGTTTTTTTTAAACCTGCAACATGAAATATTCATAGAGGAAAATGAAAATCAGAGAAGAACTTCAAGTTTCAACTGTTATAATGCATGGGATAAAGAAATACAAATAACTCACATCATCATCAAAAAATTTGCATACTGCATAGTAATATTCCCCCATATTAACTCCGCAGTTCTCACATTCTTGCTTCACCTGAAGATAATAGTTTAACCGAAACATAAAACTGAAATAAAATAAGGAACCAAATGTACCTTATGGTTCCAATAAATTAAAGGCTCCAAAAACATCAAAAGTTAAGTTTTATGTAGAAGTGTTAGTCAGACTTAGAAACTTCCTGTTCAACTATTGGCTAAGGTGGCCATTTAGCTTAGATTATTTTTAAGCTTTTGAATTCAAAGAGTTAAGGAATATTGCAAAGTCTATTGGTCGGTCAATTTTAGTTTAATTAGGCTTGATGGTATGATTCTCTTAATAGTGATGGTCAAAATTTTTGCTAAAAGCCACCTAAGACATCTCTACGTGATCTACGTTCCACTAACAAAAAGTGCACCACATTTAATCCCAAGTAAGCAAATGCTTTCCCCTGGTCAGAGACTAACAGGTAAAGAAAACGTGCTACAAAAAAAACTCATGTTAATAGTGGCAATCAAAATCCATCAATGTAGAATCCCAATTCTTTAATGTATAGTTCCCAAACAATTAACCATTCAAAAAGAGAAGTAGAGGGTGAAAAAATCCTTTCTTTTAACACAGTGCATATAAAAATAAAAACACAAAGTCATATAGAAATAATGGTAAACTCACAAAACTGGCTATCAAGAAGCTACTATGAGTGCATGGTTGGATCTAACAAGCAAGATCTAACAGTGTACCTTATGGTTCCAATAAATTAAAGGCTCCAAAAACATCAAAAGTTAAGTTTGATGTAGAAGTGTTAGTCAAACTTAGAAACTTTCTATCAAAGATAATTGCCTGTGAAGATTTTTTGTTTTTTTAATTATCTATGGAAATTAGTATTTTGAAATTGATTATGTTCTTGTCATAGCATACTTCAGCCCATTAAAGAAACATAATCTTTATAACATTAAGGTCTCTTCAATTTTTCCATTATGTTCTAACCCGAAAAGACCTCATGAAGAGACAACATGAAAAGACCTCACTATTGCCAACAATTTTGTTTATGGATTTCTCCTAAGAGAAAGCACTCAATACTTTCCTATTAAAGCCTAGGGTGTGGGAGCACTACATTAGTGATACAAATCTAAGCTAGCCAAAGGGTATAAATAATCTACAATTCAAACAATCCAAGTGGAAAAAAAATGGTATAAATTATCCACAACTAATTCATAAGCATTTACAAATTCTATCAAACCAATTTCTTTTCCCTTAAAAATTGAACCCAAAGAGAGTCCATCAATTGCCAATTAAAATTTTAGGGCACTTAATCGGCAATTCACACAATCCATGCAAAAAAGAGTAGTGTAAAATACCTATAACTAATTCAGAAAAATTTACAAATTTTGTAAAACCAATTTCTTTGTCCACATAAATTGAACCCAAAACTAGTCCATCAAATGTCGATTAAAACTTTGGGAGCCCTAAAATTCCTTTTCTTCCTTAAAACAGAGTAGCACTAGCAAGGAGTGCTTCAGAAACTTGCTTCTCTTGATTCACGAGCACTTAAATTAATTCTGGAGCTGTACATACTATGTGGGCTATTGTTAAATAATTTTTTGTTTGCTTAGATGCAGATATGATACTGTAATAGAGTCTTTTTTCTATACAATATCTGTTTGAGCATTGTTACATGAGTTTGTTTTTTACAATTTTCTGAGGGATATCAATGGTTGTGCTAGATGTGTCAGACTACGAGTGTGGTGAAGGGACTTGCATTTTGAAAACCTCACACACAGAGAAGAACCCTGAGCGAAAATTTTGGAGCTATCCACTTAGCAAGAATGTTGGTAGTGGTAATGTATTTTATGTTTATAAAAAATGTACATACTATTCATTGGAGTATGAAGTAATGTAGAGTTGATATTGTAGGGCGACAATAGCTATGGCTACTTTATGTGGGCAGATGTTGTGTCAGCTGCATATGTCTGCCCATTTGCACATGTTGTCGATGAAGCTCATCGGTGTAGCTTGTGCTCTCGAGAGGTGGCTATGGCTGAGATTATCTCAATGGCGAAGGCTAAAATAATTTTTTTACGACGGCTTCACAACATTTTAATTGCGTTTGTTTGTTAGGAACATATGACAAGATGAACTTTGAATGTATCCCAATTAATTTGAGATAAATTATGGACATGTAACTAGTTTACAATGTACTATAATATATGTGGTGACTTGTTTATAATGTTGTCATGTCAATTTTTTATATATGTGGTAACTTGTTTATAATGTTGTCATGCCAATTTTTTAGTTTTTACTTCGATATGACTTTGGATAGAAGAATATTAAAAATTAAAAAAATGAGCAACAAAAATGATAAAAACAAAAAAATTAAAATTTGTAAAAAAATTTAAAAAAATTATAATCTGAATTTTTTTAAGTTAATAATATATATTTTAATTTAAAAATATATAGCTTAGAAATACATATACATTTTCATTTAAAAACTAGGAACAAAAATGATAAGTTGAAAAATTAAAATTTGTAAGAAAATATTTTTTTTTTATAATCTTAATTTTTTTAAGCTAATAATATATATTTTAGTTTAAAAATATATAAGTTAGAAATACATATATATTTTAATTAAAAAACCAGCAACAAAAATGATAAGTTAAAAAATTAGAATGTGTTAGAATTTTTTTTTTATAATTATAATTTTTTAATAAGTTAAAAATACATATTGTTCAAATTAATTAAAAAAATAATAATAATCTTTATTTTCATTTCACATTATGGGATCCAAACACAGAATAGATTAATTCCTAATCATATTCTAGGTGCACCAAAGAGGTCCAAACCTTATTCCAGTTTTCATTTTGAGCATTAATTAATTTCAGAATAAATCCTTATTCTACAATAGACTTATACTGAATAAGTTAATTTCATGCACCAAAGAAACCCAAAGAGTTAGCTTTTTTCATTAAACATATGGGTTTGAACAAAGACGGGTTTGGATGATTGCATCGGAAAGGAGATTTAACTTAACTATTGTGAAAGAAATAAGTTTATATGCCGACAACAGTATGCAGTTTGTGAGAGACGAATAGGCAGCCAGTGACACGCTATAGAATTAAGTAATGGCTCAGAGCAATAAGCAGATGCTAGAATGGTGCCAGGAAGTCCCAACACATACGTTTGCCACGAGCATAAATTATGCACTACACCTTCGGCAAATATTATTAGTTGGACGCTTGAAGAGCTTGTGCTATTTTCAAGGGATATATCTGAGGACGCCTTGTCAACTGTCCGCGTTTTCATTGCAGGCATGGGTATTAGGGTTTGACTTCTTCGGGTTCATCTTGATTTGTTAGTGCATGGGAAGGCTTGGTGGCGGTTCACTGCTATCTGCACAGGTTTAAATTACTCATATTGGTTCTATCCATCTCATTTCCCCCAATATCGGTTATTCTTACAAATGATTCAGGTGGAGTATTCTTTGTAGCCGTCCTTAATTGATGTTGTTCTTCCACTTATGCTTGGGCAATAATTTTAATAAATTGAAATGGATTTGTAACTCTTTGTATTAATGTTTTTCCAGTTAAAAAATATATTCTTACAACAGAATGAAGTGAAAGGAGAAACAGATAAACCGCCAGTGACATCACAAAATTGTGGAGTGGCTAAGAGCAATGATCAGAAGGCGTCCAAGCGCATAAATTTTAGATGAACGTAAATTGTCCACTACGCCACCCCACGGGTATTAATCTCAAACCAAGCTGCTCGACAAGAAAGAGATTGTGTTATTTTAAAATGATAAATCTGAGGACATCCGCTGTCAAATTTCCGCGTCTTAGTTCCGGCGTTGGAAATATAGTTTGACTTATGCATGTTGATCCTGATTCGTTCATGTGAGAGCAGGCTTGGTGGCGGCTCGCTGCTATCTTCCCTGATTACGGGCGTCTCTATCTTTATATATACACCCACCCAAGCCAAACATACATCACTACAAGAGCTCACCACTCATTCTCTTGTTTCTCTGGATTCTATTGATTGACAAAGGCATCTCAAGGCAAATACAAGCGTCGTTCGTTTAAACACTCACTGCCAAACTCTGTAATCATCTTCATGGAACAGAGATTCTTTATGGCTGTCTTCATGATACAATTGATCAGTCTGACTCTTCAGTTCACCTTGTCTACTTCAACCCCCTCATACAATGTCCTAGACAATTGCTGGAGAAGAGATCCAAATTAGGTGAAAAACAGAATGAAACTTGCAGATTGTGGAGTGGGCTTTGGAAGCGCAGCCAAGGGAGGCAAAGGAGGAGAGTTGTATACAGTCACCAGTGCGGAAGACAACTCCGTGAATCCCCAGCCCGGGACTCTGAGATACGCAGTTACCCGCGATGGCCCTGTATGGATAGTTTTCGCCAGTGATATGAAGATAAAGCACGAGATGCCTCTGTATGTGGCCAGCCACAAGACTATCGACGCAAGGGGCTCAAATGTTGACATCAGCAATGGGCCTTGCATACGCCTCCTCAATGTCAGCAACATTATAATTCACGGATCAAACATCCACGACTGCAAGCCAAGTGTAGCTGGCAACGTTCTACTCTCACAATCCATGAGCCATGAGATGATAGATACTCAAGATGGAGATGCAATTTCAGTCGTTTCTTCGCGAGACATTTGGATCGATCATAACAACCTCTCCAGCTGCGCGGATGGACTTGTAGATGTCACGCTTGCTTCCACCGCAGTTACCATTTCTAACAACCGCTTCTCTCACCACGATAAGGTAAGTTACAAAATTATGCGCTGTAGACTGCTTTCATGAATAGCGATGGATGACTAATCTTGTCTGGTGTGGAATGGAATGCTACAGGTGATGCTTTTGGGACACAGCGATGAATATACAGCTGATAAAAATATGAGAGTGACTGTTGCATTCAACCACTTTGGACCTGGCTTAACTCAGCGCATGCCAAGGTAAATCACGGTAATTGAATTAAATTCAACTACTCGTGCTTAAGTGGCTAACTCCATTTGATAATAATCGATCCGGAAGAGTCAAGTACCCAAACTCAGACTGCTAACTCACAAGATGGGTATTCTTTTTCTGATCAGGTGCCGACATGGGTATGCGCACGTGGCGAACAACAACTATGAGGCGTGGGGAATATACGCCATTGGAGGGAGTGCGAAGCCTATGATCAGAAGCGAAGGCAATCGATTTGTGGCCCCCAACGACGAGTACAAGAAGCAGGTGACATGGCGTGAGAGCCCCGATGGGAAGAGTTGGCTTTGGAAGTCTGTGAGGGACACATTTTTGAACGGGGCATACTTCGTTCCATCCGGCAGAGGAAAAGCGTTTCCCCTCTACCAGACGGGCCAGCAATTTAAAGTCGCTGATGGAAGATCAGTGCCTATTTTGACGCAGAGTGCAGGAGTCCTGGCCTGCGTTCCCTCCGGCGGTTGCATCTAATATACCTGTCAGATCTTGCTGTTCTCGTACACATTCATTGATTCTTTCATTCTATTCTTCCACGCCCGGAGGATTCAATTTACTCATTTCCCCTTGTATCTTAAGATTAAAATTCAATCACTGTCCATCCTTTATTGCTTGGCGCGTGATACACATGCTGTTGCTACTTTTTGCTCTCAAATTCTCGTGCACAATTCATAATAACTAATAGATCCCAAACCTTAATGCAAGTTTTCTTGAACCTTGAAATATAATATTCCCCCCAAAAGCTTGAGCTTATGACACATCTCATTTAAATTACTTTCATTATTAATAGATTTAAAAGGCATGACAAAATTCGCTGGCTTAAGCAAGGCTTCTAGTTGTGTCAATCATTTACATGTGGCGGTGGTAGAACTGAACTGAGCATACAAGCTTTGGGCTACTTCACTAAATAACAAAAACAATGAAGAAATGTAATCGACACTATCTATCTTTAATGCTATCTATTATATCACAACACAATATAAATTCTATTATTGCATTAAAAGGGTTTAAGGTGAGATTGAAAATAATCTTATTCAAATAATATTTAATTTAATTTTGCTAAACATGGAGATGTCATTAAGAAATCATTAGATAAAAATACTTGAGATTACCTCTAGTTTCCAAAGTCTTTATCAAATTAGAGATGCATGCAAAAACATGTATCTGTGCAATAATTAGTCTTTACAATACGTTGGGTTTCGATATTGAAAGTAATTTTATTATTAATATGAAAAAACCTATTATATAACAATATGGTACACTTCTCCAAACTTGAGTCTTACATCCCCTTGCCTCAAATTGGGTGTACCAAAAAACCTTAATATTGTCAATCTTCTACACTCTATTCACAACATATACCTTATTTTAAACAAATCCTTCTTGTAACTCATTCTGAAGATGTTCACCTATAATTTCTCAAATTTTCTTGGCATTAAACAATATTCTATTATTCATTGTTTTTCTAGTGGATGGAATAGTTTCTTGTAATATTTATGTAATCTTCTAATAAAACACAAATTTATCAACAAAATTGAAAAATATTCTTATTCTAGGAACAATAGACGCAATACATTTCATGTATGGCATATCAAAGTAGATGGCCTTGGACTAATTCATTCATGACATTTAGCATGAGACTTGTGTTTGTCAAATAATTTGCTTAACACTCTCTTATTTCCTCTATTTTGTAACCTTAATATGAAATATTGTGGTTTCAAATTTATGAAAAGGAATTTTAGCCACTATAAACAACCATGTCAAGAAAATGGGGTTAGGTGGTTTCAAGAGAAAAACTAGATTGTGTGCAAGCTATGTTATTTGTGGTTATAATTGTTTGAATGACAATTTTCCCGTTTCATGTATTTTTAATATAAGCATAGTATATCCACCTTAATGTATAATACTTTTAAGATATTTGTCATGCAACTACATATATACAATATTTTGCATATACTTATGCATAAAAAAATATCATATCTAACATACATCATATTCAACTTCTATACTCACTAGACTAGATTTCTATTCCCATGTTCAAAGAATTGACAAAAATTGAGAATTTAAGAAAATATTTCTTTGCGTAATATTTCTCATGAAATAAATATCAACTTTTCTTCTTTCTCCATTGAAATGAGGACATCTATGTAGAGGGAAACACAATATTTTCATGCTTTTTACATTGTCCATTTTTTTCATCTAACAATTTTAATCAACATTGTCATTTTTTAAGGTGATCAAAATGCTAAACATGTTGGATTTATCAATAGAAAGAAAGGTCAAGTGATGAACAAACACATAAATGGAAAAGCCTCATTTTTTTTGTGAACAAGAGGTATTATGCCTATGCTCTCCCCTTTTAGGGTGATTAAAATGCTAAAAATGCCCTAGCTCCATTAGATTAAAGGCTTGGAAATGAACAAGTCATGCCAATTGTGTTTGGAAGGTAAAAGGTAGTAGGGATATGCTCTCACTCTTTGAGAGTGATCAAAATCCTAGAACTATCTTTTCCTTCATTTTTTTTTTCAATAGTGCATTTAATTTTGAACCTTAGAGGGCTCAACTCCCAAGAACATGCCTTAACAAGGCTGGTGAGAGGGACAACCCAAAGTAGGATACAACTATTTTAGCCACAGTAATCCACCCACTATAAAAAGAAATGCCTTTATCCTTGACGGGGTGAAGGAAAAAGGGTAAATTGCATAATATCTTCTTCTAGTAGTCTTCATGGATTGCACAAAACCTTCCTAGCATGTGGTGAGAAGCTCTCTAAAGAGAGAGAAAATAAAATATCTTTGAAGAAAATCCTTAATAAATCTTGGTTAAATTAGTATACCTACCTATTTAGCCACGATGAGCCAAAATTGACCTTAGGTAGACTAATTGAAGTATTTTCTTTTGAAAGAATTATGGAAATATTTGAGAACATACACTATTTGTTTATCATTTAATGTTATTAAAGACATGTTCTCTTGTTCTTTCTAAATTTGATGATACCAAATATCAGAGAAAAACATCTATTGAAAATCAAGACTTATGATTATATTAGTTTCTGGATTCGATTGTGTAGATTTTTTTCCCATCAATGTTTCAGATCATACTACATGATCTATCATCAGGACTTAGCCTAAAATCCTTGAAATTGATGAAAATGAGAAAAACTCAGTCACCATAATGCCTATAAAAATTATTTTAGTGTTTTAAAATATTCTTCCAATGCCTATATAGATTCCTATAGTGCGTACATAGAAAGTTCTAATTCATATAAATAAAGAAACAATGCCTATTGCTAGTGTTTCCCAAACATTGAGCATTTCCCAAAATTTCTAAATAGAAAATTTGACATTTTTGGATATTGATTCTAGTATTCTACCTATTCCAATCAGAATAGATTTGAAATCCACAAATTTTAGAATTATTGAAAAAATTGAGACATACTCTTTAAGTTAAAAAATCATTTAATCTTTGTGCAATTGATCAAAAGAAATTCACTTGATTGCACCAAACATAAAACTACAACTTCTCAATTTCTAAGACAACATCATGTGGATTTGAAACCTTATCATTTTCCTCAAGGAGATACTCTTTCAACAAGGGTCCTAAGATCATCTTCATACTAGTTTGGACAAGGTTGGGGATTACATGAAATTGTCTTATCAAGAAGACAGACCTATGCTTAGAAAAGAAATGCCCCATTGGACTAACCGCCAACATCCCCCTTCAAGATTTTTGACATGGTTTAACATCCTCATGTGTCTTCTATAAGTCCATTGGTTATATCGAGCATTAACAAGTCGATCTTTCGATGTAATCGAAACCACTAGTTGTAACAAGTGGCATCAAAGTTTGATCACAAGTTTGAATCCCCTTGGGTGACACTAAGGGAGGATTGTTGGAATAACTATCAACTTCCCCCTTTAGGATTCATGACATGGTTTAAAAACCTCCTATGTCTTATATAATTCTAGTAGTTGTATCGAGCATTAACACGTCAATCTTTTAGTGCAATGAGAACCACTAGTTGTAACATACCCTATATAGACAAGACTCAACCTTATTATCCTTATCAACCATTTCAAGAGGATAATAAAGAAGAAGAAAAATAGAAAGTTCCAACAAAAATTAATTTTTTGTATGAGGCTAGCTAAATTGGGGAAAATAATAATATTATTCATGATGAAGAAATAACCGAACAAAGGGTTAATGAGGCTACCTAAAGCCCATTTTTTTTAAGGTGGTGGAAAATGTCTTAGAAAGAGACAAAGAGAGATAAATTTCCTATCCTTAGATCAACTAGGGGTTAAAGTCCCTTATGTTTTTGACATGTCCATATTAACACTAGATGAGGATGAAGACACCCCTTTGAAAGCTATGAACCAACAACTAAAATCTTTGTAAACATAATTGGATAACATGAATAAGGTAGCTAATCCAAAATAATATTCAATAAAAGTCATTTCTCCTTTCTCATTTGACCAAAATCTATTCATGAAACCTTTTTCTCAAAATATAGGGTAAAAGAACAATAAGTTGTCACCCTTTTACAAAGGAAGAGGCTAACAACACCAAAACTGAAAAACTTCAAGGGCATAAAAGTCACATTTTTGTTGAGAATTTGAAGATGATGTAAATTGATGAAATGTGTAAAATAGGATGAATTTTATGCCTATAATTTTTAAAAATTAATTTGATAAAAAATTAATATGTTAAATTATTAATTTTATAGGTCTATTTTTCATATCGTGAAAAATACTACAAATCATTATAAGTAAAACATTGTTTTTCCAGGCTCCAATTTTAGAATATGTTTTAGATGACATGTGTATCTAGTGGAGGACAAAAGAAAGAAGTGATTTCAATCTATAGTTTACTTGTTATAAGTATTCAAAGTCAAACTTACCTGAAATTAATAGTTTTTATCTCCTGTCACTTTTCCCCTATCAAAACTATACCAAAAAACAAATAAATTACATATTCTTGAAGAGGACTCTCTTCTCTAGTGTCGTATATGATTTTAAAAAATTTTTGAATTGATTTAATATTTTTTTATATTTTTTGAATCAATGTCTTCTCAAAGTTTAACATACCTACATGTAGTTTTTAGCAAATTTGTTTAACATTTTGTAGTTGAAACAATATAAAATTTATATGTCCAAAATTGTATTTCCAAGATCTAGAAAAGGGTACTTTTATTTATTTAACATTTTCTATTTTGACCAGAGAAAGGAACAACATTAGTGCAAAATTATGGTTTTTTTGGTATTTTTCGAGGTTTGGCTGCCAACATGGCATGCCACCTTGGTAGACTCGGCCGATTCCTACTGGGCTAACTACTCTTAGGGGTTAGCCCCTCGTGAGCAGCCAAATAATGTGCAAATGAGGGGCCTAGGATGTTTTTTAAAATTTAAAATACCATATAGACTCGGTCGAGTACCATTCGGACCAATCTATTGGGCCACATAGACACCATTCAGCATCATGTGGTGCCTACGTGTACTCGGCCATGTTAGACTCGACCGAGTCTAACTGGGCTGAGTGATTTGAGTTATCCCAAAAGTTGACACTCAATTGTGCTTTTACCCTATGGTATTCCCCAAATATGACAAGTACATGGATACATCTAACCCACAAGACCACATAAGGGAGTTTTGAACATTAAGTGTAGAATTCATCCATGAACCCACCTATTTGATGAGATTGTACTAGAGAAAGAAAAGATAGATATATTCATTAACAATTTGAACATGGAAATGATTTTTTTGTTACAACTTCAATGTCCCCCAACCTTTGACAAGATGATAGAAAATGGAATCAAAATAGAAGATTCTTTAGTCGGAAAAGGAGAACTAAAGCTCTATAAGGAAAACAAAGGTTTTTCAAATAACATCAATACCACTTATAACAATAACTCTTCAAACAACAACAACAATGATAAACCTAGATTTTGGTTGAAGAATAATAATAATTTAGTCAATGATGGATTAGCGGAGGCCAATAATTTAAAACCTAAACCTTTCAATATTTCAAGTGGCTCCAATATTCAGGCTAATAAGATCAATCAATCCTCCACAAATCCTTTCAACAATAATAAATATTTCAAAAATAACCTAAGGAATAATAAGCTAAAACCTAATTTCATGTCTCAACTTACATCAACACCAAGAGGAAAGTTTACTCCATTGGGAGAACCACTTGAGACATCCCTAAGAACTCTCATTGCCAATAAACTCATAACTTTATCGAAGCCAAGATCATATGAACCTCAAGTGAAGCCATCATGGTGGAATGACTCCTGCCATTGTGACTACCATCATAACAAATGGCATGAATGTTGTAATATTGGGATTCCTAAGAGGGGGGTGAATCAAGGATCTAAATAAAAAGAATGTATTTAATCATTCAAAACTTTAATCTTTAAATCATTAGCATATGTAAAAAAATCAAAACATAACTTTGACAAAATTGAAGATGTGTGTTAAGAAGATATAAGATATCATAAACAACAAATCACATGCACACTTGAAAATATGTTTTATAGTGGAAAACCCTTAAGGGTTAAAAGGGTAAAAGCACAATCGGGTGTCACCCTTTTGGCTAACCCGACTAACTCGGCCGAGTCATATTCGGCCGAGTAGGACTCGGCCGAGTCCTACTCGGCCGAAGAAGGGGAGGTGCCACGGGGCACCGAATGGCACCTACGTGGCCGCGGAGACTCGGCCGAGTCCTACTCGGCCGAGTAGGACTCGGCCGAGTCTACAAGGGACTACTAATAGCCCGCTCAATGGTTTTAGCCCCTCATTTGAACAGTGAGGAGCTAAGGAAAGCGGCTAAAGAGTGATAGTGCAACTCAGCCGAGTCAGAGGTAGATTTTTTTTTTATTTTTTTAATTTTTTTGTTTGTGTTTTTTAGTTATTTTTTATGTATATATGTTGTTTAAATATTTTTTAATTATTTTTTTAATATTCATATGTAAAAAAAAGTCTTTTCTTAATATGTATTGTATTTACTTTTAAAAATGTACAAAATTAACAAATAAAACTTAAACATAGAAAACATATATAATTTAAGTAAAATGTAAACTGAAACGTTTAAAAACATGAAATAGTCCACCTACCCTTGAGACATTTAATAAGACCATTAAAACTTAATAGGATGGATGTAATTATAAGATCCAATATTTAACTTAATAATATCAAAATTAAAACATAATGGACTATCTACTCTTACTGACCTAATAGGAACACTTTTAAGACTTAACATCCACTAAATATGACCTATTAGGACCCTTAAGACCTAATAGGACCACTTAAGACCTAATAGAACTTAATAGGTCAAAATAGTTCACCCTCACTTGGCTCAATAAGACCTAATTAAAACCTTTAAGACCTAATGTGACCCTTAAGACCCAATAGGACCCAAATGACAAGGACAAGTGCAACCGCTACCTACGTTAAATGACTAAACAGTGTAGTAAGCAACTTACCTTATGCATTCAATAATCATCATTGTTCGAGTTATATTGTTTTCATGCCATTAGATCAAGTTATATATTAAAACAACTTTTCTTTATAGCATGCACTTTTATTTTATTTCATTGTTGACTCCTGATAAATTAATCCTTAAGTTTTAAGTTGTCATGTTTTTTAATATTGAACAAAGTAGTTTAATAATGACTAGATGCTATATCAATAAATGGAAAGAAACAAAATAGACTAGCATAACCAAAACACATAATAGTCACAAAAATGTTGAAATAAAGTATCATTATCCGTTGTAACACTCTTTGATTTAGCCCAAATATTTAGTATATATCTTTGAAATTGCATTACTTTCTTTTTGATATTTTAGAGTTGGACCATGATATTGGCATTCATCTTTATAAGACCTATAGTTGTGAGACAGGAAAGACAATATGAAGAAAGATGTCATAGTAAATCCTAAGAATTATATAGTTATCTGATAACAATTATTAGATAACATTTGCATACTAATGTGTTTTAACTTATCACACTTTGTAATACAAAATTAATCATTTAATTATTATCAAGCCACAAGAAAACTATACCATCAATATCATATAACTTTCTATAAAGCCAAGGTAGCCAACTAAATTGATTTGAAATAGTATTGTTTGTTTGAACACTTTGCTATCATTGAACTCTTAACACTTTTCTTTTGTATTAATTTATTATTGTTAGTAGATTGAGTAATTAAACATTTTTGTCTAGTGCCAATATTATTTAATCAATTCAATTAGTTCTCTTTAATCTTAGTCATGGTCTAGATTGTCATATTTCCTTAAATTCTATTTGTCATGGCCCGTGGATGATCAAACTCCCCTATGCATTTTTTTTAGTCTAAATAAGTATAGTGCTGGATATTATCAAAACTATTATTTTCATCCTTTGCTAAGAAAATTCCTATTTATCAAAATGAATAAAGCCCTAACTCTTATTATATCTAGGATACCTTAATTATAAGGTCATCTTTATTTTTAGTTGCCTAAAGTTACCAAACTAAGGTTTTGATACTATCTAAAACTTAGGATAAAGTATTTTCCTATGAAAGTTCCATAACACATTGTGGTAATCATCACACAGTAAAACATTACAGAGTCCCTCTAAGAGAAGGTTAATACCCAATAGGACCCTTAAGACAAGCTCATAAGACCCTTAAGATGAGCTCATTTAAGACCAGGTTAAGAACCATAAAATGATCTCATAAGACCCTTAAGACGAGCTCATAAGACCCATAAGACCAGGTTACTTTCAACCTAATTAAGACTCTTAAGACTCTTAAGACCCATGAACCCCTTTCCAAATTATTATACATTTTCACCATTTCTTTTAGTATTTAATTTCAATATAATGTTTTTCCCTCTCTAGTTATGGAAATTTGTACAAATTAATTTTTTTCATGTGTGTAAAGTAAATATGTACATGTAAATATGCATTCAAATTAGTGAATATGAGTGCACATGAATTAGTTCTACTACCATGATTGAATACATGTGTAAATGCCTTCAAGTTTAAATTATGTTTTTAAATATTTAAAAATATTACACATGTGCATATGTAAATGCATGAATTTAAATGTTTAATTTAATATAATTTAATTTATATTATGTAAAAATGCATTTGAAAATTAGTTCATGTGTGTTTGTTTGAAGTTTTTAAAATGTTTTCATGTTTACTTGAAGTATTGTACAACACATGTACAAATTGAAAGTTAGATATTTTTAATTTATTTAAATTAATTTGTAGATATATATATATATATATATATCAATTGATTTTCTAATATTTGGATGTATGTATATGTGCACATGTGCCTACTTGCAGCGAGCATTTTTTATCTATATCTAGATCTAGATATATATTACCTTTGTGTGCATATCACTCATGGCTTCTAGTGGTTCAGATCAGAGTGTCCATGATAGTCATGGATCACGAGCTCCCTCAGACCATAATAGTACCCAGGCCCCACATGCTAGAGATAGTCGTAGAGATGAGACTATCTCTAGGATGCAGGCTGCTCTGACTGCATTAGAGCGAACACTGCAGAATAGTACTACTCTCCCTAATAGGGAGAAATTGACAGCTATACGCACTGAGCTCATGAGTATGATTCAAAAGGCTGAATCATACAATCCATATGACGATGTATCGATTGATATTTTTTATCATAGCCTATCTAACACTGTCATAGGGACAGTAGGTTGGAGGACAGTTGATTCAGATGTCTTAGTCACTCAGGTGAAGAACATGTTTGGCACCCATTACATCAATAAGAGGGTGGTTCGAGCATATAGGGTCACTTTTTGTACAGATGACATAGTGGCCCCTTTTATATATCCTAGATGGTTAGCAGCACATCATATGTGGCCCCAAAAGGATGAGGTGCCACTATATTTCTGCAAACAATTGTTTGCAGAGTTTCATTTGGGCTATGATGTTGACTACACAAATCTACCTCCACATGCTGGTCAGGGTCGGGGGAGATATCAGGATAAGTGTAGATGACCCGATATACCACAGCCCCCTAGTAAGAGGGCATTGGTGGGTCAAAACCTTTTGGTTCTTCCAAAAGGTTTGGAGGCCTACACTGGAGCTGGGCAGGTTGCAGCTGAGGACACATGTTTAGATATGTATTCTAGCATTGCCACCATTGCGACTCAGGTTGAGCAGTTTTCATCTGATCGTGTGGGTAGGTACATGCTTCGATCACGGACGAGTGCAGGTGTATCACCATCTAGTCCATTTTATGACCCATACATCAGATTTGATCTTCCTACTCCAGATGAGATAAGACGACTACCTGAGGATCGCGTGCGTGAGATTAGTGGTATGTTAGTGAGTGATCTCCTGGCTGCTTACCAGAGGATTTCTACATTGCATGGGATTGAGCCACGTGATTTACCTACTTTCATTGGAGGAGGACAGTGTCGTAGATCCTCCACAGGCAGCAGTCGAGGTCAGAGCTCAGATGCAGAGGCAGGTTCCTCTAGACAGAGTGTGGATGATCTTACACCGCCTCCACAGCATACACAGGCTCCCACACAGCATACACAGGCTCCCACACAGCAGACACAGGCTACGACCTCACGAGTTCATAGTAGATTCTCAGATTTGCTTATGGACGACGCCATTGATCCTGATGCAATGTCCTTGCACTCTTCTGAGTTATCCGACCTTGGACGTGCATTACAGCAGGTACAAGAATCTGGATTTAATTTCAATTTATATAGATATACATGTGTACATATAGTTCTATATTTAAATTTAAATGTATTTAAATGTGGTACAGGACATTGCGACAGGTGCTGCATATGGAGATTTATAGGAGCCTGTTGATCCGATTCATCATGATACAGAGGTACACTTGAAATAAATTAAAAATTAAAATTTTATAAAATTTATTTACATTTCAAGTTCTTATATATATATATATATATATATATATATATATATATATATATATATATATATATATATATATATATATATATATATATATATATATATATATATATATATATATATATATATATATATATATATATATATATATATATATATATATATATATATATATGTAACATTATATTTACGTTTACAGACTCAGGTCCAGCAGGACGAGGATCCACACAGGCCCGCACATCTAGCACGTGATGGTGATCATCAACGTAGTTGATGTGTTCATTGATACATGTTTGGATTTTGTGATATATATGTATAGACACTTAAACATTGATGTACATGTTTGATTTTTGAGATATATATATATATGTGTGTGTGTGTGTGTACATTTACATTGATATGTAGGTGCATGTTTTGTATATTGATCTATTTGTACATTGACACATGTTTGGATTTTGCACTATATAGACATTTAAACATTGATGTACATGTTTGATTTTTGAGATATATATATATATATATATATATATATATATATATATATATATATTGATACATGTTTCCAGATTTTGTAATTGAAGCTAAAAATTAATTGATCTTTAAAATTAATATTTAATTTATGTTCAATCTTTCATCAATCTAATTAATCAATCTTACTAAAAAATCTTTTTATATCAATTGTAAGTTTAAATCAATCTTTAAAATCTAACTTTATAATTAATCTTTAATTTCAATGTTCAATCTTTTTAATCAATCTTAGAAATTCAATCTATAGGTAAACCCCTTAAGCCCTATTATGCACCCTTAAGCCTTATCTAGATCAATTAATTGAAAATTAATTAATCAATCTTACTAAAAAATCTTTAATGAGTTGAAAGTTTAAATCAATCTTTAAAATCTTTAATGAATTGAGAGTTTTTAAATCAATCTTTAAAATCTAACTTTAAAATTAATCTTTAATTTCAATGTTCAATCTTTAATCAACATTAATCTTTTATGCCCTTAAGTACCTCTCATGACCCCTTAAGACCGAAAATGATCTAACATGACCCCTTAACCCCTAGCATGACCCCTTCAGCCCTTAAGTACCTAACATGACCCCTTAAGACCTAAAATGACCTAACATGACCTTAAGACCTAATTTGACCTCACATGACCTAATAAGACCCCTTAAGACCTAACATGACCTAAAAGACCCCTTAAGCCCTTAAGCCCTAACCCCTTAAGCCATGACCCCTTAAGACCTTATAAGACCTAAAATGAGACCTAAAATGATCTAACATGGCACCTTAAGACCTAAAATAAGACCTAACATGACCTAACATGACCCCTTAAGACCTAAAATGATCCCTTAAGACCTAATTTGACCTCACATGACCCCTTAAAGACCAAACATGACCTAATATGACCTAATAAGACTTAGCATGACCTCACATGACCCCTTAAGCCCTTAAGGACCGAACATGACCCTTAAGCCATGACCCCTTAAGCCCTTAAGCCCCAACCCCTTAAGCCATGACCCCTTAAGCCCTTAACCTCTTAAGCCATGACCCCTCAAGACCTTATAAGACCTAAAAGACCTAATATGACCTAACATGTCCTAACATGACCTAAAAGACCCCTTAAGACGTAATATGACCTCACATGACCTAAAAGACCCCTTAAGACCTAACATGACCTCACATGACCTAATAAGACCCCTTAAGACCTAACATGACCTAAAAGACCCCTTAAGACCTAAAATGATCACTTAAGACCTAATTTTACCTCACATGAGCCCTTAAGGACCAAACATGACCTAATATGACCTAACATGACCTAATAAGACCTAATATGAGCTAACATGACATAATAAGTCCTACTATGAACTAATAAGACCTAACATGACCCCTTAAGACCTAAAATGATCTCACATAACCTCACATGACCTCACTATGAACTAATAAGACCTATTATGAACTAATAAGACCTAACATGACCCCTTAAGACCTAAAATGATCTCACATAACCTCACATGACCTTAAATGAACTAATAAGACCTAATATGACCTCACATGACCTCACATGTCCTAACATGACCTCACATGACCCCTTAGGCCCTTAAGAACCGAACATGACCCCTTAAGCCCTTAAAAGCCCTAACCCCTTAAGCCATGACCCCTTAAGCTCTTAAGCCCTAACCCCTTAAGCCATGACCCCTTAATCCATGAGCCCTTAAGCCCTTAACCCATTTGGCCCTTAAGCCATGACCCCTTAAGCCCTTAAGCCATGACCTATCTAATCAATCTAAACAAAAAATAGAAATATAGACCTATCTAATATTTATCTAATCAATCTAATCTAATAAATTGAAATTAAAATTCAAGTAGAAAGTAAATTGAAAGTTCTATCCAATCAATTAAAATTTAATTTACCTATCTAATCAATCTAATCAATAAATAGAAATTTATCTAGACTAGAAAGGTATGCAATTCAAGAAATCAATCTATTCTAATCAATTGAAAAAAGAATCAATCTAATTTCAATTCAAATATAGACCTACATTTAATCAATCTAAACAAAAAATAGAAATATAGACCTATCTAATATTTATCTAATCAATCTAATGAATAAATTGAAATTAAAATTCAAGTAGAAAGTAAATTGAAAGTTCTAGTTCTAAGAGAGAGAGAGAGAGAGGGGGGAAGGGGAAGGGGAAGGGGAAGGGGAAGGGGAGAGAGAGAGAGAGAGAGATATATATATATAACTTTCATCAATTAAAATTCAATTAAAATTCAATTCAGGTTTAATCTTGATCCATAAATTCAATCTAATCATAAATTTCAAATCAAATTTAAAGTCTACATAGAAGTTTCAAATAGGATTTAAATTAAGTATGTAAAAATTAAAATCCTTAAACCTAAAGCTCCTGATACATGTAGTCTGGATCCTCTCTATCCTTTATTATCTCCAAAAGTTTTTCATGCTCTTCAATAGGCAACTTCCACTTTTGGTTTTTACTTGACCCTTTTTTTGACACAGTTTCAAACTGCAATTTCGTCGCTATAACCAAGTGACTATAATGTAGAACTCTCTCTCCACGCATGTATTCAACAAATTTAATTCCATTTTTTTCAATCTTATCTTGTTGATAATAGGTGCCTTCAATAACAACTGAACCAGTCGGATATTTTTGTCCATCACCATCAACAACTTCTTCAAGCAACTTGTGTTTTTCCTTGGTGCATCTTAGTAGATAATAATCTACACCTTCTATATTCTCAGGATCCGCAACCACAGCAAAAATATCACCTACACAATTTATATTTATGTGTACAAGTAAATGTTAAATTTAAACCTCAAGTTCATGTATAATATATATATATATATATATATATATATATATATATATATATATATATATATATATATATATATATATATATATATATATATATATATATATATATCATGTAAATATACCTAGAAATAAAAAATACGCACCTGTAACAACTAAATCAGAAACACGTTCATAGTCAGCTGAATATATAGGATCATGGATGTCTATGACATTGTCATCATCTTCATAAGGAGGCATTCTAATTAACACTTTATGATCCCATATTGAAACATATCCATTTGCAATATTAACACATTGACTCATTGTGTTGTTGTTAAGACAATCTTCACAAAAGCATGATTTATCTCTTAGTTGAATCAGTGGAGGCTTGTGTTGTCCCGTAGTCATCACTTGATGCAAACTTCTAATTCCAACAATTGATTGACAATTGTAGGGATTCGATCGATCGATATCTGGATTGGATGGATTGATATATAGATCTCAGTTTGAAATCATGAAAAATGTGAAATGCATTATATATATATATATATATATATATATATATATATATATATATATATACACAACAAGTTAAAACACACATACATGACATACCTATATATGTAGTTTCATGAATTTGAGTTTGAAAAATAAAAGTAAATTAAATAAATACCTATCACTTCCCAAAAGTAACGTTTGTTGTATTTTGTGTCTCGAGTAGCGAAATGATTTTGACACCATTCAACAATCTTCTTTGAATTCTCTATCATGTTACCTAGAGAGATATATTTTTAACAATTTAGTTATATATATATATACATGTGTACATGTAATGTAAAGTTTTAAATAGTCTAGTCAAGTAAACAAGTTGAATATCAAATGTATGTACACATACCTTGAAGTTCATGTTGTCGGAGTGCACGCTTCACACATGCTCCTGCTCCATCATGTTCTCCTTTTCCATGTCCACTTTCAAAGAAGTTCCAAACAAACTTAACGTTGTGTCTAGCATGTTGCATGGCTAACCAATTAAAAGCTTTTGCAGACTTAAATTGACCTACAATTCAAATAAATACAAAAATGTATTTAAATGTGACACATAAATATATCTAGAAATGCTCAAAAAAAAAATTAAAATAAAATTTATAATGCATGTACGTACTTACCTGCACACCCATCAGACCAGATCCAATGTTGTGAAGCATTTATCCCACGACTTGCAAGATTGTTGAAAAACATGTTGAAACAATGAGCCACATAGCTCCTATCATCAACCTTGTCATCACTAATATAGAAATGAACCTCCTTGATGATAATGCGTTCATTTTGATCTATACCAGATTCTATCCCATCCAAATCGTATTGTGCATGTCTATAGGTCACATGCACAAATATTGCAACTTGATCAGAATGATAATATTGACTTTGGAGCTCCTTTTGAGGGGAAAATGTATAGTTCTCCGCAAAATCTACAACTGAAAGAATACAACCAAGTGGGAAACAATTTTTGGAATCACAAAACTGTTTAGCTTGCCATCGTGCACCATGACAATGTTGGATATGTGGATAAATCATAGATCGAAATCTGTCCATGAACTGAAGGTACGGTAATTCACTCTCTTTTAATGTAATTTTTTTTTATTCACCTCCTGTCTTCGTTTGGTATATCTCATATTCAAATCTCTTCCACTGGACTGGTGTTGTAACATCAATATTATTAAATTGTAAAGGAAATTGCTGCAAATTTCCACAATTATTGCATTCATTTTTTATACACTGGACATTAAATTCATCTGAACCTTCTGATTTATCACATAAAATGGACTTTACAAATTCTGTTGTACTTCCAGTAACCATACCTAGATTAAGTATTGTCGTAACCTTTTTATATGATTGCAAGTATAAGTGAAACTCAACATGATTTCGACAACAACATGTTTCACGAACCTTATTTATGCGTACGAAGCAAGGGCGCAACATCTCAAACATTCTCTGACATATTTTCACATCTGAAAATTCATGTTTGAATGCTTCAAACAATTCACTTTGTGTAGTATCGACAAAATGTTTTGGATGTGAAATCTTCATACCGGTCTCTTCATCGTCCATTTGTATAGTGTCCCTTCTATTGGAAGAAACACGAGAGTGATTGGTCCAAAAATCAATGACCCGTCTTCTTACATCTTCAGAAATTTTGTCTTTACGGGGAAGTCTACAAATCTGTACCCAATTCTTTTCAATATTCATATCCAACATATTTCTCTTCCTAATATATCTCTGTATAGTTCTTCGAGATACGTTGAGTAAATCAGAAATTGCTCGAACTTGATTTCTATGTGTCAATTTCTTACTAGTTATCATAGTCATCAAGGCTCTTCTAGCTGCATTTGAATCTGGTCCTTTATGATCTGCCTTGTTAACAACATTCAGTGCATCTTGTAAATTTTGAATTATTGTCTCTTTTACTTTACCTCCTCCAACTTTCCTATTATCAATACCCAACAATTCCAAAACCGGAGTCATTTCTTTTTTCTTGAATAACTTTGCAAACAATTGTGCTTTTCCCACCAAAGATTTACTCTCAAAATATTCCATCCACATATTTTTGAGATGCAATTTAATAGTGCTTTCAGGTACCAAGTGTTCCGGTTCAATTTGACTAATAAGTGATTCCTCATTCATGTCCATCAAATTCTGCATTGTAGGAAAAAAATGTATACTTCGACTACTACCAATATCCTCCCCTAGTTGAGTTGCACCTTCTACAGCGATAGGTTCTTCTTCAACATCCATTGGTTGCTCTTGGACACGTTTCGTATGACCTTTCATTTGGTCATCCCTTTTACGATCATACTTCCTTGTTCTAGTCCTTTTATTTCCCATTGCTCAAATATTTAAGCAAGATTTTTCTTATTGTTTTACTACTTCGTCACTGAAAAACTTGTCTTCAAACTCTTTCGAAATCAAAATTTCTTTGAAACTTCTCCAAAAGAATGACTCCTTGCTTCAAAATATCCTTATATCCTAAAATAAGAATGTAAATTCGCAATTGATATATATTTTTTTTTAAATATTATGCACATATATACCCTTCGGTTTGAAAGGACCGGTCGCTCACGCGACCGGTCGCGAGGGGCCGACGACTTGAGGGGACTCGGCCGAGTCCCACTCGGCCGAGTACCACTCGGCCGAGTCCCACTCGGCCGAGTCATCCTAAGTGGCATGCCAACTTGGCAGCCAAAACTTAAAAAACACAAATAATACACAATTTGCACTTGTGGTGTTTTTTTCTCTTCTGCAAATTAAAAATTTGAAAAAACTAAAACTACCCTTTTGTAGATCTTGGAATTACAATTCTAAAAATATAAATTTTATATAATTTCAATTGGAAAATGTTAAACAAATTTGTAAAAAATCACATGTAGGTATATAAAGCTTTGAGAAGTTGCTGATTCGATAAATTAAAAAAAATAGTAAATCAATTTAAAAAAAAATTAAAATTATATGAGGTACTAGAGAAGAGAATCTTCTTCAAGAATATATAATTTATTTGAATTTTAGAAAAATTTTGATAGCTGAAAAGTGGCGGGAGATAAAAACTACTGATTTCGTGTAAGTTGTACTTTGAATACTTATAACGGGCAAATTATAGATCGAAAACACTTCTTTCCTTTTTGTTGCACTAGGTATACATGTCATCTAAAACATATTTTGAAATTAGAAGAAAAAACAATGTCTTACTTATAATTATTTGACGGGAGGTAAACCCCCTGATTTTGCTGTATTTTTAGGACATGAAAAATAGACTTTAAAAATTAAAAAAATATATTAATTTATGTCCAAAATAATTTTAAAAAATTATAGGCATAAAATTCATCCTATTTCACACATTTCATCAGTTTACATCATCTTCAAATTCTAAATAGAAATGTGACTTTTATGCCCTTGAAGTTTTTTCGTTTTGGTGTTGTTAGCCTCTTCCTTTGTAAAAGGGTGACAGCTTATTGTGCTTTTACCCAAAAACCACTCTTAAATTTGTCTTTTATTAAGCCTTATAGGTAAATGTTTAGAGAACCCACTCTAGGATAACCAACCCCTTACAATTTAGAATCACCCACTTCAAGGAACACCAATCCCAGATTAATTTAGAAGCACCAACTTCTTGTAGCACCAAATCCACACTGATTTAGAAGCCCCAACTTCTTGTAGCACCAAACCCTTGAACAAGATACAAATAAAAGTTTTAATCAGAGGGATACTTTGTTTCCTTACATAACATTAGATACATACATATTCCCACCTCAGAGGTCTTATCAACAATAATAAAAATAACAACTTTAATCTCTGACTATAAATCTACAAAATTTAATGTCATCATAATCCCTCTCACCTGCATCAGTCAATGACAAACATGTCATTTTACCCTCTCACAAATATACCTATATATTTAGTTTTCTTTACATCTATTGTTTCAGTGATAATTTTTTACACTTGTATTTAAAAACCTATCACATAACCACTAAAAATAGCAACACACATTTATTCATGATAAATTTATTCAAGCATACAAAATCTTGTCACAATACATTGCATTTGACATACAACAATGTCTCATAATCTCTTATCACACTACTCAACTTTTTGAGACACTTCCAAACTCTACTTTGAACTTTCTATAGAATCTTCTACAAATTGTTTATTAGTAATGTCTTAATAAATTTCACATTAACCGCGTCAAAAGTTCTCAACTATAAACAATATTTCATGTATGTAATTTTCTTTGTATTCCAACATAAATAATCCATTCAAACCATTTAGAATCATCGGAAATTAAACAAGACAGGAAGCCTTGACTGATCATATGTATACTGCAACCTTACTGATAAAGTTTAAACCCTCACATAATCAGTTTGTGCTATAATCATTCTTCTCAAGCTACCAACTATTTCATGTCATAATTTTTCAAGTTAGTAATGACAAAAATACTTTTACAGACACAAAGATCTTAATTCAAGCTTTTAGTGTCACTATTTAGTAAAAATAAAACCTTGTTTTGTGCAAAATAGTGTAATCAACATCTTCTTAAAATTGACATCACTTCACACATCACCTCCACTTTCAAAAATTGATCGATCCATTTTATTCTTTTTACCATGAACAAAATCTATCTTCCATCATCACTTCTCTTTCCATTCTAACATGCCTCTTTTTAGTAGATTTTATTTCTTCATGTTTAACATGTTTATCATGGTTGTATCCAACAAACAATCTTTCTTATATTGATGCCTTGCTAGAATTACAAAATAGAACATATTCAACACAATGTTCATCAATTTTGATTATATATCTGGTTTTAGACTTGAAAACCCTTCTTCAAAACATAGAAAAATTGGTTAACATAGTCGGTTTGAGTCTGTTACAAAAAATTATGAATGACATCTTCAAATTCATCGTTGTAAAACTTGTTTTATATCCAACCCGATGTATATTAAAATGTCATTGCTTTAGGATTACCTATATTCTCTAGTAGTTGCGTAACCAAAGAAGTGTATAATTGGTTTGAAGAGACGATATCATTTTTAATATGCTCAATCCCTTCATTTTCTAGATTGCTTATGTTGTCCAATATAATACATTCAACCATCATAGTTTGTAGATCATTAAGAATGAAGATGGATGTCATTTAAGCCTCAATTTAAGCAGATTTTTTATATTCAATGCAGAGAACATTTTTTAAGATCAACCAATGATAGTAATTTAATCCTTTATTTGATTATTGATATCTGCTAGCAAAAAGACTTTGTTGTCAATAATTGAACTCAATATCTTTATATAGAATGTTCTTGTTGCCATACAAAGTTCTTGTCGACCAAGTTACAGGATTAAAACCCTCACCAATGCCAATTACCGAAGCATGTAACTCTATATAACTATCATAGAAAATCACAGTAAGGATTTAGCACAACACCAGATAGATTCCCAAGCTGCTCAAATAATTTGACTATTATCATAAATACAAAAAGATGCATGTGGTGAACAACAACTATAAGGTGTGGGTAATATACGCCATTGGAGGGAGTGTGAAGCCTATGATTAGAAGAGAAGGAAATCACTTTGTGGCCACCAAGGAGGAGTACAGGAAGCAAGTGACATGGCATGAGAGCCATGATGGAAAGACTTGGCTGTGGAAGTCTGTGAAAGACACATTTCTGAACCTGGCATAATTCATTCCATCTGGGAAAGGAAAAGCGCTTCCCCTCTACCAGACAACCCAGCAATTTAAAGTCGTTGATGGAAGATCAATACCCATTTTGACCTATGGTGCAAGAGTCCTAGCCTACACTCCCTTAGGGCCTTGTCTCTAATTTATCTCGTTCTTCTATACTTAGATGGTTGTTCTTGTACAAATTATTTCATTCGATTCATTTCATTCTTCCTCGTTCTTACATTCTTTCATTCAAATCGTTGCATTCATCTTGGCGTTGAGGATTCAATTCTTAGAAATTGTGTCTATGCAATCTTACAAGAGAGATCTTATACGATAAAATTTATTTCATATCAAAATATCTATTTTTTTTACTACATACAAGTTTAAATATTTAATTAGGAAAATTACATGAATTGAAATTTTAAATTATAATTTATGTACTAATGTATTAATTAATTACTATCAAAACAAATCTAAAGAAAAAGGGAATAAATCTGTTATTTTAAGAATTTGTGTTCTACTAATTAACAACTAAATATAATTTCAATTTTAGAAAATAAATACATTGAAATAATTTTATTTGTTCAAAAGTAATAAATAAAATACACTAAAAATCTAGATTTTATTAATTTACCTTTTTTCAAAAGTATATATCACTTTCTAGTGATTTAAACAAAAAAATTAGGTAGGTTTTTATCATTTTCTTTATATACGTAGGACACAACTTTGAGTTTTCACCCTAGTTGTGATATATATACAAGGAGGTCATCCTAATGGAGAAATCCCACTCGGTGATATGTGAGGAGTGATTATACATTAATATGGCCAGATTATGGTTGTATGTCAATTGATACTTTATGGCTTGGTTGGATAATGAGAACTTTGGTATTTAGTACATATGCCAATTTCTATGATCTCACACAAATGGTTAGAAGGTTGTATAATTTCAGGGAAAATGGAGTGAGTGTTTCTCTCTTGAAACATTAGAGTTAGTTTTATAGAAGTATTTTGTAGATTGAGATACAAATGCAGACCTTATTATATATCAAATCATTTATCATAAATATTTCCTACATATATGACTAAGGACCTTGGTACCAATTGAGAATGAAGTGGCTAGTATGACTTGGAAACATAAGGTTTCATAATAGGGAATAGTGTTGAACCTAGAAAAGTAAGGAACTCTACAAAACAATATGAAAGAAGTCTAAGGAAAATTCATTCCTAATGAATTACGTCATTTTTACTTCATAATTAGACTATAGTTCTAGATTTTTGTACAAAAGTAAATAACTGAATTTTAAGAAAATAAATAGAGCTATTTTCTTTTTTAGAACAAAAAAAACCAAAAAAATGATCTATAAGGATGTACATCAACCATCCCTCAAGAATAGCTAAAGTTTTGTATGAACTTCTATTTGTCTCTCCTAATTTCAAAATTAAGCAAATGTTATTTGTAGAAAAAAAACTTAGTCACCTTCATCCTTGACTAAGGAAAAAAAAATTCTCAGTTATCTTGGTGTAGTTTCCTCCCTCTAAACTATCCCCACTACACCATTTGAATTAACTTCCCTAATATAGAAGATGTGTTGGCTACATGCTATAGAAAATGTGCCTACAAACTTAATTAATCAAAGAGATTATTTTTTCTTTATAAAGAAATAGATATCTAGTGGTTGTACTAGATATTAATGGATCTTTAATAGGATATGTTTTCTCAAGAAATACATTCCTACTAAAATTAAAGAGCTAGTTCATTGAATTTGAAGGAGATTAGAAATAAATTTAATGACGGTTGTCAATAGGGGCTAAAAGGAATAAGAATGGTTTTTTTTTTTAACTTTTTGATGTTGTTAATGAAAAAGATTCAGAGTGTTTAATTTGTTTCATATGATTTATCCTTAATTACAAAATAACAAAATCATAAAGATATGATTTAGAGTATACCTGACTGATAATATTTAGAAATAATGATCTTAAAATATAACACATGCATGTCTAGAGAAATATCAACAATTGTTAGTATATTTTGTTGGCATATTTACATTGATTGTGTTACAGTTTTAACTGCTAATAAATGTGCACTAACTGATGTGCTTACATGTAAGTAGTTAACACTAACCGATGCGTTGATATGTAAGTAGTTAACATTTATTTTTTATCTGTTATCTGCACTATATAGTATTGTAGTCATTGATCAATAATATATAGAAACATTCTACTCTAACATTTGGTATCAAAGAAGGGTGAATTATAGCTGTGTAGAATGTGTTTCTTAGAGAAGTAAAGACTGTGTGTTGAATTGCCCATGCCCTTGAATGGAGAATGCCTATGATCATGTATTTTGAGTTGTACCTTTGAATTTGTTTGGAGTGTTATTGACCATGTGTGTTGATACATTCTCTGAGCATGTGTGGAGAGTCTGGTTGAGCCATCATCTGAGTGTGTGTGGAGTGTCGGGTCCCTTCTCCTGTCATGCATGATCATGCATGGAGTCATGCCTAAGCATATTAGTCTCTTCCATGTTTGAGCATATAATTTCTATCAATATTTTATAAACAATGGCTCTCTCTTGATCTTCAACATTATTGGATTCAATGCACATATGATAAGGTATGAATCAACAATTAGAGCAGAGTTGTTTGTAGTCATTGCTGAAGAGTTTGTGGATATGAGGCAAAAATGTTACATTGGTATTTGATAATTCATTGTTGAATAATTCAAGACTATGATTCAAGAGTTTAGGACTAAGAGCTTAAGAACACAACTCAAAGATACTCTTGAGAGCTACACCTTTCTGAGGGTCAAGAGATAGCTTGATGGAGCCTTTCTTTTTTCAGGGTTTGCTACTTTGGAAGAAAAGTTTTTTAAAATATGTATTCATATTATGTAATCAACATGTTTTTTTATCTAAGCCTTAAGGGAAAATCCCTAAGGCACAGTTTTTTTTATGTTGTTAGGATCAATGTATTAAGGGGAGGACTGTTGGCATAATTACATTGATGGTGTTATAGTTTTAACTGCTACTAACTATGCACTAATTGATGCACTCATATGTAAGTAGTTAACACTAACTAATGCACTAATATGTAAGTAGTTAACAATTATTTGTTAACTGTTATCTGCACTATATAGTATTGTAGTCATCGATCAATAATATATCAAAACATTCTACTTTGACATATTTCTGTGGTAATTATTTAATCTCTTAATAAAAAATAATTATATCAAAAACATTGAAAATGAATATGCCTACACAAATTGAACATATTTTTTTTTATGTACAACAAATAGAAGCTAAGGTAAAGATAAATTTCTTGGGCTTGTGCCTTTGGTGAAATGGTGGGCCTTCTTGCCTATAGTGCCTACAACCAAGGTTCAAGTCTCCACAGGGTCACTCTCTATTGTGGTTCTTAATTGAGAGTTGTTGACTTTGACCCTTAGTGAAATAGTGGGGCTTATTGCCTGTAGTGCTTACAACCAAGGGTTAAAGAACATTATTGGCTTCTGCCTATTACCCAAAATTTTAGGCTTGTGCCTTTGGTGAAATGGTGGGGCTTCTTTCATGTAGTGGCTACAACCAAAGTTCAAGTCTCCACAGGGTCACTCTCTACTGTGGTTCTTAATTGAGAGTTGTTAACTTTGACCCTTGGTGAAATAGTGGGGCTTCTTGCCTATAGTGCTTACAACCAAGGGTTAAAAAGAACATTATTGGCTTTTGCCTATTACCCCAAAAATTTGGGCTTGTGCCTTTGGTTAAATGGTGGGGCTTCTTGCCTGTAGTGCCTACAACCAAGGTTCAAGTCTCCACAAGGTCACTCTCTACTGTGGTTCTTAATTGAGAGTTGTTGACTTTGACCCTTGGTGAAATAGTGGGGCTTATTGCCTATAGTGCTTACAACCAAGGGTTAAAAAACACTATTGGCTTCTGCCTATTACCCAAAATTTTGGGCTTGTGCCTTTGGTGAAATGGCGGGGCTTCTTGCCTGTAGTGCCTACAACCAAGGTTCAAGTCTCCACAGGGTCACTCTCTACTATGGTTCTTAATTGAGAGTTGTTGACTTTGACCCTTGTTGAAATAGTGGGGCTTATTGCCTGTAGTGCTTACAACCAAGGGTTAAAGAACATTATTGGCTTCTTCCTATTACCCAAAATTTTATGGGAACACCCCACAACGCAATGGTAAGTTGTGAGCCTCTCATTTGGGAGGTCTTGGGTTCAAGTCTTCTTGAGCCCCATGTTGATCTTGGCTTCGGCCTATTATCTATCAAAAAAAAAAAGGTAAAGATAAATTTCACATTGGGGAAAATATAAGACTAATGTTATGAGTGTACTACATTGAATTCTTCTCTTGTGTCACTCTCTCCATTCCTCTATTTTGTTCCCTCATTAAATTTAATACATTGTATTTTTAAATTTATTAAAAATAATGTCTATTGTAATCCACCATGCCAATAAAATGGTCTATGATTCTTTCAATAGTAAAACTATTTCATATGCTTTATTTATTTTATCTTATTTTTATTTTTTCAAAATCTCTTTCATATCACTTTCCATATAAACATAGAATCTCCAACTCTTTTCCAATGTTATTAGGATTATTAGTATGAAAATAAATGAATAATTCATCATATTTTGTTATGCCAAAGTAATAATCTTTCTAAGGCACACTTGATTGAACTTACTAACTAAATATATTTTACTTCTATAGCAATATCTTGTGCATAAGTAATAACTAAAAATTTAGATTTCTTTAGAATATGTAAAATAATTATTGTTACTTATTAAAATAAGCACATTTGTATTTTTTTGGGTAACTTGAATAAATGTTATTACTTTTTAGATATGCATTTATTACTAAATATTTAACAAATATTATATGAAAAATATATTATAACCTTTAGAAACCTTGCAATTCAATTGATTAAATCATCGAAAGGTGAATGCAAGTATCGTTCATTGCAACATTCCCAACCAAAGCCCGTAATGACCTTCATGGACCAAAGATTCTATATGGCTACCTCCATGGTACTATTGATCATTCTAACTCTTTAGTTCACCTTTTCTACTTCTATCCCCTCATATTATGTTATAAACAATTGGTGGAGGATCTAGATCCAAGCTGGGCACAAAATAGAATGATTTACACAGATTATGAAGTGGTCTTTGGAAGTGCAGCCAAGGGAGGTGAAGGAGGAGATATGTACACAGTCACTAGATGGGAGGATGATGATGTGAGTCTCCGGCTTGGGACACTCAAATACAGAGTTACTGCATGTGATGAAAACTATCATGTTAAGAGAAAGCCTAAACATTCAAATGTTAGCAATAAAGAAGATACTCAAATATAAATCTAACACTTATGAAACTTGCAAGAACTAAACAAAGAATTTTTCTCCACAACCTCCAATGAGCAATAAGCAAGTGCACCCAAGACCTACTTGATTTCAGCTCTTAGAGATATTTGTGGGTGTACTCTCCCAACACAAGTATGAATCCCACTATGAATGCAAGGTAAATTAAAACAAAGCTTTAACTACCCAAGGAGGAGCTATAGAAGAAACCCTCAAGTATTCAATGAAAGAAGCCAAAGAAGCTCAAGGAGGAGCTATGAAATCAATCCACAAGCTCAATGGAATTTAAGCAACAAATGCATATGAATCTAAAACATGGAGTAAACTAAGTTCTAAAAACTTAAGAGAAATCTAGCAACTACCAAATTATTAGTGAAAAACTCTAAATGCAAGAAAAAAAACTAACATATTAATTCTACATGCAAATGATAGATGATTTTCTTGAGGCAAGGGTCCTATTTATAGGATTTTGGAGGGCTAGGGTGAGGTGGCATCTATGTGGAATCCACATAGGTTCCACCAAGGAGACACATAAGCCATGCAAAGTCCAAGACTTGCTCACACATGTGTGAGCAACTTGGGATGTGAGAGGTCAATGTGTACTCCAAGTACATTTGTAAGTGTGTGTACGAGATGTGTAAGAGAAAAGTCCATTTTCACAATTTTGGAAGGTGCAAGAAGTGTCATCAAAATTGTACTTGAAGCCTTCTTTATGAAAATTTTGGCAATTTTTGAAAAGAAAATTTTTAAAAATTTTCTCACACATGTGTGAGCAAATAATTAGGACTAATGGATGTAGGAATCCAAAAATTAGCCTAATTAATCTTAGTTAATTAGTGAGTAGGTTTATTAGATAGAAAATGATGTGTGTAGGATAGCATCTAGGTTGGATTTAGGATTAAATTAAATAAAATTTAATCTAATCATGGCTTAGTAGAAATAAAGAATGTGACAGAATTAAATAAATAAATAAATTATTTAAAAGGGGAATATGAAGGAACATGTATTAAATTTAATACATTATGAAAGGTAGTATTTAAATTTAATTCAAATACTATTATTAGTGAATTTATTTAATTAAATAAATTTAATTAAATAAATAGCTGAATTTAACAAATATAATTAATTAAAAATTAACTATAATGTTATTTGGGATCATTAATTAAATTAAATTTAATTAATGTTAAAAGGATGAATTTAGGTGTCTACATTTTGCCTCTCTTTGAGGTGGTGTCTGAAATGACATCGCATCAAAGAAAATAAAATATAGATGCCCCAGAGGAAAAACGGGACCTAAGAGGTGCACAGAGGAGAAGTCAGTAGGAGGGTGTGCCCCCTCGGGAAAATAGGCCAAAAATAAAAATTTTGGTCAATTTTCATGAAAGGAGGGAAAAGGACTTTGCATGACTTTGATAGAAAGGAAGGGTCGATCGATGGGCAACAGACAAGAGTGATCCAGTGAATTCAAAAAAATCCACCGTCATTGTGGCTCCAGTTCGTTATGTCGGGGGGGGTGGCAAGAGAAAAAGGGAGAAGGGGGCATATGACAAAACGGGCATCGCCACTTGGCGAAGGGAAACATCCAATGGCGGAGGAGATATCGACGATGGACAAGAATGGAGGCGTGATCAAGAAGGGGAGAGCCACCCATTCATAGGCCTCCTCAATGTCAGCAATAATATCATCCATGAATTAAACATCCACGACTACAAGACAAGTGTATTTGGCTATTTCTCATATGTCTTTTTTGTCCTTGATGACAAGACACTAATAGTCATGTGCATTATCATGATATGATCCTATTATATATACTTGGAAACATAATGAATATAGTATTTGGTTTATGTTAAGACTAATGAAATTTGAGTATAAGTTGAACAATTGATTGTGATATTAATCTCATGTTGAAACGATGATAAGAGGATGAGTATAAGCCATTATGATATTAAATTAGAGATATGCTTTTAATTAGGGGAAAACATATTTTGAAGGGACTAAAAAGCCTATAAAAATAAATTTTGAGGGTGATCTGGAACCCCAATTGCAAAAGAATCAATCATTACATACATGTAGACATCAACCAATAGAGAAACAACATCTAAATAGAAAAGACATACAAACCACATGCCAAAGCCTTACACTAAACATTAAAGGGTTAAAAAAGGCACCCTAAGCTTTAATCAAAATGGGTTTTACGTGGACCTCATAACCCTACAAGGGATTTTGATGGGCTCCTCCAACCTTTTACAATCTGCCTCAAAATATTGCACACTAAAGATCCAGTTGAAAAATCCTTGGGTTTTGCCAGGAACCAAAAACCTCACCTTGGGAATCTAAGATAATTTACTAGTCTAATTATACGTTGGATTACAAATAATTATGTCAAGATTGATGCTATGTGATTATTTAAAGAATTATTTTTTTAAAAAAATCTAATACTTCCAGTATTTCAATTTTATTCATTAGTTTCATCTTAAATTAATAAATTCTAATTAAAAATATATATTTAAAACCTAATCAAATTCATTAATAATGAAATTTAGTTTTATTTAAAAATTATGAAATACTCATCATCTATATTGTTAGAGTTAGTTTAATTCTTGCTATTTGTACGGCATTTTATGTATGAATTTCAAGCTAAGGTTTGGGTTTCCTATTCTCAAAGAAAACAAATGCCACAAGTTTCAAATTTTCTAATTTCATGAAACACTTACCTACTCCAAATTTTATACCCATTCAATAAAGGAATAAAAATATGATGTAATAAGAAACAAGTACGTGATCTAAAATGGGCATCTATTTATAAATCAAATGGGTTTCTTTTCTGAAATCAATATAATTTTAAAGGAAAAAATCAAGAAAATCATAATCCTATAATTTATCAAAAATATAGATTTAAAAACTTGTACTTATTGTCACATAAAGCCCTACTATTGCAAACCATGGCTTACTTAGACCATAACTAAGATAACTATAAGTAAAAATACATACAAACATACATGTACATATATATTCACAGTTAAAGTATAAAAAGTTTATAAATTTATAGGATTTTTTATAAATACTAATACTCTTATTTTACTTAAACTTCATTGAATTATTCAAATTGAATTTCCTAATGATTTTAATATTTTAATAGAATACAATTTATTTTCTTAAATGCAAGTTAAATATGAGAAAATAACTAGTTAATTTGTTTTTTATTACAAGTAAAAATAGGTTTTATGGGGACCCGAAACCCCTTACAAGTCTTACAAGAAAGGAATAAGCATTAAGTTCACTGAAATGAAATAGGACTGAAAACAACTAGTTAATTTTTTATTATTAATTTTACCATTTAATTGTGAAAAGTATTTTATAAAAGATTTAATCCTACTTAAATTTGGTTTGGAATATATTGGAGCATTGAAGCCTTATAAATGTATCTTATTTATTATTGTTTATATCTTTATTGTAAAGTGTAAACATTTCAAGAAATTTATACAAATGAAAACTATTCAAAATGGTCACCTTAATGCTTGAAGTGGTTCATATTTATGAAAAAAATTATAATAAATGAACTATGATTGAACTACCAAATCACCTAACACAATTACAATAATAATAATTTTAGATTCTTTAATTTAAATAATTATATATTTTATATAAAAAAATTCTAAGTCTTATAGATGGTACGATGAACTAAAATGATTTTACCAACAAAAATTAATAATATGTAACTAAAATTTAGATTAAGTTCCAACAAATTAAGATATAGTAATATATACTTTTCATAATTATATAAGCTAGTTAACTCGAATATGTGGAAATTAAAAGGATGAGTTTAAAATTAATTTATAAAATGTCTAAATTAGAACTTGTTTTTTATTTAGTATGGAGAGCACCCTAATCCTATCATAGTTAGAAACACACTAGGAAGAAACAAAGGAAACCCTACTCAGAGCCATGACAACTGAGAGAAACCAGAACTATCCCACCCAAAAAATTAATCAAAAATACCAAAAGCCATCTTCAAAGAGTTTCTACTACTAAGCTAGTAACTTTAACATTGTCAAATTTAACTTTAGCTATCCAGCTTAAAGTGCTAAAACTAACAGTACTATAGAAACTACTAAATACTATCATCATAGTATTTTTGAGATTTATCAAACAATAGATATGCTATGAAGACCACATGAACCATAAGTCTAGAACAACCATAGAGAAAAACTAGAAGACTGAACAAAAAACTAGCAACAAAATAGAACTCATTATCATAATAACTTGTCATTTTGTTCCAATCCTTATGCAACCTCTTGAGAGTAGAACCCCAATCTTTAGTATCCTCGTCATTGTGCTCCTCATCTTTAGTAGGTTCTTCCTATTTTTTTCTCACAAATCTCTTCATTCTGTTTCTTCTCATTATCACACAAAATAGGGCTCTACTCATAATATCATCCATCACCTTGCAGATGGAATGAATAGAATTTTTACAATCCTTCTTGAAGTTATAAGGAATCGTGACGACTCCCTCTAGAATACTATTTTTTTTAGCAGCTCAACAATTTGAGCCTAGAGATTAGAAGGGGAGATTTTCACCTCAACGAGGGAAGGGTGGTCATTATCACCATGAAGACTACCAGAATGAGGAGGGGTCTCGCAAGCCATATTAAAAATTTCTTCTAGGTCACTCAAATTATTAGTAAGTTCCTTTTCTTTTGATGTTTCCTCGAGTTCTTGAGCATCAGCCGTATAGTCCTCATCATCTAAATTTTTAGTAGTTTATTCTTCCTCCTCAAGTTCAAATTCATTGTCAATTTCAAGAACTATTTGATCATTTTTTGTATCCTTCTTATCTTTATTACGAAACCTAATTGAACATCTTTCCATAGAGCTCCCTTCATTTTTAGGTTCTTCAACCTCATGCCTATCTTCCATTTTTTCTTCCTTTTTGTCAATATCTATGAAGGAGGTAGTTTTCTTAGGATTTTTACTACCCATTTTGGTAGCAGAAGGCATAGGCTTGGAATGGGTTCTTTTCCATTTCTTGGGGGTGGTTAGAAGCAAAGATTCCTCTAAAGGAATCTCCTTCTCTAGGGTTTTTAATTTCTCCATAATTTTGGGAGTTTTCTTTTTCAGATGAGGGTTATAGTCGACTTTTTTTTATTAGATCTTGTTCTTATTGTATAGTTGACTTTCTTTAAATGTTATAGAATATGGTGTACACCTTTCATAATAGAGTTGAATAATATCATATATTAAAAAAATTTGGAAGAAAAAGAATTATCATATAATAATCATATACTAGTAGCTCATTTTTCTTAGTTATTTTAGGTTATTTATTAAGGGATAAAAAAAAATCCAATCATTCATGAAAAATAGCTCATATGATTTTAATATTTATTTATTTGAAATTACTTATGAACTTTTATAGATATTGTGTCATTTGATGTTTGTTTAAAATATTTATTTGAGCTTATTTTTTCTTGAAATGATAAAACTATCTAATATTTTTAACAAATTTATCTGCATTTAAAATGGTTTGATTTTTAAATCTATATTAATAAATTTAAAATATAAATTAATTACATTACTTTCAACAATATGAACTCTCTAATCAAAGTTTTTTTTATTACCCTTCTTCCTTTTCAAAGAATTTGTTGTATTTTATATTACTTAATATAGCAATAAATATGTTATATAGGGTATATTGAGAAGCAATTTAGTGAGAATGCATCTAGGTTTTTTGATAACATATAATTTGTAACTATATTTATTATTCAAATATTTGTTTTTATTTTCATTCACAACTGATAATATCTATATCTTATTTTTTTAAGAATTATTATAACCATACAAACTCTAATAATTATTGAAGGAAATAGAAAACAATGTATTCTATCATACTTGATAAATTTTCTACTCACTAGTACATTTGGGACCTTTTTCCGATGTCAGGGCATCAAAATTGAGACTGTTTACTGTCGATATTATGACACCACCCGACGTCGCAGTTTTGTAGTAAAAAAAAACTAACAGTTTCGTTGGGCATCATACTTACGATGACATTGGATGTCACAAGAAGGGGGTGAAAATAAGGCGAACCTAGTGTTGGACCTATTTGTGACTGTCACAATTGCAATGCCTATCCGTCACAAAAAATAAAAATGATGGTGACCTGTCAGAATCTTTTGATGGGTTGTCATCGTTTATAATTTGTTTGCCGACAAAGACCCTGTTAGTGTGACATATATCCATCAGAAGTGTATGATGGATATACATCATTATTATTTTTGAATGACAGTGATGTTGTGCATGCGATGGGGACCTGTCAGAGTTTTACAACGGATATCCATCATTTAGAGTTTTTTACCGACAACGATGTTGTGCATGGGACGGCTAGATGTCAAATTATTTCGACAGATAACTGTCATTGTTTTATGGCCATCACAATTGGGACGACAATCATTTTTTTAAAAAAAATATAAATATCTTTTCATCAGGTTGGTATCGATTCAGAAGGGTGTTCTTCCAGGTCTGGTTCCTGCTCGTGATTTGGTTAGGATCATTCAGAGATGACTTTACAGTAGATTCAGTAGCAGCTCGTGGATTATTGAGTTAGATGTGATGACTTGGGATAAGTCTTCTTCTTGGTGAACCGATCTGAGAAACAAATTACAAAAAGTGGGTCGTTTGATGTGACTTATGAGACATTGGATGCCTCTTCATAGCGGGTTCGCGGTGCCGTCTGTGGTGTTTCTTTGTGACTAGGTTCTTGGTAGAGATCTGTTGATTTGGTAGCCATTGAGATGGATCGATATATATTTTTCATATGTGGATTGAGATCTTAAATTAGAGCTTCTCTTTGTTTTGAGAATATTTTAACATTCTCTACTTAACAGGGCCAACCACGTGAAGGTGGAAGCTCATCTGACCCCTCCTAAGAGCCTCTTATGACCCTTTATGACATTTTAAGACCTCTAATATGTATTCTTAGGGATTGTAAAGGGTCATAAAGGGTCATGGGACACAAAAACTAAGAAACATAAATGTAGGCATCATGGTCACAATTTTTTGGAAACACAACATAATTGAGTGGTATACCCATACGTGTTGCATCATCTGGGTATACCATTCAATTATGTTGTGTCTCCAAAATATTGTGACCATGATGCCTACATTTATGTTTCTCAGCTGTTGTGATATCTACATTTATGTTTCTCATTTATCGTATTTATGTGCATGTTCATTATGTGTATCTACTAGAAATTCTAAAAAAAAATTAGTATCTACAATAGCCCTTTGTTAACCACATTTACGCATATGGTCCCAACAAATTAGTGCACAAACTACACAAAGAAGGCATCACAAAAATATGATTTATGCTTTCTCCATTGAAGCAATCTTGGCGGCACTAGCTGCCTCTCGAGCCTTGCATAAGTTTCACTCATTTCTTACATCAAGTATAGATGTAGATGGGGTAGATGTAAATGTGGTTTGATCGACCCACTAAAAGTATTGACATCCATAATTTCCCTGCAATACCAAATGTACATCAGTTCTTCATAAAATGATTAATTAGTTGTCACATTATTTTTAAATCATAAAATATAATTACGTATCTAGACCATTTTCCTATTTGGGCAAACCCCAAATTGATGCCTAGGATTACTTGTTGTTCATGATGTCTTCAACATGCATGGGCCAACACCACATTGACACATAGGCACATTGACTGAAGTCATCAATGTGATTTCGACAAATATTGCATTATCACAAATATTGCATTGTCATTATTTTGTTCATTCATACTAATTATAATTACAATAAAAAGAAACATACTAATGTAGACTTGCACATTTTTTGGCTAAGTCGAAGTGTTTGGTTTAAATCACTAGACACTCAAAACAAAATGACAAACCAAAGACAACCATGCAATAAAAAGAAATTACTAAGAAATTCAGAATTAGCTCACTCCATTGTAGGGAACAAAGAGAATCCCCTGTGATTTAAGATCATTGATGTGCAAGGAAATAGAAAATTAGCAGAAGCAACTCTCATATAAGTAAAACATATAAAACAAGGTGAATAAAAGTAGTACATATAAAATAATCATTAGAACATGCTAAACATCTGGCATAATTGTACATTTCATTCATGTCATTGATATTCTTCTTCATCCATCTCATCATCAAGATCATCATCATCGACGACATCATCACCACCACTATCATCATCATCATCGTCATCACCATCATCATCATCATCATCATCATCATCATCATCATCATCATCCTCATCAGTAGTAGCATCATTGTCATTAGTAGAAACATTATCATCATCTTCTTCTTCATATTATTCTTCCACTAGCTCTCAATCGTGATCATCATCTTCCACTTCTTCATCTTCCTCGGTATCTTCTTTCATCACATTATACTTTGTTAGCCTTCCTCTTGAATCATGTCAAACAAAAAATGACCAACACGGTTTATGTGGAACTTTTGAGTAAAATACTTGCTCACATTGGCTTGGAAGAACATAGAACTCTTCTCCAACTGGCTCAAACAACCTTGTATTAATCATTGGAAATCCATTGTTATGTTCAATAACAATTCTATCATGATCATTTTTATTGAGTTGTAGTCTATACCATTTCACAATGAAGAGAACTAATTTGAAGTAATTAAAGTCATAGTCAAGTATATCAACCAAAATACCATAGTATTGATTTTGCAACTCTCGAAGATGTAAGTCATTTCTAGATGAAATATTAGTCACCTGAAACACTGCACTTATCCTAAAATCACAAGTTCTCTTCATGTCATCCAACTTTTTGATGCAAAATTTATAACCATTGCAAAACATAGCCTTGTGGTGTTTTATCTGCAATAATGTCAAATATGTATAAATTATTGCATCACAAGTTGAAAAACATACGATTGATTAATTAACAAATTTATAAGTATATGGCGATCTCTTAAACCATATGTTAAATCTATTTCCTTTTGTGTAACATTGGGATCTCCATTACGATGAGCTTGTATAACCAATGAAGACATGGATTCTCATGTTAATCTATGACCATCATGTTGACATCGTTTAATCTATGTCTTCATCCAATCTTGATTGTTTGCAATAAACAAATGTATTACATCCCACTCTTTACCGGCTGTACAAAAGTAAATAGATGACTCATAGTAGATTTATTTTAAAGATTAATAATTAATTAACTACAATAACATCTCATAATTTATTAGCTTTCAGTTTCCTGAATCTACCATTTCCCACCAAGTTCTCCCCTTCAAATTTTTTAATTGAGTCGAGATCTCAAATACAATCTATATAGTTCTTTGCTGCAAGATTAGGAAGATATTGAGTAACATACACCATCATCTTCTATACCATATATCCCTCAACCATAAATCCCTCAGGACGTGCTCTTTGTCATACCAAACCCTTCAAAAATTTTAAGTGTCTCTCAACCATCCACATTGACCTAGCATGTACAAGTCCACACAATTCAATCTCCTCAACTTGGTGTATAAGGTAGTGTTCTTGTACATTGAAAAAAGTTGGAGGTAAACACTTTTGCATTTCACACATTAATCAACAAATTATTTTCTTCTAATATTTTATATCTTCTTTATGGATTTTTTTAGATGACAACCACCTACAAGGGATTCAAGATATTAATATATAAATACGAAACTTTACAATATATTACTTGTTTGATATTATTATTTGATATATTGAATAAATATCACTGCTTACCTCATGTATTTTCCAAGATGATATATCAGTTGTTTGATATTATTGTCAAAGTTCTTTGGGAGAGATAGGGGTAGCAAATACTGCAAAAATTGTCAACTGATCATTTCATACAATGAAAATTGAATGCAATTACAAAAATATATTGTAAATACAAAAGACTATGACTTACCTTGATGAAGGTATGCCAATCATGCATTTTCATCCCTGACCCAAAATTATTTTTCTTTGATATGAGATTGCTTATATCTGCAGCAAATCCTGTAGCAAATCAAATTTTTCGGATCACTTCTTTTATGGCATTACTTTGTTGCTCTATTAATAACCAAGAAAGAGCACTTGCATTAATCTAGTCTCCATTACTATTTGATTCAATGATATTTTTCATTATATGATTTGAATCATGAATGTCACTACAAATTTTGCCAAGTTTTTCTTTATCACACCTTTCATCCAATATTTTCCATAGTGTCTCTGTTACATTCTTTCCAATATGCATAGTATCAAACAAATGCACAATTTATAGATGCTCATAGCAGGGAAACCTACTAAATTCTCTAAGATAACATTTTAGTCCTTTTGGAAGCTGATTGGTGATGCCTTCATGACCTTCAAGATCATCAACTACATAATTAGCCAACAAAACACAATCAAAATATATAAGTTTCAAACATCAACCATTATGTAGAATGATATTACCTTGAATTCTATTATATTCCAATTGCCATAGGTGAGGTTTCATTCTTTGAGGCTTTGATGTAGTCTCTTCTTTCAAATTGAAAAGATGTCTTTCTACACTTCGATACTTATGATTTTTGGGGAGGAACTGCCTATACTCATCAAACACCTATTTTTTTAAAATTTTAGAATGATAGGATTTCATATTTGGACCACACATTGGACATGAAAATTTTTCTTTTGTTTGAAGACCTATCAAATAATGATAAAATTAGATTAAATATGTATATTTTTAGAATTTGAATTATCACGTACAACTAGAATTCACCATAACATACCACAGAAATGTGTCAACCCTGCAGCATCATGAATTTTCCACACAAGCATTGCATGGAATTGAAATTATCTTTTTCCAATTGGTTGGGAGATGTTATACATAGTGAAACCATTTCATAACACCAACAACTCATCAATAAGAGGCACAATATATACATTCATATCTTTCACTTGTACTTACCTAGTTGAATTAACAACATCAGATAATTATTATGGTCATTTCACTCCAAGACTTATAATTACATGTAGATAACTATAAAATAATAAGATACCTAAAATAATCATTTCCAATATAATGTGCTTCCTCTTTATTGACATCCATGGAGGAAGATTATTGTTTATAACAAAAATAGGCCGCACCAAGCAAATGGATCTCATCTCTCCATGTGGATTGACACCGTCTACTGCCAAAGAAAGCCTGAGATTTTGAGGTTCCTCTTTAAAGTGTGGCCACTTTTCCTCTATGTCCATAAATGATGAACCATCCACAGGCATTTGAATAATGTCATCTTGACTCCTACCGCATGCATGGTAATCCATAAATTGTGCCAAGCTATTGCACCTGAATAATCATTTCAGAAGTGGAATAATGGGGATGTGCATGAAGAACCTTGCAAGGTACCTTTTTTGTCACTTGATCATCTTGATATCTACTCGTATGGCATTCAGGACATTCTATTGCATTTTTGTGTTCTTTATAATAAATAATATGATCTTCAGGACAAGCATCTATTGTTTGATACTTCATTCTAATATGTTTCATAGTGGCACATAATTCTCGGTACGAGTAAGGGAGAATATTTGATGGTGGTAACAGAAAGTCACTTATCAATCTATAACAAATAATATAAGTCATTACTATAAACAATCTTAATGGTACATATTTCACCTTTTACAGAGTATAATGACATATATGACAAATCTTAGCATATGTGACATTGCTATGTTGGATAAGCCATTCATAACCTTCAAATTCACCAACAAAAATACAACAAAGACAAGAGTAGATTGGGAGCCTTTGTAAAGGGCCATGTCCGCCTTCTTATGTAGAGGTATATCATGGACATTGTCAATGTCATCCTCATCATAATCATCATCATCAGCAGCACTAGCAGCACCAGTACCAAATGTGCCAATAATCAATGCATTCATACCATCATCTTCAAATATGTTTTCTGGCACATGATCATAATCTTCTATGGGATCATGATCTTCAAATTCAATACTCACACCTCCATGTTCCTCTATATTCACACTAGGGAGATCAACCTATATAAAAATGATGATAATCAAACCCCCCTTCAATGTGATAATCAAATCTCCTTCCATGGTTCATATGTATATTAATTGTGAAAATAATATAACAAACAAATTACCACTAGATTATAATCAAACCCCCCTTCAATGTGACCATTCTCCCTACAATGTCTCCTTGTTGTTTTTATTTTGATTCTTCTTGTCTTTAAGCCGTTTCAACTCTTACATGGACAATAACATTTATCATCGCCTTTTCTTTGAAAGTTAGACAACAATCTAGCGACTGTCTCCCTATTTTGATCAAATTCCATTGTATTATCTAACATGATCCTAAATGTGTATATCTGCAAAACAAATTGGAGATGCCTCATTTCATTACCTTCATGTCACCTTCTCATAGCTTCTCATTTTCTGACAGATTTCACCAAAGGCTTTGTAGGAAACCAAGGGGTATTCTTGAGTTCAAACACATTGATCTACTACAACTGAATTATAAATCATGAGTTCACTATAAATCAAGGGGCATTATAAATCATGAATTCGCTATAAAATTAATGTATTGCTCTAGATTTCATATGGAAATTTTTTCAAATGGTTGGCATGTATGTTTATTCAAATGGAGTTATATTGTTTGGAATGGATAGGTTGATATCAAATTCTATGTCCCTATTTGTTCTAATAGCATCAATATAACAAACAGAGCACCAACCAATCAAATACGGACATGAGGTGCTCAAACAATGAACTAATAATATAATATATTTAGTCTTAATAAAATCTTATAAGATAACATATATTGTGTGAAGTGTTTGATCTCTCTTTATTTGTTTGGTTGTTTCGATATTCACTATGTGGTACTCTCTGTTTATGATCATTTCATGAGGAAATGTCTTGATGGCTTGCGGGCTGCAAGCTAGGGCATCATACATTATTTATGAGCTCACTGTTTGAGCACCACCAATCAAATAGGGACATGAGGTGCTCAAACAATGAGCTCATAAACAATGCATGATTCCCTAGTTGTAGGTAGTTATCTCTTTTATAATGATGGAGGAGTGAAAGGTAATGATCAATGAGGTTGTTGCTATTAGATCATACATTAATACACTTACTATTTTGAATTTGAGCTCGGGCATCATCCAATGTTATTATTTTCATTGCATGCTTGTTGTTATTGTGCATCATATATTGTTTTATACATTATTTAATTCATTGAGACCATGAGCTTGGCATTTGTAATGTATTTTATGTAATTGGATGAATACTACCATGTTGTTGAGGTTGTAGATGCATTGAATCACCAATGTCATTCTACTTTGATAGTAGCAATATAACATACAGAACACCCTTCAATCAAATAGGGACATAAGTAAGACATTTATAGCATTATTACTTCATCATGATGATAAAAATTTGATTGGCTCAAAGCACATAGAAATTCAAAATAGTAGGATATCTTAATCTTTATGAGCTCAAATTCAAAACAATAAGTGCATTATTTTATTATTGATGTCCCTATTTGATCTAATAACATCAATATAACAAACAGAGTACCAACCAATCAAATAGGGATATGAGGTGCTCAAATAATGAGCTCACAAAACAATATATTTAGTCTTAATAAAATCTTATAAAACAACATATATTATGTGAAGTGTTTTTTATTGTAGGAAAAAATAGGTTTTAAAGAGGACCCAAAACCCCGTACAAGCTAGAATAAAAGTATATCATTAAAGGACACTAAAAAGAGACAGGACTAGAGACCAGTCCGCTATAACCATAACTAGAAAAACAACCTAAAAAAACCAAAAACCAAAGACCAACAAAAAATTGATAGACAACTAGTACCAAGAACTCAGAGCACTAGACAAACTCCTTGCGAGTCTCATCAGCTTCGTGCTTTGCCTCAGATATCTTCTTTATCGCTGCATTGAAATTAGAGAGCTCCTAGATTCTTTCTAGAATCTTCCTCCTTTTCGCCGATCTTAGGCATTTTCCCAAGCCTTCCTCTTCCAGGTCCTCAGTATTCTCATCAAGTTTCTTACTGGGGGAGCCAGCATCCAACTTAGTTTTAATGGTCATAAAACAATCCATGGTCGAACCCATAAAATTATTGTTGTCATGTATATGTTTTTTCATTGCTTTCTCCATATTTTCCATTCTAGCTTGCATTACCTACACTTTTTTATCCCCATCATTGTTTATATTGTCCACTACAATTTTTGAACTAGACTCCAACTTATCCTGTAGAGAATCCACCTTAGCAAAAAGGGAGTGATGCTTTACATTTAAATTCTTGATCTCCTGGAAAATCCATTTCATTAAACGGAAAGAATACATGGAAGCAGCCTTGGCAGTTTGGAGAACCCCAAAGGAGGTATATTGTGTGAAGTGTTTGATCTCTCTTTATTTCTTTTTTTGTTAATATTCACTATGTGGTACTCCCCGTTTATGATCATTTCATGAGGAAATATATTGATGGCTTGTGGGCTGAAAGCTAGGGCATCATGCATTATTTATGAGCTCATTGTTTGAGCATCAACCAATCAAATAGGGACATGAGGTGCTCAAAAAGTGAGCTCATAAACAATGCATGATGCCCTAGTTGTAGGTAGTTATCTCTTCTATAATGATGGAGAAGTGAAAGGTAATGATCAATGAGGTTGCTGCTATTAGATCATACATTAATACACTTACTATTTTGAATTTGAGCTCGAGCATCATCCAATGTTATTGTTGTCATTGCATGCTTGTTGCTATTGTGCACCATATATTGTTTTATACACTATTAATTTCATTGAGATCGTGAGCTTGGCATTTTTAATGTATTTTCTATTATTAGATTAATGCTACCGTGTTGTTGAGTTTGTAGATGCATTGAATCACCACTGCCATTCTACTTTGATAGTAGCAATATAACAAATAGAGCACCCTCCAATCAAATAGGGACATAAGTAAGACATTTAATGCATTACTACTTCATCATGATGATAAAAATTTCATTGGCTCAAAGCACATAGAAATTCAAAACAGTAGGATATCTTAATCTTTATGAGCTTAAATTCAAAATAGTAAGTGAATTATTTTATTACTAATGTCCCTATTTGATGTCCCTATTTGATCTAATAACATCAATATAACAAACAGAGCACTGACCAATCAAATAGGGACATGAGGTGCTCAAATAGTGAGCTCATAAAATAATATATTTAGTCTTAATAAAATATTATAAAACAACATATATTGTGTGAAGTGTTTGATCTCTCTTTATTTGTTTTGTTGTTGATATTCACTATGTGATACTCCCCATTTATGATCATTTCATGAGGAAATGTCTTGATGAATTGTGGGCTGCAAGCTAGGGCATCATGCATTATTTATGAGCTCACTATTTAAACACCGGCCAATCAAATGGGGACATGAGGTGCTCAAATAGTGAGCTCATAAACAATACATGATACCCTAGTTGTAGGTAGTTATCTCTTTTATAATGATGGAGGAGTGAAAGGTAATGATCAATGAGGTTGCTGCTATTAGATCATACATTAATACACTTACTATTTTGAATTTGAGCTCGAGCATCATGCAATGTTATTGATTTCATTGCATGCTTGTTGCTGTTGTGCACCATATATTGTTTTATACACTATTTATTTCATTGAGACTGTGAGCTATTTTAGTTGACTATATTCTTTTGGGGTCTGATCTATTGTAGTTGTTTCTTTTTTCTTTGAATCATTATTTACAATTACTTTTGATACAATAGTTGTGTGAAGAACAACAACAAAATGGTGAAGGAGTGTATTTGACAAAGATAAACATAACATATTTTGTTGGGCTGATTGGATTGGCCTGGTACCATTTACATGGCCTAGCCAGATATTAAATAGTGAGCTCATGAACAATGTATGATGCCCTAGCTTGTAGCCCGCAAGCCATTAAGACATTTATGTTGTCATATTTTTGCACATTTTGAGAAAACTTAATTACTAGATGAGCTTTGTACCCTAGTTTGCATTATTATGTGATCTTGGTTAGATTTGTGTTCATTCATTGCGAGTACATGAAAGGGAAAGATAAATTACTACATCTGAAGATTACATGTCATATCTTGAATATGTTGTACAAAAAAGAGAGAACTAAAAATAAAACATTCATATGAGCTCACACATGTCATGAGCATAGAAAATGAATGAGTTGCATAAATGAGTACAAATATACATGAATTTAAGGAGCTAGATGCAGGGGTACCAGACATTGCCTAGTGAGATGTTGATTCTTCTGTGTGCCTGGTGTGCTCCCATGATCCAGAACCTACAGAGAGAGAAGAAGGGGTTAGATCCAATGGATCTAAGAAATGAATGGTGCCACAACATCTATAAACATGCATATGTGTACTCAGTCATACACCTCTGGCATGGGCTGTCCTCAGGGCATGTGCAACAAGGAGCTACCAAAGTAAGGGGCACTATGTTTTCACTGACATGTTTGTTTCATGTGCAGATACAGGGGAGATGATCCATAATGATTCTGTGAATGACCTGGGCCCTTGATGCAGATCATGATAGGAAAAATCCAGGTTTGGACTATTAGGTGATTGCATCAAGGGCCAAGAGCACACATAGTGTGTATGTATGGGGGACATTCAGATGATCCAGAATATTAGGATGGCATGGTTAAGGAACAGAATAGAGCACTGGCATTTTTAGAAAATCTACATGGCATCTAGTTTGAATAGAGCTATTGGCAGAGTACACAAATCTATGAATTAGATAGGGCACTCTGTTTCATAGTTGTTCACAGGGCATATATTATCAACATGCTGAGGGTACACATCCACATGATTAGATAAGTACAATAGAGAATGCTTAAAGATTAAATCAATACATTACATTTATGGCATGTATGTGTTTCAAAATCTGCATTCTATAATGGTATTGTAGTATGAATATGATAAATCTGCATTATGAGCTAAAGGCCAAAAGGGCCATAGTCGATATAGTGATGGCACAATGTCAGAATGACAAAGATCAACAAGGACATAAAAGAAAAATAGGGCATGACAATAGTAGTAGTGCTACAATGAATGTACCAATACTAATGAGGATATAATGGTAACCAGTAAATATGCTTGTGGCAATGCTCTCAAACCATGTTTAGATGCATGTATAGCAATGAGCATCAAATTACAATCAACATAGTTCTTGGGCTATGCAATATGATACCATAAAAATAGTGAATAAGACTATGCCCCAATGCCATTGTTTCAAGGTAATAATGGGGAAATACAATAATTGAATGCTACATGTATGCAAAGACTGGTTATAGATGCTTCAAAATCAACAATGGTTCACTACATACATGTTGTGCCCTAGCGTATGCTTACGGGCTGAGATAATACAAATTTAGTATCCCAATGTTCATGGTGCCCTCGATGAATAGATGCAACGGTTCTCAAACAATCCAATGCAATGAAAAGCATCGATACCATAAGGAAAACCTTAGTTTCATGGGCTATTGATGCCCTAGTTTCAAACAAAAACAATATCTTATGCCCTCAACACAACAGCAAATGGAAAAACCCACAAGAATTAAAAGGCTATGTGGAGACGGAAATACCAATATCAATACAAAATGTAAACAGAGCAGATGCCATGCCTCACAGACTACAATAAGACACCTGCATCGATAGCAATAAAAATAGAAAAAGCAATAAGGATGCCTCAGGTATCGGTGTGAAGCAACAGAAATATAGATGCCAACAATATGATACTTGATGCCCTCTTTTTTTCAATACAAAGAAATATTGAAGCAATCTTGAAATCAAATGCAGAGATAAACATTGTACCCTGGCATATGTTTCAGGGATTCTTCAAATACAAAGGGTCACAAGTGACAACACAATGCAGAGAACAATCGGCATTGAGAGGCTATCAAATAGCCCATGCCCTAATGCATTCGGGAGCACCACAGTACCGTGCCACAATAACAAGAGATTCAAGTTCAAAATTGATACCACTCAAGTTGCAAACACCAGCAATCTAAACAAGCAAAAACATTATCCAAGCATCATATAGAAAGATGAAATCATGACAGTGCCCTAATACAATGCCTTCCAAATCTGTAGAGAAATGAATGATAAAAGATCAAGTGCCTACCTCGAGATATCATGATGCCAAAGTTGTTTGTTGTTTCTATTTCCTGAGAATGGAAATTTGTCATTCGAGAGCTACAAAGAGTCCATTATGTGCCAGTTGCCAAGCTAAGTAGACCACATTTGCAGAGTTGCCATTTCAAATGAGGGTTTCCAATGTTGACATATCATTTATTTTGTCTCCCCTTTTAGAGTTGAGTATATTTTGACTCCCTTTGCTAAGTCATTTCTCGGGCATGGGTTATATCTTTGTAAAATATTAATATAATTATCTCTTTGGGAGGTAATTATATTAATTATTTTTTATGCCTTAGGTTCTTCCCATAGAAGTCATTTGTTTTGACTTTGGTGATAATGTTATTACAATCATATAATTTGGCATGGGGATATTATTTTGGAATATTTTTGTCATGTGGATCAAATTAAAGTGTGAATATTTTAGATATTTTCCTCATTCTTTGAGTTGAGAATATCTCAAAATATATGTAAAATCCACTTGTTTTGATGTTAGTAAAGGGGGAATTTTTTTTTTAATGTTATAAGTCAATGCAGGAGCTCATTGTCAGATATTTTGGACATGTGGTGTTCTATAAACCACTGTCAGAATATCATTATTTTGCATGACTTAGTGGGTCTTGGGTATCCTTTGACTAGTCTATCTTAGGGACTGCACTTTTTTCGTTCCCCTAGATTCTCAGGAATTGGGCATCTGAATTTCAGAGTGGTGCGATCATGGTCTTGGTGGCAGAGCTTTTCTATTCTTGGAAAGGAGTGGTCTTCAATGCATATTCCAGAGATTTCCTATATATGCCTCTCACTTTGGTAATAGAAGGCTAGTTCTTCCTTCCCTCTTTCTCGGAGGTGAATGTTGTAGCTCTTGAGAAGCAGATTGATGTTTGGCTCCTTTTCATTGAAGATAATATAGTATTCCTTCTATTCCTATTATTTTCTAAGTTTCTTATTTGAATTCATGCTAAGTTATTGTGATCTCATTGTCCTTTACTTTTCATGTTTGTTCAAGTTGAATTATTAGGAAGGTGTTTTGCAGTTATTTTTATAATCCGTGTACATGTGGTTTTATGTTGTGGAAGTTTTCCCTCCTTTTAACATGAATACCTCTTTATTCCAAGAATTTTTAAGGCAAACAGGGTCTAGTTGTGATTTACCAGATTATTTTAAGTGTCATTGTGAGTTCTTTTTCAATTTGTAGATCTATTAAGTTCAGTGAATCACCTAGTTTTAGTTTCAATTTTATGCAATCCCTCTCCCTTTCCCTTCAAGTTCAGTTCAGTTCAGGTGATACAAATGGGGAAGTCAGCCCTTAATCTGGAGGTCTATTCTCAATGAAGTAATCCCACATCTTGAGAGTATTCCCATGTTTCACGGGATTGCTAGGTTTCATACTTAGCCATCACGGGTGCAATCCCTAGTGACAATAATTTCCTCATGAAATGACCATAAATGGGGAGTACCACATAATGAATATCAACCAAAAAAAAAAAAAGAGATCAAAGACTTCACACAATTCCTTGAAGGTAATAGAAATGATGTTGTAGCTCTCAAAGCTCGTAGGTCATCAAGCATTCCAAATGACAAGATGTAAACAATACCGGTTTTAAACAATGAGCTCATGAACAATGTATGATGCCCTAGCTTGCAGCCCACGAGCCATCAAGACATTTCATCATGAAATGATCATAAACAGGGAGTACAACATAGTGAGTATCAATAGAAAAATAAATAAAAAGAGATCAAACACTTTACACAATGCCTTGAAGATAATAGAAATGATGCCCTAGCTCACAAAGCTCACGGGTCATAAGGCATTCCAAATGCTAAGATGTAAACAATGCCACTATTAACATTCATATTCTGCCATTAAATCAACAAATGTCATCAAAATGAAATTGAGGTGCTCAACCAATGAGCTCATAAAAAATGTCCTCTTTGCACCACGCAAAAGTGCAGTGTCATCTTTGTGGCAGCTCTTCGAATTCACAAAAATTACAAATGACACTTTCTTTTTCAAAATTAAAAAGTTTTAAAAAAACATTGGCTCAAAGCACATAGAAATTCAAAATAGTAGGATATCTTAATCTTTATGAGCTCAAATCCAAAATAGTAAGTGTATTATTTTATTACTAATGTCCCTATTTGATGTAATAGCACAAATATAACAAACAGAGCACCGACCAATCAAATAGGGACATGAGGTGCTCAAACAGTGAGCTCATAAAATAATATATTTAGTCTTAATAAAATCTTATAAAACAACATATATTGTGTGAAGTGTTTGATCTCTCTTTATTTATTTTTTTGTTCATATTCACTATGTGGTACTCCCCATTTATGATCATTTCATGAGGAAATGTCTCGATGGCTTGCGGGCTACAAACTAGGGCATCATGCATTATTTATGAGCTCACTATTTGAGCACCAACCAATCAAATAGGAACATGAGGTGCTCAAATGGTGAGCTCATAAACAATGCATGATGCCCTAGTTGTAGGTAGTTATCTCTTCTATACTGATGGAGGAGTGAAAGGTAATGATCAATGAGGTTGCTGCTATTAGATCATACGTTAATACACTTACTATTTTTAATTTGAGCTCGGGCATCATGTAATGTTATTGCTATCATTGCATGCTTGTTGTTGTTGTACACCATATATTATTTTATGCACATAGAACAATAGGTTTGGGGACTTAGACTTATGTTCAATCCTGAGTAATGGTTTGGGGAACTAATTACTAGATGAGTGACTACAGTACCCTAGTTTACATTATTAGATGGTCTTGTTTAATTTGTGTTCATTTCATGCAAAGATACATGTAAAGGAAAAGAAATTTTTGCATATAAAGATTACATGTATATATATGAAAAATAACTTTCAGAAGAAAATTCAAGAGTACAGGCATACATAAGTGGATGAACATAAATAATAAGGGTGCCAGACATTGCTTGAAGTGATGAATTTTTGACTTGGGTATGAATCTATTGTGCCCTTATGTGATCCAGAACTTTCAAAGAAAACAGAGATGGGGGTTAGATAAAAAATATCTAAGCAATGAATGGCATCCTATTACTGATCCTCATCTACAATTATGCATGTGCATAGTCATGCCATACACTTCTGAAAGAAAAACCAAGCTTACAGTCTCAATGAAATAAAAAGTGTATAAAATAATAGATGGTGCACAACATCAGCAAGCATGCAATGACAACAATAAAATTACATGATACCCGAACTCAAATTCAAAATAATAAGTGTATTAATGTATGATCTAACAGTAGCAACCTCATTGATCATTACCTTTCACTCCTCCATCATTATAAAAGAGATAACTACCTACAAGTATATTTCATAATTCCTCCTTTGAAGTATATATATATATATATATATATATATATATATCAAGCATAATTATGAGTTTACATCATATATTTAGTCTTAATAAAATCTTATAAAATGACATAAAACTAACTTAAAATACGTTGTCTTAATAAAACCTTAATAAAATAATATATTTAGTCTTAATAAAATAATACACTTACTATTTTGAATTTGAGCTTAGGCATCATGCATTGTTTATGAGCTCACTATTTGATTACCAGCCAATCAAATAGGGACATGAGGTGCTCAAACAGTGAGCTCATAAACAATGCATGATGCCCTAGCTTGCAGCCCACAAGCCATTAAGAAATTTTCTCATGAAATGATCATAAACGGGGAGTACCACATAGTGAATATCAACAACAAAATAAATAAAGAGAGGTCAAACACTTCACACAATGCCTTGAAGGTAATAGAAATGATGCCCTAGCTCTCAAAGCTCATGGGTCATCAAGCATTCTAAATGAAAAGATGTAAACAATGCCAATATTAAACATCGAGCTCATGAACAATGTATGATGCCCTAGCTTGCAACCCGCGAGCCATCAAGATATCTCCTCATGAAATGATCATAAACAGGGAGTACCACATAGTGAATATCAACACCAAAACAAATAAAGAGAGATCAAACACTTCAGACAATATATGTTGTTTTATAAGATTTTATTAAGACTAAATATATTGTTTTATGAGCTCATTATTTGAGCACCTCATGTCCCTATTTGATTGGTTGGTGCTCTATTTGTTATATTGATTCTATTAGATAAAATAGGGACATCAGTAGTAAAATAATATACTGACTGTTTTGAATTTGAGCTCATAAGATAATACACTTACTATTTTGAATTATCAAATGACCAATGAGTGATAATTTCAAAAGTGTATCATAATTAAAGGCATGTGAATTCATATTGTACTTAATCTGAATGCCACTATGTAATGTTTTTACTTACGATATTTCGAGACCCCTCTCCATTTTAAACTAACCTATGAATTCAAAGGAGTAATTATGAAATATAGTTGTAGGTAGTTGTAGGAATTATGAAATATAGTCTCCATTTTAAACTTTTAAGAAACTTTTACATCATCAAATGACCCAAAACATCAAGAATCGTCATATATGGTTGCTAATAGCCAACTTTTAGAAAAATATGAATTAATGCAAACATACATAAGTGGATGAACATAAATAATGAAGGTACGAGACATTGCCTGAAGTAATGAAGTGTTGACCCGGGGTTCAATCTAGTATGCTCTTGTATGATCCAAAACCTATAAGGAAGGAAAAGATGGGGTTAGATCCAAAGGATCTAAGCAATACCTGGCACCCTATTACTGATCCTCATCTACAATTATGCATGTGCATAGTCAAGCCATACACAAAATCAACAACATGGTAACATTGATCCAATAATATAAAATACATTACAAATGCCAAGCTTATGGTCTCAATGAAATAAATAGTGTATAAAACAATATATCGTGCATAACAACAGCAAGTATGCAATGAGAGCAATAACATTGCATGATGCTCGAGCTCAAATTCAAAACACTAAGTGTATTAATGTATGATCTAATAACAACAACCTCATTGATCATTACCTTTGACTCCTCCATCATTATAGAAGAGATAACTACCTACAACTATATTTCATAATTCCTCCTTTGAAGTCATAGGTTAGTTTAACTATTGGACAATGAATTGATAGAAATTTCAAATAGATTTGAATAAAACCTAAGAGTATTGAATTTTATTTGTTCCTATTGTGATTTCAAGGGAGAGGAAGGATAAGACCTTTTCAGTGAATCAGGGTGGTGTATATAGCTTGTAAGTTTATAGGTTTGCACTTTTTTTTATATTTATACAATTACTTTTGATGCAATATTTGTGTGAAGAACAAGAAAAAAATGGTGAACGAGTGTATTTGACAAAGATAAATATGATACATTTTGTTGGGCTGATTCGGTTGGCCTGGTACCATTTACATGGTTTGGCCAGATATTAAACAATGAGCTCATGAATAATGCTAGTATTAAATAGTGAGCTCATGAACAATGTATGATGCCCTAGCTTGCAGCCCGTGAGCCATCAAGACATTTTCTCATGAAATGATCATAAATAGGGAGTACCACATAGTGAATATCAACAACAAACAAATAAAGAGATATCAAACACTTCACACAATGCCTTGAAGGTAATAGAAACGATGCCCTAGCTCTCAAAGCTCGCAAGTCATCAAGCATTCTAAATGAAAAGATGTAAACAATGCCAGTATTAAATAGTGAGCTCATGAACAATGTATGATGCCCTAGCTTGCAGCCCATGAGCCATCAAGATATTTCCTCATGAAATGATCATAAACGAGGAGTACCACATAGTAAATATCAATATCAAAATAAATAAAGAGAGATCAAACACTTCACACAATGCCTTGAAGGTAATACCAATGATGCCCTAGCTTCGTGAGTCATCAAGAATTCTAAATGAAAAGATGTAAACAATGCCAGTATTAAATAGTGAGCTCATGAATAATGTATGATGCCCTAGCTTGCAGCCCGTGAGCCATCAAGACATTTCATCATGAAATGATCACAAACATGGAGTACCACATAGTGAATATCAACATAAAAAAAAATAAAGAGAGATCAAACACTTCACACAATGCCTTGAAGGTAATAGCAACGATGCCTAGCTAGCTCTCAAAGCTCACGGATCATCGAGCATTCCAAATGCAAAGATGTAAACAATACCAGTATTAACATTCATATTTTGGGTAAAAATCAACAAATGCCATCAAAATAAAATTGATTTAATGAGAAGACAAAGCTCGAATGCCTACCTCAATTGCTAGTGCCCTCTTCCCACATGGTTTTGGCCTCTTCACGAACGCCAAACTCGAATGCCCTCTTCGTGCCACGCAAAAGTGCAGTGTCGTCTTCGCGACAACTCTTCAAATTCACAAATTACAAATGACACTTTTTTTTTGTTTATAACCAAATGGGTGTCACAATTATGATGTCATCATCACTATTATGACACCGTCAGGGGCACTTGCAAAAAAAATACAAAAAACAAACACAAATTGTAGTGGCATTGCAAATTGGCATCGAAATTCAACCCCAAATGTTGTAGTGACTATTTTGAACAATATTAATACCTATAGAAACATTAAATACATCCATGCTAAGAAAACATTGTCTTCTATCAACATTATATTGTATTCCAAATATTAGATCTCTAATTGTGATACATGCTAGATTAAAATTTCTTGAGGATAAAGTAGCTATTTTTGTTATAGAATAAAAAAATTATAGCTATTATCTTTTCTAAAAAAAATAAAAATTGTTTATCATCATGAGATTATGTGTTTCTATTTTATTTTGGATAGTATTATTCTTCATAAGATATTAAAACTATGACGCTACACAATTTATCATCATATCATACAATTAAGAATGTATCAAGTAGTTTTCATATACAATGAAAGAATTGTCTAAATTTTAATTAAATCTATTTTACCTTTTTTTAAATATCTAATTTATAACCTCTGATCATCTTTAGGAAAAAATAATAATGTTCTTGACCATTACTAGATATTGTATTGAGACTAGTGACAAGTCTAAATTTTTCTATTATAATAGATTAAACTTTTTATTGAAACAATTGTCTCAAGAATGAGGAGGATGTTGGCAGTCAACAGGTGCCCATTTTAGTGGATTATGACAGTTCAGAAGATCACAACGTGCCCATCTCCCCTAAACTAGAAGTGATCATGGAGGTTGGGTTGGATGTTCAGAAGGATGCCATGGATGTGGAGAAAACTTCCCCTGATGCAGAGACGGCTTCACCTGGTGCGGAGAAAGTGAATGCTCCTGGCAATTCTTGGAGCTTTCCTTTCATTAAAACTATGGATATGCAGGAATAGAATGTTCAACTACTTAAGGAAGACATGGATGATAAAATAGATTCCCCCTTTGGGGTTCTCCAAACTGCTAAGGCTGCTTCCATGTATTCTTTTCATTTACTGAAATGGGTTTTCTAGGAAATCAAGAATTTAAATTTGAAGTATCATTCCATTTCTGCTAAGGTGGATTCCCTGCAGGATAAGCTGGAATCTGGTTCGAAAGCTATGGATGGAAACATGAACATTGACGGGGATAAAAAAAAGTGTAGGAAATTGAAGCTAGAATGGAAATGATGGAGAATGCCATGAAAAAACACATGCACGACAACAATAAGTTTATGGGTTCAGCCATGGACTACTTTATGACCATTAAAGAGGAGCTAGATGTTGGCTCCCCTAGTAAGAAACTTGATGCGAGTACAGAGGACTTGAAAGAGGAAGGCTTGGGAAAATGTACCAAGTTTGTGAAAAGGAGAAAGATTCAAGAAAGAATCTAGGAGCTCTCTGACTTCAACGCCATAATAAAGAAGATATCTGAGGTGAAGCAGGAAGTTGATGAAACTCGTAAAGAGTTTGTCTAGTGCTTTGGGTCCCTGGTGTTGGCCTTTTGTCAATTTTTTGCTGGTGTTTGGTTTTTTGGTTTTTATGCTGGTTTTGGCTATGGCAGACTGGTCCCCAGTCCTGTTTCTTTTTAGTTTCCTTTAACCCTAAACTTTTTATCTAGCTTGTACAGAGTTTCAGGTCCCCTTTAAAACCTATTTTTTCCTGCAATCAAAAACAATTGTCTCAAGATATTATAGAAAGTTGGGATTTGATATTAGATGGTTGACTTTAATGAATGGTTGGATATAATATTCTTAAATTTAGAGAAGAAAATAAACATAAAAATATGTAAAAGTGACTTACCTATAAAAACCAAGTACTCACCATCGTGGTCATCTATATTAAGAAACTAAATGAACAAATATTGAGGTAGGTAGTTAAATTAAACCTATCTATGTGTATAATTGTGTTGATTGTCTCATTCCAAATATAGTTTTCAATGTAAAGGTTGTCACTATATTTATATAAATACTATATCCATGTACTAAAATATTTGATCTTTCTATCTAAATCTAAACCATTCTACATAGTTTTGGAAATGCCTATCATCGATGCTTATATTAGGTATTTGCATTTGGTTCATCGTGTTTTGTTGCTTTTATATATTAAAAATTAAATCTTGTATATAGAGGAGAACATTCTAAGGATAGTGACAATATTTTATGGACAAATAGGATGAAAAAAATCATTTGATTCTTGCAACACCTATATATTATGTTCTCGAAACTGGTTTGAAGATAGAACTTTTGGGGCTATATGTTGCCTACTTAGAAGGCATGGTTGAAGTGTACATATGAAAGTGTTTAGTAGTGCATCATAAATTATTTATTAATTATTTTTATTACCTTATATCAAGATCTGAAGAATCACCATGTGTTTAGCTTTTGTCTTCAATCAATTTTCTCTATGATTGCATTAAACATAAGGGTTTGAATAGAGAAGGGTTTGGACAATTGCCTAAGAAAGGAGATTTAGCTTAACTATTATGAAAGAAATAAGTGTATATACCAAAAATAGAATGGAGATAGTGAGAGACGAATGAGCATCTAGTGACACACCTTATAATTAAGTAATGGCTCAGAGAAATAAGCAGATGCTACTTGTAAGGAAACAAAGGTGTGTGGAATCACTTCATACTCTAATCTTGAGAGGACGTTTATACAAATTTAAACTTAAATATCACAAAGATCTCAAGAGATATACAATAAAGCATAATCAAAATAACAATGAACACATAACACAATGATTACCATGGGGAAACCCTTCCGAGAGAAAAACCTCACCCTCCAAAACCTGCACAATGTATTATCAAATCAAGATGATTACAATACACTTGCAATGCAAGTTCTTATAGGAGTGCATCACCACAACTCGAACTCGAAGACTCCTTCTAGCACCCAACCTTGCAAACATAACTCAATGATTCAAACACCTCCCCAATCCCTCCTTTTATAGTGATTTTACAACTTGGAAGCCACTTGTGGTTTTACAAAATTATGGGCCTAACCACCATGCCACATGTTGCCCATTTTTTACATTTAGATTTCCAAGATAGAAAATCAACTAGGTTAAAATAGTAATCCTATCCATAATGTTGTCCCCTAGTTTAGACCCCCATAAAATACATAAAATAAGATATTTTTATGCTCTAAAAATGGCACTCCTATATTCTACTATGGACAGGGCACCTTTTTAACAACTCATATACCTTTTTCCAATACATAAACATGTGGAAAACTACCACAACATAATTCTTGGAATTTTATAGAAAAAAGATTGCAAGGTTGAGACACATGTTCACAAAATTCTCCCACTTGTCGAACACCTTGCAAGAGTCAGGGGATCGAAACTATCATGGAATTAATTGTTAGGGGCCGAGAGGCCCATAGACTTTGCACACTATCTAAACTTCTCTGTGCTTATAGGCTTAGTTAATGCATCAATAACATTCACTAAATTTTCTAACTTCTCCAGCTTCACCTTGCCATCCTCAACCATATCTCTCACAAAATGATATTGTACATCAATGTGCTTGGTCCTGGCATGAAAACTCGGGTTCTTCTCTAGGTAGATTGCATTCTGACTGTCACTATAAATTGTCACTGCACCTTGTTTGAACTCTATATCTGAACACAATCTCTTAAGCCAAATGGCTTCCTTACAGGTATGAGTAGCTACCATATACTCTGCCTTTGTAGTGGACAAAGCGACCATAGCTTGACGCTTTCTCATCCAACTGATTGTAGCCCCAAATAATGTAAACACATGTGCACTAGTGGATCTTCTTCTATCAATATCGGCAGCCCGGTCTGAATCCACAGCCTCGAATATCAAAGGAATGTTTGTTTCTTATTCCATGAAAATATATCAAGTACTCTGAGGCACCCCCCAAGTATTTGAAAACTCTTTTTACTGCATCCCAATGTGCTCTTCCTAGATTACACATATAACTAGAAAGTACTTTCACTACTTGGGAAATGTCTGGTCTTGTACTAACCATAGAGTACATCAAACTTCCAACAACACTCTAATATGGTACTTGACTCATCTCTTCCATCCCGAATGGGGATGTTGGACACTGTGAACTAGAAAGCTTTGTTCCCATTGTAACAAGAACACTCAATGGTCTGGAATCTTGCATGTTGAATCTTCTCCTAATAGTACCAACATACTTACTCTAGCCTAGCTAAAGCTTTTTGTTTTTTCTATCTCTTATAATCTCCATTCCCAAAATATTCCTTGCTGCACCAAGATCATTCATTTCAAACTTTGCTGAGAGCTCATATTTTAATTCTACAATCAGAGCTTTTCCTTTGCCAATAAACAACATGTCATCAACATATAAGGAAATAAATAGGAAATGATTACCATCAGACTTGAAATATATGCAGTGATCAAATTTAGATCGCACAAATCTCAAACTCAACACATATGTATCAAACATTTGGTACCACATCTTAGGACTTTGTTTTAAAACATACAAGGATTTCTTCAACTTACAAACCAAATGACTTTTACCTTTCACCACATAGTGCTCTTGATGTGTCATGTAAATTTCTTCCAAATATTCATGAAGGAAAATTGTTTTCACAACCATTTTCTTGATCTCTAGATCATAAGCTACTGCAATAGAAAGCAAAATCTAATGGATGTCATTTTGGCTACTAGAGAAAAAATCTCACCATAATAGATCTACTCCCTCAACCTTGGAATAACTTTTTGCAACCAAACGTGCTTTATACTTCTTAATGCTTCCATATAAACCCATCTTCCTTTTGAACACCCATTTACAATCAACAGGCTTGCGTCCTTCAAGCAATGGTACAAGGTCCCATGTTTCATTCCTCTTAAGAGCTATCATTTCTTCATCCATGGCTATTTTCTAGGACTCTAAATCATTCATACCAAGAGCCTCTTCGACAAATCTCAGTTCATCATTATTAGAATTCAATGCAAATATGCATCTCTAATCATTAGGAGAATACCCATACCTAAAATGTGGTTTCATTTGTCTAGTAGACCTTTTAACCATATCTGGTTCAGGTTCTACTTCAACTTCAAGTACCTCTTCTTCCTTTGATGATTCAGAACTCATAGAGCTCTCCTCGACTTCTTGTCTCTCTAAGGGCCTCGATTCAAATTTCTCTGGTGTAGTAGGTAGTTGAATCAGATCTTTCTTTTCTTTTGTTTGTTCTCACTGCACTGTAACAGAAGAAGGCTTAGTTTCTCTAAAAATAACCCTTCTAAAATAAAATACCTTTTGTTCAACAGAATCCCAAAGCTTGTATCCTTTCACACCATAACTATATCTGGTGAAAATACATTTAACAATTTTTTTATCTAATTTTTTCCACTTCTCCTTTGGCCCGACCATGCTTCCATTGGTGTCTTATCAACAAGAGCTGATGTAGGAGACCTAATTATCAAGTAGTAGGCAATGGCTACAGCTTCAACCTAGAAATTTTGTTCCAGTCCAGCTGCACTCAGCATACTCCTAGCCTTCTCCATCAAGGTCATGTTCATTCTTTATGCAACTCCATTTTGTTGTAGAGAATACAGAGTTGTCTTCTCTATTTTAATACCACAATCTTTACAAAAGTGTCTTGAAATCATTGGAAGAAAATTCACCACCATTATCTATCCTCAAACATTTTATTTTCTTTCTAGCCTGCAACTCAACCATTGTTTTAAATTCTTTGAAAAGACTGAAAACTTCAACGTTACTCTTAATAAAATAAACCCATGTTCTTCTACTAAAATCATCAACAAAAGAAACATAATAAACTGATCTACCAATAGAAGGAACATCAAATCTAGACCAAATACATTTGAATAGATTAGATCTAAAATATATGAAGACTTATGAGAACTCGAGTAAAATTGAATATGGTTTTTCTTTCCATAAATACAATACTCACAAAAATCAAATTCAAGATTGCAATCATTCATCCCATCAACAAGGTTCTTCTTTTTCAAGGTCCGTAGACCCTTATCACCTATGTGGTCGAGTCTTTGGTTCCATAATATGGTATTCTCTACAGGTAACTTTGATTCGGTACACAGAGCACCCTTGGGTACCCAAAAATCATGACTATTTGTTGAAAGAGAAATCATGTCCTTTTCCAACTGAGTCTTATTTTTTTCACAATATTATTAGAAGTACTATTGCTCTAAACTATGCATGCATCAAGATGGTACAGTGTACCCAATCTATTTCCTCTTGCTATCACCATAGCACCTCTCACCATTTTCACACCTGCTTTAGGCAATTGTACATGTACACCCGCATCTATTAGCTTGCCAATAGATAACAAATTTTTTGCTAGTCCTAAGATATGCAAGACACCATCAAATCTTCTAATTCTACCATTAGAAAATTTTACATGAATACTTCTACGACCAACAATATCAAGAACTAAGTTATCACCCAAATACACCTTACCACCATCAAAATTTTCATACTTACTAAACCAATGTTTATTAGGAGCCATGTGGAAAGATGCACCTGAATCTATCAACCATGCATTGTCACCTACACAAGTGGCCAAGGCTGTAATAAAAGCATCTACATCTTCCTTCTCGAACTCAGAATTAGAATCTTACTTCTTCTTCTTCTTCTTCTTCTTTTCCTCTTTGCATTCCTTTCAGAAGTGTCCAGATTTTCCACAGTTCCAACAGATTACCATGGACCTACTAGGGGACTTTTATCTCCCCTTATTCTTAGACTTAGAACGACCATGCTTCTTTTCATTCTTGCCTCTTTCTTTTGGCCTTCCTCGAATATTCGAAACCTCTTGGACATTCAAAAAGACCTTCCTTCTCATCTCCTCAGAAAGTAGAGAACTAACAACATCCTCCATTTTCAGGATGACTGAAGTGCTCTCTATGGCCATGGCAAGGTTGTCCCATGAGTCTCGCAATGAATATAGCAAGATTTGTCATCTTTCTTCTTCATCTATTGACACCCCAATAAAGGTCAATTGAGTCACTAACATGTTAAAACTTTTCAGATACTTAAAAATTTGTCCACTTTCTTCCATTCTCAAGGAATACAATTTCTTCCTCAAGAAAATCTTGTTCACAAGTGATTTCGCTTGATAGATCTCACTTAGCTTCTTCCAAAGCTTCTTCGTGGTAGACTCTTCATGCACATCAATTATAACTGAGTCTACAAGACACAATCTTATGAGACCTTTAAATTTTCTATCCATAACATCATATTGTGCAGCTAAAATTGGATCTGCGGGCCTCAGTGTATTCTCGTCAACCACATCCCATAGATTTTGATCAACCAATAGATCTTCCATCTTCAATTTCTACATCTCAAAGTTTATGCCAGAAAACTTCTCTACATCTATCCTCCCTGACATGCTTGCCATCTTAACAATCCTACAACACAGAAATAATATACTCTGCAAAAGCTCCCACTCAAACTTTGATTAGCTCAAAAAATCATGTACGTAACAAATAGAACCAAAACTGGTCAGGCTATGATACCACTTGTAAGGGAGCAAAGATGTGCGGAAATGCTTCCTACGCTAATCATGAGAGGACGGTTATACAAATTTCAGCTTAAATATCACAAAGATCTCAAGAAAGGTAGAATAAAGCATAATCAAAATAACAATGAACACATAACACAGTGATTACCCTGGGGAAACTCTTCCAAGAGAAAAACCCCACCCTCCAAAACATGCATAATGTATTATCAAATCAAGATGATTACAATACACTTACAATGCAAATTCTTACATGAGCGCATCACACAACTCGAACTCAGAGAGAATCCTTCTAGAACCCATCCTTGCAAACAGAACTCAATGATTCAAACACCTCCCCAAGCCCTCTTTTTATAGTGATTTTACAACCCTGAAACCACTTGTGGTTTTATAGAACCATTGGCTTAACCACCATGCCACATGTTGCCTATTTTTGACATTTACATTTCCAAGATAAAAAATTAACTAGGTTAAAATAGTAATCCCGTCCATAATTTTGTCCCCTAGTTTCGACCCTCATAAAAAACATAAAACAAACTAACTATGCTCTAAAAATGGCCCTTCTATAGTCTACTATAGACAGGACACATTTTTAACAACTTATATACCTTTTTCCAATACATAAACATGTGGAAAACTACCATAAACAAATTCTTAGAATTTTCCCAAAAAAGATTGCAAGCAACACTAGAATAGTGCAAGGAGGTCCCAAACATACATTTGCCATGAGCATAAATTATGCACTACGCCATCGGCAAATATTAATTATTGGACGCTGGAAGAGCTTGTGCTATTTTCAAGGGATATATCTGAGGACGCCTTGTCAAATGTCCGCGTTTTCATTGCGGGCGTGGGTATTATGGTTTGACTTCTTCGCGTTCATCTTGATTTGTTAGTGCATGGGCAGGCTTGGTGGCGGCTCACTGCTATCTGCACGGGTTTAAATTACTCATATTGGTTCTATCCATCTCATTTCCCCCAATATCGGTTATTCTTACAAAGGATTCAGGTGGAGTATTCTTCGTAGCCGTCCTTAATTGATGTTGTTACTCCACTTATGCTTGGGCAATAGTTTTTATAAATTGAACAGGATTTGTAAGTCTTTGTATTAAAAATTATGGAATGGCTGAGAGCAATAATTAGAAAGCGTCCCAGCACATAAATTTTCGATGAACATAAATTGTGCACTACGCCACCCCAGGGGTATTAATCTCAAACCAAGCTGCTCGACGAGTAAGAGATTGTGTTATTTTCAAGTGATAAATCTTCGGACATCCGCTGTCAAATTTCCGCGTCTTCGTTGCGGCGTTGGAATTATAGTTTGACTTGTGCATTTTTATCTTGATTCGTTCATGCGCGGGCAGGCTTGGTGGCGGCTCGCTACTATCTTTCCTGATTACGGACGTCTCTCTCTTTATATATACACTTACCCACGCCAAACATACATCACTACAAGAGCTCACTTTTTTATTTCTCTGGATTCTATTGATTGACTAAGGCATCTCAAGGCGAATAGAAGCTTCGTTCGTTTAAACTCTCACTGCCAAACTCTGCAATCATCTTCATGGAACAGAGATTCTTTATGGCTGTCTTCATGACACCATTGATCATTCTGACTCTTCAGTTCACCTTGTCTACTTCAACCCCCTCATATAATGTCGTAGACAATTGTTGGAGAAGAGATCCAAATTGGGCGAAAAACAGAATGAAACTTGCAGATTGTGGAGTGGGCTTTGGAAGCGCAGCCAAGGGAGGCAAAGGAGGAGAGTTGTATACAGTCACCAGTGCGGAAGACAACGCTGTGAATCCCCAGCCCGGGACTCTGAGATACGGAGTTACCCGCGATGGCCCTCTATGGATAGTTTTCGCTAGTGATATGAAGATAAAGCTTGAGATGCCTCTGTTTGTGGCCAGCCACAAGACTATTGACGCAAGGGGCTCAAATGTTGACATCAGCAATGGGCCTTGCATACGCCTCCTCAATGTCAGCAACATTATCATTCACGGATTAAACATTAAAGACTGCAAGCCAAGTGTAGCTGGCAACGTTCTAGTCTCAAAATCCTTGAGCAATGAGATGATAGATACTCAGGATGGAGATGCGATTTCAGTCGTTTCTTCGCGAGACATTTGGATCGATCATAACAACCTCTCCAGCTGCGCAGACGGACTTGTAGATGTCACGCTTGCTTCCACCGCAGTTACCATTTCTAACAACCGCTTCTCTCACCACGATAAGGTAAGATACAAAATTATGTGCTGTAGAGTGCTTCCATGAATAGCGATGGATGACTAATCTTGCCCCTGCAATGAAACGCTACAGGTGATGCTTTTGGGACACAGCGATTATTATACAGCTGATAAAAATATGAGAGTGACTGTTGCATTCAACCACTTTGGACCTGGCTTAACTCAGCGCATGCCAAGGTAAATCATGGTAATTGAATTAAATTCAACTACTCGTGCTTAACTGGCTAACTCCGTTTGATAATAATCGATCCCGAAGAGTCAAGTACCCAAACTCGGACAGCTAACTCACAAGATGGGTATCGTTTTTCTGAGCAGGTGCCGGCATGGGTATGCGCACGTGGCGAACAACAACTATGAGGCGTGGGGAATATACGCCATTGGAGGGAGTGCGAAGCCTATGATCAGAAGCGAAGGCAATCGCTTTGTGGCCCCCAACGAGGAGTACAAGAAGCAGGTGACATGGCGTGAGAGCCCCGATGGAAAGACTTGGCTGTGGAAGTCTGTGAAAGACACATTTCTGAATGGGGCATACTTCATTCTATCTGGGAAAGGAAAAGCGCTTCCCCTCTACCAGACAGACCAGCAATTTAAAGTGGCTAATGGAAGATCTGTACCCATTTTGACACAGAGTGCAGGAGTCCTAGCCTGCGCTCCCTCCGGCGCTTGCCTGTAATATACCTGTTGAATCTCGCTGTTCTTGTAGAGATTCTTTCATTCGACTCTTCCACGCTTCAAAAATTCAATTTATTCATTTTTCCCCTGTATTTTAAGATTAAATTCAATCACTGTCCATTCTTTACTGCTTGGCGCGTGATACTTATGTGGTTGCTATTTTTGGCTATCAAGTTCTCGTGCACAAGCAACAGAAAATCCCAAATCATTATGCAAATAGGTTTTCTTGAACCATGAAAATTCCAGTTTAGGTAGTATGATATTCCTCCAAAAGCATGAGCTTAGAAACACATCTCATTTAAATTACTTTCATTGCTCATGGATTTAAAAGGCGTGACAAAATTAAAATGTCCAATATACATTATAATTTTAAGAAATCTGAAAAAAAATTATATAATTGAAAACAACCATTATCGAATGTTATTAGTGGTCCTTAAAATATAAAGTAAGATTAGTGTTTTTTTAGAACATCCATTTTCTATAGTTCGCCTATTTACATATATTATATAGTTCCAAGGGGAATTTATCTAGAGGCTCGGGGAGAAGATTAGACTTCAAAAATCATACAAACATAACAAGTGTATGGTTGAGTATGTTTGAGAAAATAATGGCATGATAAAATGACATCTATAAACCATATTAAGGAGTTAGATTCTCTTTACAGTTAAAGTAATGCAATGATTTCATGGACACGCGGCTTGAGAAGCCTTTACTAAATACCAATTAAAAAGTATATTGTATTAAACAAAAATCTTGTACAAAGAATTAAATGGTAAACAATTTGTAAAGAAGAGCCGTAACTATTCTAAGCCATCATGTCAAGAAAATGGTCTTGAGTGCTTTCACAATAGAACTAGAAATCATGTGTTTTATTTTCTCTTACATATTATTTTCTAAATCAATTTTTTCATCTCTTTAAATAATATTGTAGTATAGTGACAAAATATTTAACTTGATTTCTAATATATTTTATAATTATTAGTGTGCAACCGATGAATAATGCATCATTTTTTATATACATAAATAATATTATCTCAAATACACACTTGATTTCAAATTTCAAATTAAACACAAATTGTACTAGAATCTCTAGTGCATCCATAGTAATTATGAAATAGATTCATATTTATTTAAAAAATATTTTTCTTAGAATATATGTTAAAATTATATCGGTATTTTTGTTGTAACAATGAATTTTTCCATTATCAATGTCTTGGATAATATCATCACTTTTCTAATACGCAAATTTTTCATTAATTTATTAAAAATATAATATCAAGAGCACATAACATTAAATTATAATTTAATTGTAGATGGAGAGTGGGAGCAGCGGGAGAGGGAGCATTTTGAATACTAGGGTTTCTGCAGCTCGCAGAGGCCCTGTGGTGCCTAAGAGCAATGGAGAAGATGCAGATGATGAGCCAAATGGAACTGTTGGTCACTTGGCTGTAGTTTGGTGGGGTGTGGTGGAGATTTTTGAAGGATCTTCCATTTTTCAGCCTTCCTATTCATTTTTGGACCTCTTGCATGCTTTGTTTCTTGAAAGAGCACTTGCCCTTTTTGATGCTTGGTGTTGGAGTTTCTAGGAGTGGGAGTGGGCTTTCAAATTTGGGGGTTTCTAGGGAGGAGGATAAAGAGAGTGATGATGACGATTCGGGTGGGAGTTCACCGAGTTTTCGCAGTGGCTCTGCTTCTTCCCTACAACATGCTCTGTTTACCAAGGTGGGGTGGGTTTGTTTCCATGAGCTTCCTGTTGTGTTGTGTGCCTTGGACAGGAAGGATTGGGAACTGCCTTGTTTTTCTTTCCAGTGTGTCGTGTTTGCAGGGGTGGGGTGTTTGGGATCCCATAAGATTCTTGTTGTGCTGAGCGCTATTGACAAGAATGTTGGGGATCCACTCCCCTTTCTTCCCCCTGCTTCTCTTGGCCCTGGAGTGGTGTTGTTGTGTATTGTTGGTCTATGGGTGATGAGGAAGATGCCAAGTATGGTGGAAATGTTCCCCTTGTCGGTGTTGGGCTGCATCATGTTGGACAGAGGATCTTCTAGGTTATTGGTTCCTTTTGGGGGCCTTTTGTTTTATGTGGCAGAATTTTTTTTGCTGAGTGTTGGGGTGTGGGTTTTTGGTGGGTTTCAACTTTTGTGGTGGAAGACTCTAGGCCTGATGCTTCTAAGGGCTTTGGTCCTGCTTACTGTGGCTGTGGTTGCTGACCATATTGTTGTCCATGGTCCTGGCCAATCTTTTCTTGGCAACCACAGCATGTCTGGGGGAGCTGACTATATTCTGACGTTCTCTCCCTCCCATGGATTTACTCTCAGACCTCTTTTGGGCCGGTTTGAGAAGATTTTTGTTTGCACGGGCTTTTGCTTGCCTGCTTTGCCCCTTTGCTTTTAATGGGTGTGGTGTTAGTCTTCTATTTTCAGTTTGTAGTGGATCTTCCCCCTTTGGGTGGAAGAGGTAGGGTTTTCTTTTTTTCTGGTGGCCAGGGGACGACTGATAGTTTTCAAGGGCTCCCTCTGGTTTGGTGTTTTTGGTTGAAGCAGGCTGCTTGCTTGGAGGTTGGGCTCTACCCTGTCATTGAGCATCTTGTATCTTTTTCTGGGCATTGGGCTTCGTACACTCAGTCGTCTTCCTTCTTCACGGTTCCTATGGAGGTGGATCAACTTCCTATTGAGGCGGAGAGTTTGTTCGTGATCTTGGAGGTGGCTAATTCTCCTATTGAGGTGGAAAGCATTGGGGCTTTTTGCTTTGTTTCTATTGAGGTGGAACACTTTGCTTTAGAGGTGCATTGGGAGACTGCTACTTGTGTTGTGCTCGACTGTCAGGGCTTGGTGGGGCTCAAGGTGCTGTCAATGTGTAGCCAAAGGTGTTGTCAATGTGCTATCAATGTGCAGACAATGTGTTGTCACGGTCCTTCTTTAACATCAGGGATGTTAAGAACTTCTGGTACTACTATGTTTTGTACTTGGCTACTTTTGGCCTTGAGTATCTCTTTCTCTACTCAACTTTTGGCTGACTATGTGCTAACTATGGCTTTCTACTGGTTCCTTGACTTTCCTCCTTAACTGCACTTTGGCTGTAGTTGTTGTTGTAGTTTCCTTTGTTCCTGTTAATGTGTTGTTAACATGTTCATTGTGACTCTACTTTTTGGTACCATGGGCCAGCACCCTCTTGCTGCTTCTTTAATCAAAAACATTAAATTATAATTTCACAAACCTAATATGAAGGGCTACAAAATTCTAAAATACCATTTGCAAATGTCATATATTCTCTTTCACTCACCTAGTGCTTAATATAATTTATCAAGTGGAAAGGGAGCTTTTATAAGATACTAAGATTCAATTATTGAGCCTCATTAGGAAGACTAATGCAAGTGGACATTGCATGGGATAACTCAAAGACATAAGGTCCATTTTTGGGTCAAAAAATGGAATTTATTTTCCTCACAATCAAACTTTGTCATGTTTGGACTATAAATTTGAAACACTTCTACATAGACTCTTAAGAAAATTTTAATGATATAAAATGAATTTTTTTTAATATTTTTCAATTATGTAATATATTTGAATGTATTGATATAAAAATAATTTTTTTGAATAGGCTTGTATAAAAGTCATTTTCTAATAGTCATCATTTTACAAACATAATATGCACATGTATAGAAAGCATAATTTAAACTAAAAAAATATTTTTTCTAATCCATTCAGAGTGAAACACATTCATTATAGTAGATAATTATGAGGATATTTTTCTAGTAACATTTTTTTTTAAAAATTAACTTAAATTTGAGAGCATGGAAGAGAAAGAACAAAAACTTAACTTGATGTTTAGATTATCATTGTACTAATATTGATATAGTGTGGAGTACATGTAGAACATATATTAATAGTGAGAACCATGGGACATGGTATGCCAAAAATGTACTCAAACCTACACAAGAATGCCCAATTTCCCACCTTATTATAACTTAAATTTCACCCTATAAAGAGACTTGGTGAGTAGATCTATAATCTAAGAATAGTCGAGAAGTACTAATGCTTAATGTGGTGGTAAGTTACCTACTCCTAAATTTATTTATATTTGACCTTAATGTCTTTTTTTTCTTTAATGGAAAATGAGATTCTTAACCAAATTCAACACTCCTCTAATTTTCACAATAAATATTTGGTGTTTGTTATTTGGAAATTTCCATATCAACTAGATAAATTGAAGAATTATAAAAGTTTTATTGCAATGAAGTTTTATAAAATTATTTTAATGATTATGGTTTACGGTATCCATTCTCAAGTGTAAATATTTCAAGCAATATATATAAACTAAAACTATTCAAAATGTTCATTATTAATGATTGAGTGGTTCATATTTATGAGCAAAGTTATAATGACTGAACTATCATTGAGTTACCAATACACCTAAGACAATTACAACACTAATATATGTAGATTCATTTCTTTAAATAATTATAATTTTCTTTTGTTTTCTAAATTTATATAGGTGGTATGGTGAACTAAAATCCTTTTGTCAGCAAAAAAATTGTAATGCAATTAAAACTTAGACTAAGATCCATGAAATTAAGAAAATAGTAATATATATTTTGTCATAATTATATAAGTTAGTTAACTTGAATATTTTGAACTTTAAAAGGATGGGTTTAAAATTAGTTTATAAAGCCCTTAAATTATATTTTGTTGTTATTGTATAGTTGATTTGTTTTAAAATTTATAAACCATAATAAATTTATTGATATGATCTACACCTAGCATCAAAAGGTTGAAAAATATCATATATTAATTTTTTGTAGAAGAAAAGGAATCATCCTATAATCATTATATGCCACTAGTTCATTTTTATTAGTTATTTTAGGTAATTTATATGAGGTAAGAAAATAATAAATTCAATCATTCATGAAAATTAGCTCATGTGTTATAAACATAGCAATGTAAATGTGAATACCCTATAAACATAGCAATGTAAATGTGAATACCCTATAAAAACCTAGTAATCACCATCACGGTCATCTATCTTAAGAAATTATATGAATAAATATTGAGGTGGGCAGTTAAATTAAACCTATCTATGTGCATAATTCTGTTGATTGTCACCTTCCAAATATAGTTTGTAATGTAAAGGTTATAACTTTATTTATATAAATACTATGGCCATGTACTTAAATATTTGATCATTTTATCTAAATCTAAACCATTCTACATGGTTTTGGAATACCTATCACCAATCCCTAGACTAGGTATTTGCATTTGATTTACCATGTTTTTCCTATGCTTATATATATTAAAGACTCAACTCTTGTATATAGAGGATAACACTATAATGATGGTGACAATTTGTTGTGTGGACAAAAAATCATTTGATTCTTTCAACACCTATATATTATGTTCTATAATTTAAAAAATGTAAATATAAAACATAAATTTCATAGTTATAAGAATAAATTTTGAATGTAAACTATGCTTTTATGTGAAATAAAAAAAAAATTGTAGATCTTTAGCAACACGTATGTTGGATGAATCTATTTGTCACAAATAAAATATATCAAGTTGCAAAAAATGATAATTCTAAAATATATTCTATAGATGCTTTCAAACCATGACTATTGAAAGGGAAAGTTTAGAAAAAGGATATAACTCTTTAGAGTGTTTTTTTTTTAGAATTTATAATTTGTATTACAAAAAACAAAAGACACAATGTTGTGCAAAAGGTAATTTGGGTTCTTCAAATGGCTATATAACTCGCTTTGAAGATATTTTATTATGAAATTTCTTGATTAACGAGATTGTCATTTGTTTCACATTTATCAAACTACATGTGTTGTTGATCCAAGTTCATACATTGATAACTTTTCCTCTATCAAACCTTAGACGTCATTAGTGACAAAAATAAATGTTAGAAGGTGTCACGAGGTGGAATAGCGATGAACACCTTGTACTAGTTTGTCTTACTCAATAGGGTTCCTCATGATTTTGCATGAATGTGTTAAGAGTGGTTAATATGTGTTATTTTTATAGGGAATGATTAAATTATTAAATCTTACACATCTACAATGCATTTATCTATTTTGACTTGTGTGTAATACAATAATATTAAAGGGAAATGAGATGGAATATCGTGATGTATGCAAATGAGATCCACTCAAATATTTAAATGCATCAAGTCATGCTCGTCCAATAATAGTGTGTGGAATAGGTTTGAAAATAAAACTTTTACAGATCGATGTTGCATACTTAAAGGCATGGTAGAGATGTATATATGAAAGTGTTTAATAGTATATCATAAAGTGTTAACATTTCTTCATTAGCTTATATTAACAACTGAAGCATGACCAAGTGTTTAGCTTTTGTCTTCTATCATTTTTCTCTATGATTGCATTGAACATAAGGATTTGAACAAAGAAAGGTTTGAACGATTGCATCAGAAAGGAGATTGAGCTTAATTATCGTGAAAGACAAAAGTGTATATATGTATAATAGAATGAAGTTAGTGAGAGACGGATGAACCGCTGGTGACACGCCATATAATTAAGTAATGGTTCAGAGAAATAAGAGGATGCTAGAATGGTGCCGGGAAGTCTCAACACATACTTTTTCCATGCGCATAAATTATGCACTACGCCATCGACAAATATTAAATATTCGACGCTCTAAGAGCTTGTGCTATTTTCAAGGGATATATCTGAGGAAGCCCCTGTCAAATGTTTGGATTTTCATCGCTGGCTTGGGTATTATGGTTTGACTTCTTCTTGTTGGTCTTGATTTGTTTATGCATGGGCAGGCTTGGAGGCGGCTCACTGCTATCTGCGCATGGTTAAATATTCTTACAACAGATTTACGCGGAGTATTCTTACGATAGATTTAGGTAAAGTATTCATTGTAGATTTAGGATAGATGTTGTTCCACTTATGCTGGTGTAATGTTTTTTAATAAATTGAAAAGAATTTGCAACTCTTTGTACTAATATTTTTTAGCTTATTCCAATTTAAAAAAAGTTCTGACAGCGAAAGGAGAACTGAACAAATACCAGTGACATCATAAAATTGTAGAATAGCTGAGAAAAATGATAAGGCGTCCCAACACATTTATTTTTTATGACCATAAATTATGCACTACGCCATCCCACTGTTATTAATCTCAAGAAAAGTTGCTCGATTAGGAAGAGCTTGTGTTACTTTCAAGTGATAAATCTGAGAACATGATGGAGTGAAGTTGTTTTAAATCAATTCAAGTTGGATATTTAACAATTTTGTTTTTAATCTTCAAAAAGAATATTTTTAAGTTTGCGAGGTTAAGTAAATCAAGAGTGATTTTATATATGATTTAAAACCAAAGAAAGTAAGGAAATATTATTTTCTTACAAGATAAGTAAAGCAACTGAGATCTTTATATGTAATATTGTTGTAGCAAACTTGTATTGGATTGACAAGAGAAAGTTGGTTGTTAGGTTGAATAGAAGATCCAACATTTGCAAGTTTTTTCTTACATTGGGGTTTTTTGGGTATATCTGTGTTATTGTCTTTTTATGATTGTCTTTTATTATTTATTTTACTTATGCTATTATTTGTTGTTAATTAATCCATAATATTGATTTTTATAAATCAAATAGAGTTTCTATTTTGTGAATTTATTGTATAATTAATCTATAACTAGGTTATAAGAAATTAACATGGTATCAGAGCTCTACACTTTGAATACAAAGCCAAGATTTGTGACATAGATTTTAGAAAGAAATTAGAATTATAAGATGATGCTCAAGGACAAATTGCATAATACCAAGATGTCTGAAGGAGAGCGAGTGCCATTTTACATGTCCAGGTTGACTTGGGTCAGAGATGAGTTAGTGGTTGTTGGAGAGATGATTGTTGAATATGAGTTGGTGCGCATAGCCTTGAATGGTTTTTCAAAAGATTGGGATGTGTTTTTCAAATGTGTTGTTGGCCAAGATAGCTTACCTGACTAAATGAGGCTTTGGGATGGTTTTATCCAAGAGGAGATACATGAAGGTGTTAGAAAGTAAAGTCCACCAAGATAACTAAGAGGGGGGGGTGAATTAGTTATCAGATAATTATAACTTTTATCATCTTCAACAACATTAAACCATATAAGCAATATAATTACCAACCATAGAAAGATATTCATACACAATAACACAATGACACAAGATATGTTGACTAAGGAACCTCTTGATCAAAAAGTAAACCCCGGTGGAAATGATGCACACAAAAGATGCACTAATATAAATATTCCTTGTGAAAGGATGGACTCTATTAGAAGTCTTATAAAATACATTCAATACATATGAATCCTGTTAGGAGATTTTGAATCCCTGTTAAAATATTCTAACCCTATTAAGAGTTATAGAAGACAGAAGGACCCACTGCCCAAACAGCTTCAGGGTAAGATCACTAAACACACTGTCCAAATAATCTTTGCATTACTCAATAGAATAATATGTTACCTCTTCTCTGACTATGTCAAACCATACTCACTGTTACATTAGATCTCAATTTCAAATCTCTGTACCTTGCATGTCTTCCTTCACAAATTCACTTTCATACTTAGCTCTTTTCTTCACTTCATGCATACAGCATCACACACAACCGCTACTTTCATATCACATCCACACTACAATAAGGAAATACATTTCTTCTTTTATACCACACTCAAATAATTAAAAATGAGTCGGCATACAATTACAATATAAAAGTTTCCGCACGCTACATCAAAATTACACAAAAGTGTCAGCTTCTAAATATAATAAATCTTCACTCGTGTGACCTCAAAGTATGCGTTGTCATCTACATTACTATCAATGTGTCTTCAACTTCCCTTTAACTGCGCAAAACCAGATTCTATTCCGATTAGGAAATATCATCCGATTTTCACAAACCACTACTCAAGAACACTGCCTAAATACTGCTTCCACCAAAATGCTCATAACTTCCATGAATAAATGAATTACTATCTGCACTCTTAACCATAGACATATAACATAACAAAGATTATATCCTCAACATCACATAGCTCCAATTGCAATAACCCACCTGCGCTAATTCAAACTTTGTCTACTTCTCTGCAAGTCTTCAGTAAATCACTATGTTGACATCAATGACAATCATAGTCATGAATGCAACAACTACTACTACAGAATCACTACCAAACATTTAGCATTCATTTCTAACAATATCCCCCATTGGCATTGATGGTGACATAGATAAAAAAATATCGGATGTTCTAAAAATTCAATACTGCAACACTGCAATCTTCAAATCCTCTTCATCAATCAAATCTTGTTTTCATTTTCCTATTCAGTTCTCTTCAATAGATGTTCAAATTATTTTTCATGTATACTTCTCCCCCATTGACATCAATAACAAAAATTTTATCACTATGTCAACAACAACTCAATGTCAAAAGACACTATTCAGAAAATACATTCACTAGAGTCCTCATGACTCAGCTCAGATACACATACTCCCCCATAGAGAAAGTACCAACATCTAGTCCAGAAGAAAGATAAGGCTCATATACCACTGGACAGATGCAACCAACTGCATCACTTTTCAAAAGTAGCCTGGGGCATAACCCCAAGCATACCTCTTAGATACTCAAATGTATCCTTAGGCAAAGGCTTTGTGAATATATCTGATATCTGCTCCTTTGTACTTATGTACTCAAGTCTGACTTCTTTCTTAGCAACTTTCTCTCTTACAACATGATACTTAATCTTTATATGCTTTGTCTTAGAATGTAATACAAGATTCTTAGACATACTAATTGTGCCGGTGTTGTCACAATGTATGACAAAAAGTTCAACAAATTTTATTCCAATATCCTTCAACATTTTATTCATCCAAATTATCTGGTTACAATTGTTTGTTGCTGCTACATATTATGCTTCTGTTGTGCTTTGTGAGATACAATTATGCTTCTTTCTTAGCCAAGAAACTAATCTTCCTTCAAGGAAAAATGCTCCACCACTGGTGTTTTTCTTATCATTAACACTGTCTCCCCAATTAGCATCTGTATATGCACATAGGGTAAAATCATTAGATTTTTCATACCATAGTCCATTGTGCCTCTTAAATATCTCAGTATCCTCTTTACTGTTGCATAATGTGATTCTCTAGGTTCAGCTTGAAATCTTGCTACAATTTCAACTAAATGTGGTATATCAGGTCTTGTATGAGTCAAATACTACAATCCTTCAATCATAGATCTGTATTTCTTTTGTTCTACTGCAGGAGTCTCATCTGTGCTAGATAACTTATGTCCAATCACCATGGGTGTTCCAACTGGTTTACAATTCTCCGTTCCATATCTTTTCAACAAGTCATTCAGATACTTTATCTGACTTACAAAGATACCATTATTGTTTTGTGTTATCTGTAATCCCAAAAAGTATTTCATTTCACCAATCATACTCATTTCAAATTCAGTCTTCATTTCATCAGAAAATTTGTCACTAACTTCATCTTCTCCTCCAAAGATAATGTCATCAACAAAAATAACTATAACCAACAAACCATTTTCAATTTCTTTTGTGTACAGATTGCTATCAGTTGTTCCTTTTGTAAATCTCAATTTTAACAAATACTTATCCAGTCTTGCATACCAAGTTCTAGGTGCTTGTTTAAGTCCATATAAAGCTTTCTTCAATTTACATACCATGTCTCCTTCTTGAGTTAAGGGAAAACCTTTAGGCTGCTTAATGTAGACTTCTTCTTCTAATTCTCCATCTAGAAATGCTAACTTCACATCCATCTGATATACTTTGAATTTATTGTAAGCTGCATATGTCAAAAACATTCTTACTGCTCCAATTCTTGCAATAGGTGCAAAGGTTTCTTCATAGTCAATTCTTTCTTGCTATGAGTAACCCTTACATACCAATCTTGTTTTGTTTCTTACTACTTCTCCTTGTTCATTCATCTTGTTTCTGAATACCTATTTAGTTCTAATAACATTCTTATTTTTAGCTCTAGGGACCAATTCCCATGTCTTGTTCTTTTCAATCTGATCTAGTTCTCCTTTCATAGCATTAGTCCAACTTTCATCTTCACAAGCTTCATTAGTAGTCTTAGGTTCAATTTGAGAAATCAAACATAACTTTTCTTGTGCTTTATTTCAAGTTAGAAATCCTTTTTTGATGCTCCCAATAATTTGTCCAATAGGATGCTTTCTTAACAAACTCTTGCTAGGTGTCATTATTTCAGATCTCTCTTCAGATGTAGGTTCTTCAATGACTTCACTGTGGCTTTCATTCAAAAAATCACTGTCAGTTTCATAAAATAATTCAGTAGATCTAGTGTTAGGTTTAGGATGAGCTTCTTCATTTGATTCATAATTAAGCATTCTTTCTTGAATTTTGAACTTTTCATCAACTTTAACATTTGCACTTTCAACAATAGTCTTAGTTATTTTATCGTAACATCTATAGGCTTTTCTTTTCAAAGAATATCTAAGAAATATACCTTCATCACTTCTAGGATCAAACTTTCCAATATCATCATCTCTCTTTATATAACATTTGCTTCCAAAAATTTTAAAATACTTAACTGAGGGTGCATGTCCAAACCATAATTCATAAGGTGTCTTGTTTGTGTCTACTCTGATTTGTACTCTGTTCATTGTATACACTATTGTGTTCACTGCTTCTCTCCAGAATATCTTCACCAAGTTATTCTCAAACAACATAGCTCTTGTTGCTTCAATCACTAATCTATTTCTTCTTTCTACAATGCCATTTTGTTCAGGTGTTCTAGGGGCTGAATACTGTCTCTTAGTGTCATTTTCTTCACAAAAGATGTTAAACTCTCTAGAATTAAATTCTCTACCTTTATCAAATCTCAAACATTTAATCTTCATTCCAGATTCATTCTCAACTTTATTCTTAACAAACTTAAACTTATCAAATGCTTCATATTTTTCTTTAAGAAATGCAATCCACATCATTCTTGTAAAATCATCAACAAGAATCATAAAATACCTTTCTCCATAGAATCTTCTAGTCCTGGTAGGACCGCTCAAATCTATATGAACAATCTTCAGCTTCTCTGTAGATGTAAACTTCTTACTAGAAAAAGAACTTCTCTTTTGTATAGCCATTACACATTCTTTGCAAATCATGTTAGTAGGCTTCATAATTTTAGACAAATCTCTTACTGCAAGTGTAGTACTTACTTTCACAATGTTATCAAAGTTTATATGAAAAAACCTTCTATCCCACAACCAACTATCATCAATCTTAGTAATCAAATATGTCATCTCAGTAGGATTCAATTGAAATACATTACCTCTGGTTCTAGATCCAGTTCTAATCATATTTTCATCTTTATCATTTATCACACAAGTTTTCTTAGTAAACTAAACTTGATATCCCTTATCAACTAACTGTCCAACACTCAAAAGATTATGTTTCAATCCATCCACAAAATAAACATCATCAGTATTAATCTTTCTATCAAGAGTATTAGATCCTATACCTTTAATCAAACAAGGTGCATTGTTTCCAACTCTAACAACTCATCCATCATATTCATTCAACTTTATGAACTTTTTCATGTCTCCAGTCATATGATGTGAACAACCACTATCTATAATCCAATCAGCTTTCTTTTCAACTTGAGAAACTAAGGATTTTTCTTCCTTAACATCATTTTCAGGATTGTCTTCTTTAATTGCTACAAATCCTATGTCATTATTATTCTCAGTATCACTTTCACTTAAAGTTCTTTATATACTAGCTTCAAGATCTTCATCATTACCATAATAACATTCCTCAGATCTTCTAGGTTTGAAATTGTTTCTGTACTTTTTAACTCTCTTAGGACATTTAGATGCAAAATGACCATATTTTTGACAAGTCCAACATTTAAATATTTTCTTATCGTCTGGTTCTCTTTTCACAAGCAAGGCAATACCTTCTTCAATATTTTTGTCTTCTTCATTTCTAGATTTGCTGCTGTTGTACACACTCAAATGGTGCACTTCTCTAAGTCATTATATCCAAGAGAAACTTTAGAAAGTGACCGAGAGCTCTTTATGTATGGAGTTGCAAGATTATTTTAAGTTTGCTCTCAGCTAGGGCTATTAAGCTAATGACCTTGCTATTCAACCACACAATGAAAGATTCAAATGAAGACAAGGGCAAGAATGTCAATATCTCCAAGAATCACTATGAAATAAAAATTCAAACTAGATTAAGATGAATATGCAAGCTAAAAATGAGAGATGAAAGCTAAGCTATGAAAATGAAAGTACAAGCTATGCTATGAAAAGGAAAGTACAAGTATTATCAAGCCTTCCTAGTTAGACTAGAGGAAGCAATCTAAAGCATAAAGGAAACTAAGCTAATATGAAGCTATGAATGCCATGACAATGCAAGAAATGAAACTATGATATCATGTAGATGCAAAAGCCAAGAATGCTCCAAATCTTTAAAAGCTCTAAAGTGACCTAGAAAACCTACAGCATAACATTAGTATTCAAAAATGCATATGAAAATGAGGAAGAGAGCTCTTCTTTTATAGAAAATGAGGAGGAATGGACCATGGAGATTAAGAGGAAAAAGATTTAATCAATGGTGGAGCATCAAAGAGGAGCAATCCATGTGCACAAATATCTTCCAATAATAAAATAAGAGTTGACTTTTATGTCCATATGAGACAAAAAGTGATTTTCTTCTTTTTCAAAATAAGAATAATGCTTTATTTGTGCAACTTAGGATAAGAGGAAAAGGTGAGGGCTTTTTATTTAATAAAAGGGGAGGAAATATTCCTTTTAATTAAATAAAGACTTAGGATAAAATGGTTAGGGCAAGGCAAATAATCGAAAATGATAAAATAAGATTTGATCAAGGAAATTGATATAATTGATAAAATACTGATTTTTGAAAATACTGATTCAGGGATTTGATAAATTGCTAAATGGGGGCCCAAAGTCTAGGCAACCATTTTAGGGTGCATACAGCTGCTAGCATAATCTCTGCTCACACTGATGCTTCTTGACAAAGTAGGGAGAACACTAATAGCACTGAATGCTATCTCCATTCTAGGTAAGTCTCATGATAATCTCTGGTTCATTCTGCTGCTTCCAATCTTCCAAGAAGAGTCTCTCTTATAAAGTTTGTTGTATAAGGTATAACTTGTTCAATCATCTATGTTGTCTGCTTAAATACAAGGGTCAATGTCCTCAGAATTTTCCATATCACTTCATTCTTTGTCTTTGTTCCTCCACAAAATTTTATACCTGTAATAATTTCTAACATTCTACCAATATAGCTTCTAATAGATTCATCTTCCAACATTCTTATATATTCAAATGCACATACCTAGTTATGTAATCTAACTCTTTTTGCATGTTCATCACCTTCAAAAGTAGAGTGTAAAGCATTCTAAATTTCATGAGATTTTTTCAAATATTTTACCTGACTGTACTCATTCTCCAGAAGGGCTGTCAAAAGTGCTTCTCTTGCAAGTATGTTACACATGAATAGATCTCTCTCATCTATAGTACATGTTTCAATATTATCATCTTCAATGATAGTCTTATCATTCTTTGTAATCAACCAATAACCTGGTCCTAAACATAGTAGATGTGTTTTCATCTTTTCTTTCCAGTTGTCAAAATTTACGCCATCAAACTTAGTGATGCAGGAGCATCCTAGGTGTAAGAGCAATCTTGCATCACCCAAAAATATTTATGTTTTTGTATTCAATAAGGGCTATCTTGTGCAGAGCTTCTATTTATGAAAACTTGCTATTTTTAGTAAGTTGGTCATCCAATGTCAGAATGTTCTGATTTCTTCCCTGGAGGTTCATTTTCATCATATCAGCCTGCCAGTAAAGTTTCATTGACAGATCAAGTCTAGCTTTGTAGATATTGAATATTTTCAGTATTAGCAACAAGGTACAGAAACTTTAAACTTAGTTTTGAAGGCTTTAGAGGCCCCGAATGAGGTCAACAATTTGAGTGATAGGCAGTTTCACCAATCAAGCCTGTAGAGCGTTTCCTGGCCTTTCCGGAATGGAGTTATAATAGTCAATAGGATCAACTAGCAATGACTTATGGTCTTCGAAAGTTGGGTCACCTGAAATGGCAGAAAATGATTTTCCTTCAAAATATTTATTTGAGTTTCAAAAGTTATTTTGAGCCGACTTTGATGTAATAAATTATAAAATAAAATAATTCTAAGTTTGGTCAGCATTATTGGCTAAAATTCTGGAACCTTCCCAGGCGGTGGAAAATTGCCTATATAAGGAAGACTGTAGTATTATGTTAAGTAGTTTTGGGATAGTTCTAGGTAGCAGATCGGGGTATTGATTCGAGGCATTGTCCTTCAGAATATTCTAAGGGAATGCCCATGTGGCTTTGCATATTATAATTTTGAAAGTTTATAATTCTACATTTGTGGAGATAATAAGAAGCTCATTTTTTGTTATTGCATATTGTTGTTATTTCTCTATTTCTATTATGTGTTTGTGGTATTAAGGGGAGCACCCTTCATCAATTGGTATCAAAGAAGGAGTTCTTGAATGTGTAAATAGATTGCCGATTTTGAAGTATTTTGCACTAGGACCATGGATTAGGGTTTCTGTGTAAACAAATCACTGATTGTGAGGTAGTTTGCACCAGGACCGTGGTTAGGGTTTTAGCAAGAATCACAAAAATGCCTACATGAAGGGAACATGGCAGAAGAGCTAGTGTTGTAAAACGTAAGGTTAGAGCGCTCCAGAGACATGTGTGAGAATTGCAAGAGGACATTCACAGAGGAATGAATCTTAATGTCAAAGATGAAAGCAAGGATGAAGCCGAAGAAGAAGATCAAGAAGGAGAAGTCGAAGTTGTGAACCAGGAGGAAGAAAGACTTTTTGGGGCCATTTCTAAAACTGAAAAAGACCTAAGATTGAGGTTTTTGCATTTTCAAAAAATCTTAACCCAGAGGAGTTGATCGACTTGATCAATGAATGTGAAGAATATTTTGAGTATGAAGATATTGAGGATCCTGATCGGGTCAAGTTTGCGAAGGCCAGACTAAAGGGCCATGCGAAGATCTAGTGGCAAGAGATTCAATTGGAGAGAAATCAAAGAGGAAAGGATAAAATCACAAGATGGGAGCGAATGGTGGATAAATTGAAGCAAAAGTTCATCCCTATTGATTATGAGCTTGACCTATTGAAGAAAATGCAAAGTTTGAAGAAAGCAAGAAGATCTATTCAGGAGTATACAGAGGAGTTCTATCGAATCCTCATTAGAATAGGCCATGCAGAAGCTGATAAGGAGAAATTTTCCTATTACCTTAATGGGTTGAGGCCGAACATTCAAGAAGAGTTGAATCTGGTTTGAATAAATAGCATTGAAGAGACATACCAATTTTCCCTAAAAGTAGAGGAAAAGCTGAACAAGAAGTTTGAGAGCAAACAAAGTAGAAAAGGTCGTGATAAAAGATCTAGTGGACGGTCATATGGAGATCTAAATGAAGATCCTAAAAACCAGGATGAGGCTAGTAATAGTCAGAATTAGAGAGAACATAATTTCAATAATTTTCATGATCAGAATAAATGAGATAAGAGAGGAAGAGGAAGAAGACAAGGTTCAGGAAGAGGAGACTTCCGTGGAACATGTTTTCACTGTGGAGAAGAAGGTCATAGGGTATTTGAATGTCCTTAATGCCAAGCAAGGACGGATAGGAGGAATGAAGGCCAGGCCAGAGTTGCGCATATAGATGAAGATGTCAGATCTTCAAATTCTAAAGATGTTGAAAGAGGAGAAACATTGATTAACAAAAGAGTCTTGCTGAGTGGTGAGAATGAACCTAAGCAAAAGAGGAGCTTGTTTCGCACCGGGTGCAAGTGTGAGGGTAAGTGTTGTGATGTGATTATTGATAGTGGTAGTATTGATAATTTGGTGTCACAAGAGATGGTGACAAAGTTGAAGCTCAAAAGGCAGAAACATCTACATCCATATCAGGTTGCCTGGGTGCAGGATGACCACAAGGTCATGGTCAGTGAATAGTGCCTAGTGAATTTCAAGATTGGTGGGTACCATGATGAGGTACTATGTGATATCATATCTATGGATGCATATCATATGTTGTTGGGTAGACCTTGGTAGTTTGACAGATGTGTTATACATGATGGTTGTGTAAATACCTATTCCCTGACAAAGGATGGAGTGCAACATAAGCTAAAACCATTGAAGGAAATAGAAAAAAAGGTATGTGGTAATGCAAGAATAACTTTTATTGATAGAGGAAATTTTTTAGATGGTATGAGGCATGAGCATATGTGTTTTACCTTAATACCAAAGGCTAGGAAAGAGGAAGTAGAAGATGTAACTATAGAAGTTGCAGAATTATTGAATGAGTTTTAGGATATTGTATCTGATAATGTGCCTGATGGATTACCACCAATAAGAAAGATTAGTCATCAGATGGACTTGATTTCAGGAGCTAGTTTTCCAAATAAGGTAGCACATAGAATAACACTAGTAGAAAGTGAAGATTTGAAGATAGATTTGAAGTTTAGTTCATCACATCATCCATGGATTGTATATGGAAGTAGTCCCAAAAATGCACCTGATTTGAGAAAAATAGATAAAGAAGAAATAAGTAGTGTTGAAGCTGAGCATTTTGCTAAATATTTGAAGAACATCCATGAGGAGGTGAGAAAGCATATTACCAAGATGAATGCATAGTATAAGGCTAAGGCAGATGAGAAAAGGAGGCATAATGAATTTCAAGTTGGAGATGAAGTCATGGTTCATTTGTGGAAGGAGGGATTTCCAGTTGGTACATATAACAAGCTGAAAATAAAGAGGTTTGGGCCATGTAAGATACTGAAGAAGCATGATTCGAGAAATGCATATGAGGTCGAGTTGCCTATTGAGATGAATATTTCACCAATATTTAACATTTCAAATTTGACAGAGTATCATGAAGGAGGTGTTGAAGATGAAGTTAGAGAAGCAAGGTGGAGTTTTCTAGCAACCAGTTTAAATATCAAGGAGATTGAAGACAACTGGATAGCTGTGTTGGCAGAAGCACAAGGAACAAGACATATGAAGAGTATTTGGTCAAGTGGAAATGATGACCTATTGAAGATTCATCATGACTAACAAAGGAGGAGGTTAATTGTCCTTGTTTTCCTCTGCACACCTGAGTCATGACAGGGTCACTTCTCAAATTACCCCAGGTGTCTGATGCAAGAGCATCCTGGGTGTAAGAGTAATCTTGCATCACCTAAAAATATTTATGTTTTTGTATTCAATAAGGGCTATCTTGTGCAAAGCTACTATTTATGGAAACTTTCTATTTTTAGTAAGTTGGTCATCCGATGAAGGAATGTTATGATTTCTTTCCTGGAGGTTCATTTTGGTCATATCAACCTACTAGTAAAGTATCATTGACAGATCAAGTCTAGCTTTGTAGATATTGAAAAATTTTGGTATTGGCAATAGGGTACAGAAACCTTGAACTCAATTTTGAAGGTTTTAGAGGCCCCAGATGAGGTCGATAGTTTGGGTGACAAGCGTTTGCCCCAATCAAGCCTGTAGAGTGTTTCATGGCCTTTTCAGAATAGGGTTATAATAGTCAATCAGGTCAACTGGCGATGATTTATTGTCTTCGAAAGTTGGGTCACCTAAAATAGCGAAAAATGATTTTCCTTCAAAATCTCTGTTTGGGTTTCAAAAGTTATTTCGAGCTAACTTTGATGTAATAAATTGTAAAATAAAATAATTCTAAGTTTGGGCAGCCTTGTTGGCTAAAATTCTGGAACCTTCCTAGGTGGTGGAAAATTGCCTATATAAGGAAGGTTATAGTATTGTCTTAGACAGTTTTGGGATAGTTCTGGTTAATAGATCTGGGTATTTATTCTAGGCATTTTCCTTTACAATATTGTAAGGGGATACCCATCTAGCTTTGCATATTATAATTCTAAAAGTTTGTAATTCCACATTTGTGGAGATAATAAGAAGCCCATTTTCTATTCTTGCATATTGTTTTTGTTTCTCTATTTCTATTATGTGTTTGTGGTATTAAGGGAAGCACCCTTCATCAAGTGATATCAAAGCAGGAGTTCTTGAGTGTGTAAACAGATCACCGATTGTGAGGCAGTTTGCATCAGGACCATGGATTAGGGTTTCTATGTAAATAGATCACCAACTGTGAGGCAGTTTCCACTAGGACCGTGGTTAGGATTTTAGCAAGAATCGTGAAAATTCCTCCATGAAGGGAATGTGGTGGAAGATCTGGTGTTTTCACACCTGAGGTTAGAGCCCTCTAGAGACAACTGTGAGCATCGCAAAATGAGATTCATAGAGAAATGAATCTTAATGTCAGAGACGAAAGTGAGGATGAAGCCGAAGAAGAAGATCAAGAAGGAAAAGTTGAAGTTGTGAACTAGGAGGAAGAAAGACTTTTTCAGGCCATTTTCAAGATCGAAAAAAGACCTAAGATTGAGGTTCCTACTTTTTCAAGAAATCCTAACCCAGAGGAGTTGATTGACTAGATCAATGAATGTGAAGAATATTTTGAGTATGAAGATATTGAGGATCCTGATCAGGACAAGTTTGCAAAGGCCAAACTGAAGGGCCATGCGACAATCTGGTGGCAAGAGATTCAATTCGAGAGAAATCGAAGAGGAAATGATAAAATCAAAAGATGGGAGCTGATGGTGGATAAATTAAAGTGACAATTCATCCCTATTGATTATGAGCTTGACCTACTGAATAAAATGCAAAGTTTGAAGCAAGCAGGAAGATCTATTCAGGAGTATATAGAGGAGTTCTATCGAATCCTCATCAGAATAGGCCATGAAGAAGCTGATAAGGAGAAATTTGCCTATTAACTTAATGGGTTGAGTCCAAGAATTCAAGATGAGTTGAATCCAGTTTGAATAAATAGTATTGAAGAGGCATACGAGTTTTCCCTAAAAGTAGAGGAAAGGTTGAACAAGAAGTTTGAGAGCAAACAAAGCGGAAGAGGTCATGATGGAAGATCTAGTGGACGGTCATATGGAGATCGAAATGAAGATTTGAAAAAGTAGAATGAGGCCAGTAACAGTCAGAATCAGAGAGGAGATAATTTCAATCATTTTCATGATCAGAATAATAGAGATCAGAGAGGAAGAGGAAGAGGACAAGGTTCAAGAAGAGGAGGCTTCCGTAGAACATGTTTTCACTATGGAGAAGAAGATCATAGCGAATTGAATGTCCTCAATGACATGGAAGGATGGATAGGAGGAATGAAGGTTAGGCTAGAGTTGCACATATACATCAAGATGCCAGATCTTCAAATTCTGAAGATGTTGAAATAGGAGAAACACTGATCAATAGAAGAGTCCTCCTGAGTGGTGAGAATGAACCTGACAAAAGGAGGAGATTGTTTCACACCAGGTGCAAGTGTGAGGGGAAGTGTTGTCATATGATTATTGATAGCGGTAGTACTGATAATTTGGTGTCATAAAAGATGGTGACAAAGTTGAAGCTCAAGAGGCAAAAACATCCACATCCATATCGGGTTTCCTGGGTGCAAGATGACCACAAGGTCATGGTAAGTGAACAGTGCCTAGTGAAGTTCAAGATTGGTGGGTACCATGATGAGGTACTATGTTATATCATATCTATGGATGCATGTCATATGTTGTTGGGTAGACCTTGGCAGTTTGAAAAATGTGTTGTACATGATGGTCGTTCAAATACCTATTCCCTAACAAAGGATGGAGTGCAACATAAGCTAAAACCATTGAAGGAAACAGAAGAAAAGGTATGTGGTAATGCAAGAATAACTTTTATTGATAGAAGAAATTTCTTAGATAGTATGAGGCATGAGCATATGTGTTTTACCTTAATTGTAAAGGCTAGGAAAGAGGAAGTAGAAGATGTACCTATAGAAGTTGTAGAATTATTAAATGAGTTTCAAGATATTGTATCTAATAATGTGCCTGATGGATTACCACCAGTAAGAAAAATTAGTCATCAAATGGACTTGATTTCAGGAGCCACTTTGCCAAATAAGGCTACACATAGAATGACACCAGTAGAAAGTGAAGAGTTGAAGATAGATTTGAAGTTTAGTTCATCACATCATCCATGGATTGTATATGGAAGTAGTCCTAGAAATGCACCTAAGTTGAGAAAAATGGATAAAGGAGAAATAAGTAGTGCTGAAGCTGAGCATTTTGCAAAATATTTGAAGAACATCCATGAGGAGGTAAAGAAGCATATTACCAAGATGAATGCATAGTATAAGGCTAAGGTAGATGAGAAAAGGAGGCATAAGGAATTTCAAGTTGGAGCTGAAGTCATGGTTCATTTGCAGAAGGAGCGATTTCCAGTTGGTACATATAACAAACTAAAAATGAAGAAGTTTGGGCCATGTAAGATACTAAAGAAGCATGATTCGAGAAATCCATATGAGGTTGAGTTGCCTACTGAGCTAAATATTTCACCAGTATTTAACATTTCAGATTTGATAGAGTATCATGAAGGAGGTGTTGAAGATGAGGTTACAGTAGCACAGTGGATTATTCTAGCAACCAGGTTAGATATCAAGGAGATTGAAGACATGCTGGATAGCCGTGTTGGAAGAAGCACGAGGAATAGGACATATGAAGAGTATTTGGTCAAGTGGAAAGGATAACCTGTTGAAGATTCATCATGGCTAACAAAGGAGGAGGTTAACCATTTTGGTTTTTCTCTGCACACCTGAGTCGTGATACGGTCACTTCTCAAATTACCCCAGATGTCTGATGCAGGAGCATCCTGGGTGTAAGAGCAATCTTGCATCACCCAAAATTATTTCTATTTTTGTATTCAATAAGGGCTATTTTGTGCAGAGCTGCTATTTATGGAAACTTTTTATTTTTAGTAAGTTTGTCATCCAATCTTGAAAATTTTTGATTTCTTCCTTGGAGGTTCATTTTGGTCATATCATCTTGCCAGTAAAGTTTCATTGATAGATCACGTCTAGCTTTGTAGATATTGAAGATTTTCGGTATTGACAACAAGGTACAAAAGCTTTGAACTCAGTTTTGAAGGCTTTAGAGGCCTCAGATGAGGTCAACAATTCTAGTGATAGGCACTTGCACCAGTCAAGCTTGTAGAGCACTCATGGCCTTTTCAGAATGGGGTTATAATAGTCAGTTGGGTCAACTGGCGACGACTTATGGTCTTCAGAAGTTGTGTCACCTGAAATGGTGGAAAATGATTTTCTTTCAAAATCTCTGTTTGGGTTTCAAAATTTATTTTGAGTTGACTTTGATGTAATAAATTGTAAAATAAAATAATTCTAAGTTTGCTCAGCCTTGTTGGCTAAAATTTTGGAACCTTCCTAGGCGGTGGAAAACTACCTATATAAGGAAGGCTATAGTATTGTCTTAGGTAGTTTTGGGACAATTCTAGGTATTGATTTAAGGTGCTATCCTTCAGACTATTGTAAGGGAATGCCCATGTGGCTTTTCATATTGTAATTTTGAAAGTTTGTAATTCTATATTTTTGGAGATAATAAGAAGCTCATTTTCTATTCTTGCATATTGTTGTAGTTTCTTTGTTTCTATTATGTGTTTGTTGTATTAAGGGGAGCACCCTTCATCAAGTGGTATCAGAGAAAGAGTTCTTGAGTGTGTAAATAGATCACCGATTGTGAGGTAGTTTACACCAGGACCGTGGATTAGGGTTTCTGTGTAAATAGATCACCGACTGTGAGGCAGTTTGCACCAGGACCGTGGTTAGGGTTTCAACAAAAATTATGAAAATGCCTCCATAAAGGGAACATGGTGGAAGATTTGGTGTTGTAACACCTAAGGTTAGAGTGCTCGAGAGACAAGTGCGAATATTGCAAGAGGAGATTCATAGAGGAATGAATCTTAATGTCAGAGATGAAAGCGAGGATGAAGCCGAAGAAGAAGATCAAGAAGGAGAAGTCAAAGTTGTGAACCAGGAGGAAGAAAAACTTTTTCAGGTCATTTTCAAGATCGAAAAAAGACCTAAGATTGAGGTTGTTACATTTTCAAGAAATCTTAACCTAGAGGAGTTGATCGACTGGATCAATGAATGTAAAGAATATCTTGAGTATGAAGATATTGAAGATCCTGATCAGGTCAAGTTTGCGAAGGCCAGACTGAAGGGCCATGTGAAGATCTGGTGGCAAGAGATTCAATTGGAGAGAAATCGAAGAGGAAAGGATAAAATCACAAGATTGGAGTAGATGGTGGATAAATTGAAGTGATAGTTCATCCCTGTTGATTATGAGCTTGACCTACTGAAGAAAATGTAAAGTTTGAAGCAAGCAGGAAGATCTATTCAGGAGTATACAAAGGAGTTCTATTGACTCCTCATCAGAATAGGCCATTTTGAAGTTGATAAGGAGAAAGTTGCCCGTTACCTTAATGGGTTGAGGCCAAGCATTCAGGAGGAGCTAAATCTAGTTCAAATAAATAGTATTGAAGAGGCATACTAGTTTGCCCTAAAAGTAGAGGAAAAGCTGAACAAGAAGTTTGAGAGCAGACAAAGTGGAAGAGGTCATGATGGAAGATCTAGTGGATGGTCATATGGAGATCGAAATGAAGATCTAAAAAAGTAGGATGAGGCCAGTACCAATCAGAATCAAAGAGGACATAATTTAGATCATTTCCATGATCAAAATAATAGAGATCAGAGAGGAAGAGGAAGAGGACAAGGTTCAAGAAGAGGAAGCTTTCGTGGAACATGTTTTCACTATGGAGAAGAAGGTCATAGGGAATTTGAATGTCCTCAACCCCAAGGAAGGATAGATAGGAGGAATGAAGGTCAGGCTAGAGTTGCACATATAGATGAAGATGCCAGATCATCAAATTCTAAAGATGCTGATAGAGGAGAAACGTTGATCAACATAAGAGTCTTGCTGAGTGGTGAGAATGAACCTGAGAAAAGGAGGAGCTTGTTTCGCACCAGGTGCAAGTGTGAGCGTAAGTGTTGTGATGTGATTATTGATAGTGGCAGTACTGATAATTTTGTGTTAGAAGAGATGGTGACAAAGTTGAAGCTCAAGAGGCAAAAACATCCACATCTATATCAGTTTGCCTGGGTGCAGGATGACCACAAGGTCTTGGTAAGTGAAGAGTGCCTAGTGAAGTTCAAGATTGGTGGGTACCATGATGAGGTACTATGTGATATCATATCTATGGATGCATGTCATATATTGTTGGGTAGACTTTGGTAGTTTAACAGATGTGTTGTACATGATGGTCATGCAAATACATATTCCCTGATAAAAGATGCAGTGTGACATAAGCTAAAACCATTGAAGGAAATAGAAGAAAAGGTTTGTGGTATTGCAAGAGTTACTTTTGTTGATAGAGAAAATTTCTTAGATGTTATGAGGCATGAACATATGTGTTTTACCTTAATTCTAAAGGCTGGGAAAGAGGAAGTAGAAGATGTACCTGTGGATGTTGCAGAACTATTGAATGAGTTTCAGAATATTGTATCTGATAATGTACCTGATGGATTACCACCGATAAGAAAGATCAGTCATCAGATGGACTTGATTCCAGGAGCCAGTTTGCCAAATAAGGTAGCACATAAAATGACACCAGCAGAAAGTGAAGAGTTGAAGATAGATTTGAAATTTAGTTCATCACATCATCCATAGATTGTATATGGAAGTAGTCCCAGAAATGCACCTGAGTTGAGAAAAATAGATAAAGGAGAAATAAGTAGTGCTGAAACTAAGGATTTTGCAAAATATTTGAAGAACATCCATGAGGAGGTGAGGAAGCATATTACCAAGATGAATGCACAATATAAGGCTAAGGCAAATGGGAAAATGAGACATAAGAAATTTCAGGTTGGAGATGAAGTCATGGTTCATTTGCGGAAGGAGCAATTTCCAGTTGGTACATATAACAAGCTAAAAATGAAGAGGTTTGGGCCATGTAAGATACTGAAGAAGCATGATTCAAAAAATGCATATGAGGTCGAGTTGCCTACTAAGCTGACTATTTTACCAGTATTTAATGTTTTAGATTTGACAGAGTATCATGAAGGAGGTGTTGAAGATGAGGTTACAGCAACACAGTGATGTATTCCAGCAACTAGTTCAGATATCAAGGAGATTGAAGACATACTGGATAGCCGTGTTGGTAGAAGCACAAGGAATGAGACATATGAATAGTATTTTGTCAAGTGGAAAGGAGGACATGTTCAAGATTCATCATGGCTAACAAAGGAGGAGATTAACCATCTTGATTTTCCTCTCCACACCTAAGTCGTGAAAAGGTCACTTCTCAAATTACCCCAAGTGTCTGATGCAAGAGCATCCTGGGTGTAAGACCAATCTTGCATCACCCAAAAATATTTATGTTCTTGTATTCAATAAGGGCTATCTTGTGCAAAGATGTTATTTATGGAAACTTTCTATTTTTATTAAGTTGTTCATTTGATCTCGGAATGTTCTGATTTCTTCCCTAGAGGTTCATTTTGGTCATATCAACCTGCCAGTAAAGTTTCATTGACAAATCAAGTCTAGCTTTGTATATATTGAAGATTTTTTGTATTGGCAATAGGGTACAGAAACTTTGAACTCAATTTTGAAGGCTTTAGAGGCCTCAGATGAGGTCGACAATTTGAGTGACAAGCGCTTGCACTAGTCAAGCCTACAGAACACTTCGTGGCCTTTCTGGAATGGGGTTATAATAGTTAATCGGGTCAACTGGTGATGACTTATGGTCTTCGAAAGTTGGGTCACCTAAAATGGCAGAATATGATTTTCCTTCAAAATCTTTGTTTGGATTTCAAAACTTTTTTTGGGCTGACTTTGATGTAATAAATTGTAAAATAAAATAATTCTAACATTGGTCGGCCTTGTTGGCTAAAATTTTAAAACCTTTCGAGGCGGTGGAAAATTACCTATATAAGGAAGGCTATAGTATTGTCTTAGGTAGTTTTGGGATAGTTCTGGGTAGTAGATCTTGGTATTGATTTGAGGCATTGTCCTTCAGAATATTGTAAGGGAATGCCCATGTAGTTTTTCATATTGTAATTCTGAAAGTTTGTAATTCCACATTTGTGTAGATAATAAGAAGCCCATTTTCTATTCTTGCATATTGTTTTTATTTCTCTATTTCTATTATGTGTTTGTGGTATTATTGGGAGCACCTTTCATGAAGTGTTATCAAAGCAGGAGTTCTTGAGTGTGTAAATAGATCACCAATTGTGAGGTAGTTTGCACTAGGACTTTGGATTAGGGTTTCTGTGTAAATAGATCGCTGACAGTGAGGTATTTTGCACTAGGACCGTGGTTAGGGTTTCAATGAGAATCACAAAAATGCCTCAATGAATGGAACATGGAAAAAGATCTAGTGTTGTAACACTTGAGGTTAGAACACTCTAGAGAAAAGTGCAAGCATCGCAAGAGGAGATTCACAGAGGAATGAATCTGAGCATTCAGGAGGAGCTGAATCTAGTTTGAATAAATAGTATTGAACAAGCATACCAATTTGCCCTAAAAGTAGAGAAAAAGTTGAACAAGAAGTTATAGAGTAGAAAAAGTGGAAGAGGTCATGATAGAAGATCTAGTGGATAGTCATATGGAGATCGAAATGAAGATCTAAAAAAGCAGGATGAGGCCAGTAATAGTCAGAATCAGAGAGGAGATAATTTCAATCATTTTCATGATCAGAATAATAAACATCAGAGAGGAAGAGGAAGAGGACAAGGTTTAGGAAGAGGAGGCTTCCGTGGAACATATTTTCACTATGGAGAAGAAGGTCATAGGGAATTTGAATGTCCTCAATGCCAAAGAAGGACAGATAGGAGGAATGAAAGCTAGGCCAGAGTTGCACATATAGATCAAGATGCCAGATCATCAAATTTTGAAGATACTGAAAGAGGAGAAATGCTGATCAACAAAAGAGTCATGCTGAGTGGTGAGAATGAATCTCAGCAAAGGAGGAGCTTGTTTCGCACTAGGTGCAAGTGTGAGGGTAAGTTTTGTGATGTGATTATTGATAGTGGAAGTACTAATAATTTGGTGTTAGAAGAGATGGAGACAAAGTTGAATCTCAAGAGGTAGAAACATCCACATCCATATCAAGTTCCCTGGGTGCAGGATGACCACAAGGTCATGGTCAGTGAATAGTGCCTAGTGAAGGTCAAAATTGGTGGCTACCATGCTGAGGTACTATGTGATATCATAGCTATGCATGCATGTCATATGTTGTTAAGTAGACCTTAGTAGTTTAACAGATGTGTTGTACATGATGGTCCTGCAAATACCTATTCCCTGACAAAGGATGGAGTGCAACATAAGCTAAAACCATTGAAGGAAACGCAAGACAAGGTATGTGGTAATGCAAGAATAACTTTTGTTGATAGAGGAAATTTCTTAGATGGTATGAGGCATGAGCATATGTGTTTTACCTTAATTCCAAAGGCTGGGAAAGAGGAAGTAGAAGATGTACCTATAGATGTTGCAGAATTATTGAATGAGTTTCAAGATAATGTATCTAATAATGTGCCTAATGGATTACCACTAGTCAAAAAGATCAGTCATCAGATGGACTTGATTCCAGGAGCCAATTTGCCAAATAATGCAGCACACAGAATGACACTAGCAAAAAGTGAAGAGTTGAAGATAGATTTGAAGTTTAGTTCATCACATCATCCACAGATTGTATATGGAAGTAGTACCAGAAATGCACCTGACTTGAGAAAAATAGATAAAGGAGAAATAAGTAATGTTGAAGCTAAGGATTTTGCAAAACATTTGAAAAACATCCATGAGGAGGTGAGGAAGAATATTACCAAGATGAATGCATAGTATAACGCTAAGGTAGATGAGAAAATGAGGCATAAAGAATTTCAGGTTGGAGATGAAGTCATGGTTCATTTGCGGAAGGAGCGATTTCCAGTTGGTACATATAATTAGCTAAAAATGAAAAAGTTTGGGCCATGTAAGATACTGAAGAAGCATGATTCAGGAAATGCATATGAGGTCGAGTTGTCTATTGAGCTGAATATTTCACTAGTAGTTAGTGTTTCAGATTTGATAGAGTATCATGAAGGAGGTGTTGAAGATGAGGTTATAGTAGCACAGTAGAGTATTCCAGCAACTAGTTCAAATATCAAGGAGATTGAAGGCATACTGGATTGTCATGTTGGTAGAAGTACAAGGAATAGGACATATGAAGAGTATTTGGTCAAGTGGAAAGGATGACCTATTGAAGATTCATCATGGCTAACAAAGGAGGTGGTTAACCATCTTGGTTTTCCTCTCCACACCTAAGTCATGACAGGATCACTTCTCAAATTACCTCGAGTGTCTGATGCAGGAGCATCCTGGGTGTAAATGCAATCTTGCATCACCCAAAAATATTTATGTTTTTGTATTCAATAAGGGCTATCTTGTGTAGAGCTTCTATTTATGGAAACTTTCTATTTTTAGTAATTTGGTCATCCAATCTCATAATATTCTGATTTCTTCCTTGGAGGTTCATTTTGGTCATATCAACCTGCCAGTAAAGTTTCATTGACAGATCAAGTCTAGCTTTGTAGATATTGAAGATTTTTGGTATTGGCAACAAGGTACAGAAACTTTGAACTCAGTTTTGAAGGATTTCAAGCCCAAGATGAGGTCGACAATTTAGGTGATAGGTGCTTGCACCAATCAAGCCTGTAGAGTACTTCGTGGCCTTTCTGAAATGAGGTTATAATAGTCAATCCGGTCAACTGGTGATGACTTATGGTCTTCGACATTTGGGTCACCTGAAATGGCAGAAAATGATTTTCCTTCAAAATCTCTATTTGGGTTTCAAAAGTTATTTTGAGCCAACTTTGATGTAATAAATTGTAAAATAAAATAATTCTAAGTTTTCTCAGCCTTGTTGGCTAAAATTTTGGAACCTTCCCAGGCAGTGGAAAATTGCCTATATAAGGAAGGCTATAGTATTCTCTTAGGCAGTTTTGAGATAGTTCTAGGTAGTAGATCTAGGTATTGATTTGAGGCATTGTCCTTTAGAATATTGTAAGGGAATGCCCATGTGGCTTTTCATATTGTAATTTTGAAAGTTTGTAATTCCACATTTGTGGAGATAATAAGAAGCCCATTTCCTACTCTTGCATATTATTGTTGTTTCTTTATTTCTATTATGTGTTTGTGGTATTAAAGGGAGCACCCTTCATCAAGTGGTATCAGAGCAAGAGTTCTTGAATGTGTAAATAGATCACTGATTGTGAGGTAGTTTGTACAAGGACCGTGGATTAGGGTTTCTATGTAAATAGATCACTGACTATGAAGCAGTTTGCACTAGGACCGTGGTTAGGTTTTCAATGAGAATCATGAAAATGCCTCCACGAAGGGAACATGGCAGAAGAGCTGGTGTTCTAACACTTGAGGTTAGAGTGCTCCAAAGAAAAGTGTGAGCATTGCAAGAGGAGATTGATAGAGGAATGAATCTTAATGTCAGAGATGAAAGCAAGGATGAAGCCGAAGTAGAAGATCGAGAACGAGAAGTCAAAGTTGTGAACTAGGAGAAAGAAAGACTTTTTCGAGCCTTTTCCAAAATTGAAAAAAGACCTAAGATTGAGGTTCCTACATTTTTAGAAAATCTTAACCCAGAGGAGTTGATTGACTAGCTCAATGAATGTGAAGAATATTTTGAGTAGGAAGATATTGAGGATCCTAATCAGGTCAAATTTTTGAAGGCCAGACTAAAGGGCCATATGAAGATCTGCTGGCAAAAGATTCAATTGGAAAGAAATCAAAGAGGAAAGGATAAAATCACAAGATGGGAATGGATGGTGGATAAATTGAAGTGACAATTCATCCCTGTTGATTATGAGCTTGACCTACTAAAGAAAATGCAAATTTTGAAGCAAGCAGGAAGATCTGTTCAGGAGTATACAGAAAAGTTCTATCGAATCCTCATCAGAACAGGCCATGTAGAAGCTGATAAGGAGAAAGTTGCCCCTTACCTTAATGGGTTGAGTCTGAGCATTCAAGAGGAGTTGAATTTGGTTCGAATAAACTATATTGAAGAGGCATACCAGTTTTCCATAAAAGTAGAGGAAAAGCTATACAAGAAGTTTGAGAGTAGACAAAGCAGAAGAGGTCATGATGGAAGATCTAGTGGACCGTCATATCAAGATCAAAATGAAGATCTGAAAAAGTAGGATGAGGCCAATAAAAGTCAGAATCAGAGAGGAGATAATTTCAATCATTTCCATGATTAGAATAATAGAGATCAGAGAGGAAGAGGAAGAGGACAGGGTTCAGGAAGAGTAGGCTTCTGTGGAACATGTTTTCACTGTGGAGAAGAAGGTCATAGGGAATTTGAATGTCCTCAATGCCAAGGAAGGATGGATAGGAGGAATGAAGGCCAGGCAAGAGTTGCACATATAGATGAAGATGTCAAATTATCAAATTCTGAAGACACTGAAAGAGGAGAAATGTTGATCAATAGAAGAGTCCTGCTGAGTGGTGAGAATGAACCTGAGCAAAGGAGGAGCTTGTTTCACACCAGGTGCAAGTGTGAGGGTAAGCGTTGTGCTGTGATTATTGATAGTGGCAGTACTAATAATTTGGTGTCAAAAGAGATGGTGACAAAGTTGAAGCTCAAGAGGCAGAAACATCCACATCCATATTAGGTTGCCTGGGTGCAGGATGACCAAAAGGTTATGGTCAGTGAAGAGTGCCTAGTGAAGTTCAAGATTGGCGGGTACCATGATGAGGTACTATGTGATATCATATCTATGGATGCATGTCATATGTTGTTGGGTAGACCTTGGTAGTTTGACAGATGTGTTGTACATGATGGTTCTGCAAATACCTATTCACTAACAAAGGATGGAGTGCGACATAAGCTAAAACCATTGAAGGAAATGGAAGAAAAGGTTTGTGGTAATGCAAGAATTACTTTTGTTGATAGAGAAAATTTCTTAGATCGTATGAGGCATGAGCATATGTGTTTTACCTTAATTCCAAAGGTTGGGAAAGAGGAAGTAGAAGATGTACCTGTAGATGTTGTAGAATTATTGAATGAGTTTCAGGATATTGTGTCCACTAATGTGCCTAATGGATTACCACCAGTAAGAAAGATCAGTCATCAAATGGACTTGATTCCAGGAGCCAATTTGCCAAATAAGGTAGCACACAGAATGACACCAAAAAAAAGTGAAGATTTGAAGATAGATTTGAAGTTTAGTTCATCACATGATCCATAGATTATATATCGAAGTAGTCCCAGAAATGCACCTGACTTGAGAAAAATAGATAAAGGAGAAATAAGTAGTTCTGAAGCTGAAGATTTTATAAAACATTTGAAGAACATCCATGAGGAGGTGAGGAAGCATATTACCAAGATGAATGTAAAGTATAAGGCTAAGGTAGTTGAGAAAAGGAGGCATAAAGAATTTTAGGTTGGAGATGAAGTCATGGTTCATTTGTGGAAGGAGTGATTTCTAGTTGGTACATATAACAAGATGAAAATGAAGAGGTTTGGGCCATGTAAGATACTGAAGAAGCATGATTCAGGAAATGCATATGAGGTCGAGTTGCCTATTGAGCTGAATATTTCACCAATAGTTAATATTTCAGATTTGACAGAGTATCATGAAGGAGGTGTTGAAGATGAGGTTAAATCAACACATTGGAGTATTCTATCAACTAGTTCAGATATCAAGGAGATTGAAGATATACTAGATAGCCATGTTGGTAGAAGCACAAGGAACGGGACATATGAAGAGTATTTGGTCAAGTGGAAAGGACTACCTATTGAAGATTCATCATGGCTAACAAAGGAGGAGGTTAATCATCTTGGTTTTCCTCTGCACACCTGAGTCGTGACAGGATCACTTCTCAAATTACCCCAAATGTCTGATGTAGGAGCATCTTGGGTGTAAGAGAAATCTTGCATCACCCAAAAATATTTCTATTTTTGTATTCAATAAGGCTATCTTGTGCAGAGCTTCTATTTATGGAAAATTGCTATTTTAAGTAAGTTGGTCATCTGATCTCAGAATGTTCTGATTTCTTCCCTAGAGGTTCATTTTGGTCATATCAGCGTGCCAGTCAAGTTTCATTAACAGATCAAGTCTAGCTTTGTAGATATTGAAGATTTTTGGTATTGGCAATAGGATACAGAAACTTTGAACTCAATTTTGAAGGCTTTAGAGGTCCCATATGAGGTCAACAATTTGGGTGACACGCGCTTGTGCTAGTCAAGCCTATAGAGCACTTCGTGGCCTTTCTAGAATGGGGTTATAATAGTCATTTGGGTCAACTGGTGATGACTTATGGTCTTCAGAAGTTGGGTCACCTGAAATGGTGGAAAATGATTTTCCTTCAAAATATCTATTTGGGTTTCAAAAGTTATTTTGAGCTGACTTCGATGTAATACATCTTAAAATAAAATAATTCTAAGTTTGGTTGGCCTTGTTGGCTAAAATTCTGGAACCTTCCCAGGCGGTGGAAAATTGCTTATATAAGGAAGGTTGTAGTATTGTCTTAGGTAGTTTTGGGATAGTTCTGGGTAGTATATTTGGGTATTGATTCAAGGTGTTGTCCTTCAGGATATTGTAAGGGAATGCCCATGTGGATTTGTATATTGTAATTCTAAAAGTTTGTAATTCCACATTTGTGGAGATAATAAGAAGCCCATTTTCTGTTCTTGCATATTGTTGTTGTTTCTCTGTTTCTATTATGTGTTTGTGGTATTAAGGGGATCACGCTTCATCACTTAGGGCTTTCTTTCTTAAAATTCACCATGGATCTCCTTAAGCTGTTAAACTTCTTTTTCAAGGACCTGTCACTCTGATACCTATTGTTAAAAAGTAAAGTCCACCAAGATAACTGAGAGGGGGGGTGAATCAGTTATCAGATAATTATAAATTTTATCATCTTCAACAATATTAAACCATATAAGCAATATAATTACCAACCATAGAAAGATATTCATACACAATAGCACAATGACATAAGATATGTTGACTAGGGAACCTCTTGATCAAAGAGTAAACCCCATTGGGAATGATGCCCATAAAAGATGCACTAATATGAATATTCCTTGTGAAAGGATGGACTCTATTAAGAGTCTTATGAAATACATTTAGTACATATGAATCCCTGTTAGGAGATTTTGAATCCCTATTAAAAGATTCTAACCCTGTTAAGAGTTATGGAAGACAGAAGGACCCACTACCCAAACAGCTTTAGGGTAAGATCACTGAACACACTGTCCAAATAATCTTTGCATTACTCAATAGAATAATATGTTACCTCTTCTCTAAATATTCCAAACCACACTCACTGTTACATTAGATCTCAATTTCAGATATTTGTACCTCGCATGTCTTCCTTCACAAATTTGCTTTCATACTTAGCTCTTTTCTTCACTTCATGTATACAGCATCACACACAACTGCTGATTCCATATCACATCCACACTATAACAAGGAAATGCATTCCTTCATTTATACCACACTCAAATAATTACAAATGAGTTAGCATGCAATTACAATATAAAAGTTTCCACATGCTACATCAAAATTACACAAAACTGTCAGCTTCCAAATACAATAAATCTTCACTCATGTGACCTTGAAGTCTGTGTTGTCATCCATGTCACTATCAATGTGTCTTCAACTTTCCTTTAACTGCACAAAACCAGATTCCATCCTGATTAGGAGATATCATCCGATTTCCACAAACCGCTACTCAGGAACACTGGCTGAATACTGCTTCCACCAAAATTCTCATAACTTCCATTAATAAATGAATTGCTATCTGCTCTCTTAACCATAGACATATAACATAGAAAAGATTATATCCTCAACATCGCATAGCTTCAACTGCAATAACCCACGTGTGCTAATTCAAACTTTGTCTGCTTCTTTGCAAGTCTTCGATAAATCACTGTGTTGACATCAATGACAATCATAGTCATGAATGCAACAACTGCTATAGAATGGCTACCAAACATTTAGCATTCATTCCTAACAGAAGGTGCTCAGTGTGGAAATCAGACAAAAAGGGTTCAAGATGAAGAGAATGTTGCTCTTGTAATAAAAGGAAATTAGAAGGCCAAGAAAGGGCCAAATGAAGATTTTTCTTTGAAGAATGAGACAAAGAAATATCTGAGTAAAGAAAAGTATTTTCACTACCATCATTTTGGTCACTATGTCAGTTAGTTCCCGAGTAAGGAAAACAAGGGCAAGTAGGAGAAACTGGTTGCAACTACTACAGAGGTGGATGATTTTGTAGCACAGTTTGAGAATGATTTTTCACTCATTGCATGTCTCTTGAGTTCAGTGGCCAACAATGGTGGTATATTGATAGTTGAGAACCAAACTGAGAGGAAAAGAGTTCCCTAAACATTGAAAGGAAGAGATTTCCTAGAGACTTTGAGATGAAGAGATTTCTTGGATATATCAAGAGGAAGAGATTTTCTAGATATATTGAGAGAAAGATATTTCCCAAAGACATTGAGAGGAAAGAGATTTTTCAAAATTATATAGTGAGGAAGAGATTTCCAAGAGAAATAGAGGAAGAAAGGAAAAGAAAACTACTCTAAGGAAAGCAAAGGCAATTACTCTTGTAGATAAAATTGCTATATTTTTTGTTATGATTTTTTAGATTCTTTCATAGATAGTTTTTAGCACAAGTTATTTGTACAAGTTGAGAGTGACTAATTGGATAGAGAGATGAGATTGTGAAAATGAAATAATTGTTGTGGCAATCTCTCAATCTATTAAATGAGTTCTTTCTCTTAATACTGAATAAAAGGTGTGGTTGTAGGTTTTTCTCATCAAAGATTGTGTGGAGAAGGGGACAATGAAACTCCAGTACTTTCATACAAACGAAAAGATAGTAGATATCCTAATAAAAGCTTTGGTGAAGAATAAGTTTCTATTCTTCAAGGATAAGCTAGGTGTTGTGCAAAACACCTTCCTAGCTAAGAGGGAGTGTTTATTTTTTTGTTTAGCTCGGAAGGTGTAGTGGAGTTTCTTTAAATCAACTTAAGTTGGATATTTAGCAATAGTTCTTTTTTTTTTCTTTAAAAATAAATATTTCTAAGTTTGTGAGGTTGAATAAATCAAGAGTGATTTTATATATGATTTAAAGCTAAAGAAAGAAAGAAAATATTATTTACTTGCAAGCTAAGTAAAGAAGCTAGGCTCTATATATGTAATATTATTGTAGAAAACTTGTATTGGATTGAGAAGATAAAGTTGGTTGTTAGGCTAAATGAAAGATCCAATATTTGGGAGGTTTTTTCTCACACTGGGGTTTCTTGAACTTATATCTGTGTTATTGTCTTTTTATGATTGGCTTATGTTATTTATTTTGCTTCTTCTATTATTTTCTATTAATTAATTCAAAGTATTGATTGCTATAAATTAGATACAGTTTTGTTCTGTGAATTTATTGTTGTATTAATCTATAGCTAGATTATAAGAAATTAAAAATATCTTCCTAGATTATGGACGTCTCTCTCTTTATATATACATCATTACTCCAAAAGCTCACTAATCATTTTTTAATCTATTGGATTGAATCAATTGATTAAGGCATCTCATTCATTTATTCTAGCACTCACTACCAAGCTCTATAATCACCTTCATGGAACATAGATTCTATATGCCTTCCTCTATGGTATTGTTGACTATTATGACTCTTCAGTTCACCTTGTCTACTTTCACTCCCTCATACAATGTCAAACGATTTCTAGAGAAGAGATCCAAATGTGGTGAAAAATAGAATGAAACTTACAGAAAGGGAGGCAAAGGAGGAAATATGTACACAATCACAAGTCCAGATGACAACACTATGAATCCCCATCTCAGGACTCTAAAAAATAGACTTACTCATGATGTCCCTCTATGGATAGTTTTCTAAGAAATACTATCAACGCAAGGGGCTCAAATGTTAACATCGATAATAGGTCTTGCATACGGCTCCTTAATGTCAACAATATTATCATACATAGACTAAACATCCATCACTGCAAGACAAGTGTAGCGATCCAAGAGATGACAAATACTCAAGATGGAGATGCAATTTTAGTCATTTCTTTGTGAGACATTTTGGTTGATCATAACAACCTCTCTAGTTGTGCAGATTTACTTTTAGATACTTCCACTATAGTTACCATGATAAGGTAAGATACAAAATTATGCACGATAGATTGGTTTCATGAATTGTGATGGATGACTAATCTTTCCTGTGCAATGAAATACCATAGGTGATTCTTTTTGGACACAACGATGATTATAGAACTGATAAAACCATGAGAGTGATTATTGCATTCAACCATTTTGGACCTGGCTTAACTCCTTGCATGCCAAGGTGAATAGTAATTAAATTAAATTCAACTACTTGTGCTCAACTAGTTGACTCCATTTTGATATTAGCAATCTTGAAGAGTCAATTAGATAAATCAAACTGCTGATTGACCTGATGTGGATTGTTTTTCTGGGTAGGTGTTGACATGGATACATGCATGTGATGAACAAAAACTATGAGGTGTGGAGAATATTTGTGTGTGAGTGATTTACACCTTCATGAAATAACAAGATTTAAAGAGAATTTACACTATTCAAAGCAAACTAATCTAAATAATGCACAAATTAATCTAAATATCTCATGGTTCTCTAAATTGAAGTAGTAAGTGAGGCTCTCAGCTGCAAATCCTCACTAGTGACACTCTAATTATGAGAATTGAACTAAGAATGATATGCAAACTAGATCTAATTATCAAATTCTAGCTCTATTTGATAAGAAAATCTCTAAAATGATCAACAATTTAAGCTAATTATCAATGAAAATGCTAAGTGAGTGGTGTGGATGCAAATTGCAAGAGCTTTGCTGCAATTCAAAGATATGGGGTGGATGAATAATGCCTCAAAATGCCTTCTATTTATAAGATTTTCCCAAGGGTAGGGGGTAGAGTGAGATAACCATGGTTATGCTTGGGTAAGGTCAATTGGCTTTGCTTTGTCCCTAAATTGGGGGACAAACATTTAAATGGTTTCAAAAGGCTGGACCATTTCAACAAAAGTGAGTGATTTGTGTCCATTTTGTCTCCTTTTTCCTTTGTTTGAGAGAATTTTATATTTATTAATTAATTAAAGTAATTAAATTTAGCCATGAAGGGTAAGAGGTTCATTTTGATTTTTGCTTTCAACAACTATGTCATTAATTGAATTTAATCAATTTCTTAGTGTTTTTCCCCTTTTCAAGCCTTATTTAATCATTTAATCATTTAATTGAATTTTCCTTTGATTTGAATTTCCTTTGTTCCATTTATCAATTTTTAGTGTTATTTTGATGATTTGATGCACCTTTTGACTGATTTAAGCCTTTGCCAATTTTCCATGTCTACAAATGCCCCTCTTTGAGTCGATGTGCGAAGAACACTGATTCAAAGATTCCCTTAGTATGATGATCTGATTCAGGTCCTGGTTCTGATATGCCTCTGATCGTTCTGATTGATGTACTTCCTAATGATGATGATGTGCCTCTGATGATGGTGCTGATATGATTCTAATGCCTCTGATATGATATGGGTCCTGGTTTGATGATAGGTCCTGGGTTCATTGATAAAGGTCTGGGGTTGATTGATAAAGGTCTTGGGTTAATTGATAAAGGTCTTGGGTTAATTGATTGCTGATATGTTGATAGGTTTGATATGATGACAGATTTGATATGAAACCGATATGCAATTGATTTGCCTCCTGATATGATAATGATATGATATGATATGATATGCCCCACTGATAAATGTTTTTGATGTGATGCCAATTTGATACTCTGATGCCCCCTCAGAAATAAAACATATTAATTCCTTGATTTGAACAATTTTGAGTAGTTGGAATATGTTTTGATTTCTGATACCGTTTGAAAGAAACAATCAAGTTTAATTCATGCCCCGATTAATGAAAATGTCCTATAATAGGTCCAAAGTGCATTTTTTAAGTGTTTATTAGGACCAATTTCACCTTAAATAGGGTAAAACCCCTCATTTTACTATTCATTTGCACCGTTCCCTCTTGAGATTTTAGCTCTGATTTTAGCCTTTTTGAGACGATGGTGGTCCCACATCACGAGCATCAGTTTGAGAGAGCATGCTGGTTCAGTCGGAGAGCGACCGATGGTCCTCCGGTATGTCATTCAAATTTTCCTCATGTATTTAAAGTTGCATTTATGACCTCATTTAATGCATTTAAAAATTTTAATGCTGCGTTTGTGAAAAGAAATGTCACCTCCGTGCGTTTTAATATCGCCTAAAAATTTAAAATGTCGCCTTTGGTAAATTTGATGTCACCTTCCTTAGGTTTTCTCACGCATATAGAAAATCATTTATCGCCTAAGGATAATTTAATATCGCTTAAGGTTTTAGTCATTTTAATTGTGTATCGGGTGATAATAAAATGTCGCCTGCGGAAAATATAATACCGCTTTCGTAAAATTAAGTCACGCAGATGAATAAAATCACGCGTATGGAGAAAAAGATGTCGCCTCTGGTAAAAGAAATGACATCCGAAAGAAAAGTCGCGTAAGTAAAAAAAAAAATTTGTTTATTTGAGACTTTTCTAGGACATCTGATTGCTCGATTGCGTCAACTTGATTGATATCGATCACGTCAATGAATTCAATCGAATGTTCAGTTAGGGTGTTCCCTTTGTTTGATTTCAACAATGAATTAGGACATAGGTAACTATAATATCGAAGAATAAGGTTAATCAATCTTCATCACGAATGATAGGTCATGGATCTAATCTTCCATTCATTTTATGCTCAAATGCTTAGAGACATAAAACTAGGATCATCCTTCCTCAATGCTTAGAGTTAGGATTGGTAGGTCTAATAGGTATATTAAAATTGATGACTATGATTGATTGTTTGATTTCTTGATAGTAAGTTACTCATGTAATTCCATTGTTTTGATTAAACAGGAGGATGTCCGTGTTCTATACCTTCAAACTGTACCACACTAGGTGACGGAGCTTAGGGCACAGTTGACTGACGCCGAGAGGCGAGTGATTAGGCGCTGCGGTTTACTATGTGTACTAGAGCTTCCTCTATTCCAGATGAACCGAGGTTTGATTACCGCTGTCGCAGAGCGTTGGCACTCTGAGACAAACACATTTTGGCTACCACAGGGCGAGATGACGATTACACCTAAGGATGTTTATAGATTGCTACGGATCCCGACTCATGGAGAGATAGCATATTATGATGCAGTCTATGATGGGACATATTGTCGATGAGTATTTGGAGATCCATCTATAGGTGATGATTGCATCCTATGGCCTCAGTTTGCCTCATTTCCTGTTTTACCAGCGTTATTAGGTGCTATCATTGGTGGGGTATTATTACCTGATCGGCGAGGTCACGGATTTTCAGTGGGATGGGGCAGGATTATCGAGGATTTGCTACATCAGCCTCGATGCTTTGACTGGGGATCTTGTGTGCTGGCACAGCTTTATCACGATCTTCATGAGGTGGTTTACAGGAGATCAGCTTCATTATCCGCTGGGATACATATTTTGCAGTTGTGGATATGGGAGCACTTACCAGTCAATCATCCTATATCAGATCGAGATCGTCCTCTAGGATATCCTTTTGCATGGCAGTATACTGGTATGGTGACACAGCATCACTTGGGTCATTTGGAGTATTGGTGATGTCAGATTGATGACATGGATGAGGTCTATTGGAGACCATATGTCGAGGTCGAGGATTGGAGAGAGGATAGCTTGGAGTTACCATATATGTTTGCTCCTGGATGGATGATCGGCAGGATTGACTCTGTTCTTGAGAGATTCTTGGCAGGTAGAGTGCTACGGCAGTTTGGGCGGATTCAGCCTATGCCTCAGGGATCTATAGTATATGCTCATTCTAGTGCAGAGCGTGCTACTTGGGGTCACATGCCTTCATACGATGACGCTATAGAGCAGATATCACTACTGGGTTATATGGATTGGGACATGAGGTTACACATCAGAGATGCCGGAGTCATGCAGGAGTATCTAGCTTGGTTGATGGAGCATCCTATGCCTCAATTTATAGACCCTGCAGAGCCAGTGCCTAGGCGAGATGATGATGGTGATGATGTCGGTGGTGGGAGGAGACGCAGAGGTAGACCACAAGGTAGGGCAGTGATTAGGCTCAGAGGATGAGTGAGAGATGCACAAGTACAGGCACCACCTCCTCCTCATCCTGCAGTAGCACAAAGACAGAGGATAGATCGTCAGGATCATGTGAGGGCTGCTAGACAGGATCCAGGTACAGGATAGGATACGGGAGCAGGATTACAGCAGGCTACCATGGATGGTCAGGATACAGGTGCACAGCAGATGCCAGCAGCTTTTTCCCATGATCGGGGAAAAGCTCCTATAGATACAGGTGATCCTCAGAGTACCTATGAGGTTGGGGAGAGTTCTAGTACTACCCAGCTACAAGTAGATGTGGGAGCATTACAGACTGAGGTATCACAGATGCCATCTATGATTCAGCAGTTAGTATCAGGTTTGGCTCCATTGGTTCCTCTCCTTGTTGCTATGGTTGGTCAGATGCCTCCTCAGCCACCTCAGTAGCCTCCATCACAACCTCCTCCACAGCCTCCTCCAGGACCTCCTCCCAGTGGTGACGAGAGTTGAGCTACGAGTGCTCTTATTGATCATTTGTGTACTGATGCTGAGATACTTGATATTGTACCATAGTCCTGTGACCTTGGTGTCACCTTTCCAGTTGTACTTTGATACTTATTTGACATTGATGCCCCTGTTGATGGGCGATTATAGAGTTGATTTGTGATATCATTGTTATACTTGATGTATTGAGTTATGAGTAGACGTGTGATATGAGGACATTTATGATCTTTCCTACTTTTACTTGATGATATATGAGATTTCCTTTAGATGCTGCTATATGTGTTTATCTAATGCATTTGTTTTTGAATGGATGTCTCTATGGATGCAACGTATCTTATGTATGATATAGATAAATGGATGCATTTCTTTCTTCATGTATGGATGCAATTTTTGATATGTTATTTCTCATGTATGCAATCTGTATGTATGCACATGTAAATGATTATTTCCTTCTTTTCCTTGATAATATCTATGTAATGATTAATGATATGGAATGAATGCAAAAAGTATAATCTCATGTTTTTATTGTAGAAAAGATGATATTGAAATGATGTTTTCCTTGCTGATTTAACCCTGTTAATGATGTTATGTACCCCCTTTTTTATGCGAAATGAAACCCTTGGGAAAAATGCATGTGCAATTAATCTAACATGAGAATGCATTTAACCTTTTATATGAATGCAGCTAAGTGTCACTAGCTTTTAGCAAATAAATGCTTTGAGGATATATTTTCATCATTGAGCACTTGGGACCGGAAAGTCGATACAATCACCACTGCCCACTGACATGATGATATGAATATCGCTTTTTATTTACTGCTCATATGGTAACCTCTGTTTTGCTTTCCCATCGGTCTCGTTGATACGACTATCACTGATTACAAACAATCATGAGAGTATGAATACCGATTTTGTCAGATTCTATGTTGCAAGTGGATTTTGTCATTTAGATATGAAGAATCTAAATATCCAAGGTATCCGGTTGCGTAAACAAACAAAGGTTAACTCATTGTTTTATAAGATAATCCTCGATGGTTCTTTCATGACCATGTCTTTAGATGAATTCTCATAAGGCAATGAATCTTCCTCCAAACAGTCACTTCATAGTCAAGAAAAATATCATGTCTCCATCATTGCCAATCTAGTCGAAACATCATTGATTAGCTAAAAGACTTGATACAAATTGAATTAATGTAAGTAAACAGATTTTTAACCAACTTTTCAAAAGAATCTATCTAAGTGTTTTGCATTGTTTTCTGATCTTCAACAAAAAATATTTCCAAGTGTTTGATCATGGAATGATGTTTGATTTTTAATCCTGAATAATAAGTCAATTTAGGCTCAAGGATTTTGTTGTGGTAGTCAACTTCTTGGTTATCAATCAAAGGTTTACAAAAATCTGATCTCTCTTCTGAAAATGTTGATCCCTTTCTGCTTGTGACTGAATGTTGCTCATTTGAATCCTTTTTGAGGTACCCACTTTCCAATCCATTTATGTTGCCCCCAAGTATTTGATGTATTAGTTTTGACAACTTTGGGCAATGCAAAGGATGATGCTACAAACTGTTATTATGGCTATGTACAAATGACGGATGCAATGAAGGTTTAGACAAATGGGATGATGAGATGCATTATGTACACATGTGGCTAGGAAAGAAATGACTTAAGGGAACCAAAAGTGCTTGTTGCCAAGTTTTCACCTTTGGGTGCTTTCTTTTTTTTTGCTACCGAGGCGCCTATTTGCTAGGTTTTCACCAAGGCACTTTTTCTCTTTTTCATTTTTTTTTGTATTTTTTTCTTTTTTTCTTTTTTTGTATTTTTCTTTTTTTTCTTTTTTTTTGTATTTTTCTTTATCACCTTGGCACCTATTGGTTTTCACCAAGAGATAGTTTTTCAAATGTTTTTGCTTTCTTCAGGCTCAATTTTCCATTGTTTTTGATCTTTCTTCTTTTCCAATGTTTTTGGATTTTCCATTTTCAAATGTTTTTGGTATTTTCAAGATCCCTTTTCAACTATGTACAATAATTATGATGCTCTCTCATTTGATACTCTTTATACTCTTTCATCTGCTTTAGGTGTAGAATCTCTTCAAATGAATGCTATTTATGGGTTCTTGTAATTCTTCACCATTACAATATGATAACTTCTATGTTCTAGTTCCAAAGGATGACACTATCACAAATGGGCCTATCCAATTAGCTTCCCACTTTCCTTTTTTTTCCCTTTCAGCTTGATTTTTGGGATTTTCTCTTAGTACCAAGTCTCCTACTTGAAAAGTTCTTGGTTTGATGTGTTTATTGTAATTGTGTGCAATCCTATTTTGATAAACTTTTAAATGCTCATAAGCTTGAGTCTAGTGTTCCTCTAACAATTCCAATTGTTGTAGTCTAGCAATCCTATAATCCTCATCAGTGATCAATCCTCTTAATGAAACCCGTAAAGATGGAATTTCAACTTCTAATGGTAGAACTACTTCGGTTCCATAGACTAAAGAGAATGGGGTGGCTCCTGTAGGTGTTCTGATACTAGTTCTGTAAGCCCATAGTGCGGGATTTATTTGCACGTGCCAATCTCTTCCTGATTTGTTAACTGATCTTTTTAATATTTTGAGGATATTTTTGTTCGTTGCTTCAGCTTGTCCATTGCCTTGTGGATAATAAATGGATGATGAATGATGTGTAATGTGAAATGTCATGCAAAGTTCATCAATATCCTAATTTTTGAATTGTTTCCCATTATCCGTGATAATGGCATGTGGAATACCATAGCGGCAAATTATGTGGTTCAAAATGAACATTGAAATTTGTTTGCTGGTTGCTGTTATTAATGGAACTGCTTCCACCCATTTGGTGAAGTATTCTGTTGCTGTGATGATATACTTGTTTCCGTTTGAAGATGGAGGATATATGATTCCAATCAAGTCAAAACCCCATTGATAAAAAGGCCATGGTGTAATGAATGGGTGTAATTCTTGAGCCGGTGCATGTATCATATTACCATGATATTGACATTTGCTGCATGTCTTCACAAATTGACAAGCATCCTTTTCTAATGTTGTCCAAAAGCACCCTAAATGAAGGATTTTCTTAGCTAGATTAAGACCGCTTGAGTGTGACCCGCAAATGCCTTCGTGGACCTCGCGTAAATCTAACTTAGACTCTTCTTCCTCTAGACATCTAAGTAACATCCCATCAAGACCCTTACGATACAATGTGTCTGAAAGGATTAGGTAACAGGCGGCTTGGCGTATGAAGTTACATTTTTGGGCACGAGTTTGGTCTATGGGGAGTACTTGGTCTTTAAGGTAAGTATAGATGGGTCCATACCAAGGAGAGTCATGTCCATGTAAAAGAGCAACAATTTGCGTGTCAGGAAGGTTGAATGCTGGTTTTACCAACTCTTCCACCAAGAACTCATACTTCTCATTTTGATCTGGTTTTTGTAACAATGAAGCCAAGGTAGCCATGGCATCTACTGCTCTATTCTTTTCTCTTGGAATCTGTTCAAATGTGATCAAAGAAAAGTACTTCTTCCATCCATCAATCAAGGTTTTGTATTTCATCAATGTTATGTCTTTGGTATTGTATTCATTATTAACCTGATTGATTATGAGTTGGGAATCTCCATACACTTGTAATTCTGCAATATTCCATTCCAAAGCCATTTTGATGCCAATGACTAATGCCTCATATTCCGCTATGTTGTTGGTGCATGGAAATAAGAGTTTATAGGACTTTGGAATGGTGTACCCTTGAGGGGTAACCAATAATATACCTGCTCCAGAACCTCCTTGTGTGTAAGATCCATCAAAATATAATTTCCATGTCTTTGCTTCTATGTTGACAATTTCTGCATCTAGAAATTCAATTTGCATGGTTTGTGTAGACTCCATTGGGTTATCTGCTAAGTGATCTGCTATCACTTGTCCTTTAATTGCTCTTCTATCAACATATTCAATGTCAAATTCACTTAGGATCATGACCCATTTTGCTATTCTTCCTGTTAAGGCAGTTTTACTTAGCAAGTATTTGAGAGGATCAATCTTGGCAATTAATTTGATCTTATGCATCAACATATAATGTCTTAGTTTTTGAGATGCAAAAACCACTGCTAGACATGCTCTTTCCATGAATGAATAATTGAGTTCATATTTTATTAAGGTTCTACTAAGATAGTAGATTGCCCTTTCTTTTCCTTGCTCATCTTCTTGTGCCAACAATATGCCTAGAGACCTTTCTGTGGCTGATATGTATAACAACAGTTCTTTACCCTTGATAGGTGACATAAGAATAGGTGGGTTTATCAAATAAGTCTTCAAAGTAGCAAAGGCCTTATCACATTCTTCATCCCACATAAATGTAGTGTCCTTGTGTAACAATCTGGTGAAGGAGTGACACTTTTCTGCAAATTGAGAGATAAATCTCCTTATTGATTGAATCTTTCCTTGTAGTGACCTCATTTGGCTAATATTTCTTGGAATCTCCATTTCTAGAATGGCTTGTACTTTTTTAGGATCAACTTCAATGCCTTTTGCTGACACTATATAACCCAATAACTTGCTAGATTGGACACCAAAGGCACACTTCTTTGGGTTTAATCTAACTTTGAATTGTTCTAACCGAATGAATATTTTTCTTAGGATTTGTAAATGCTCTTCTCTATTGTGGGATTTTGCTAGAATGTCGTCCACATAATCTTCTAAGAAAGTATGCATCATGTCATGGAAAATAGTTGTCATGGCCCTTTGATATGTAGCTCCAGCATTTTTTAAATCGAAGGGCATGACATTCCAACAAAAAGTACCCCAAGGGCAAGTAAATGCTATCTTTTCTTGGTCTTCGAGAGCAATCTTGATTTGGTTGTAGCCACTAAATCCATCCATTAATGAGTACATTGCGTGACCTGCTATCAAATCCACTATGGTATCAATGCTTGGCAATGGGAAGTCATCTTTGGGACATGCAAGGTTTAAATCTCTGAAATCCGTACACACACGGATAGATTTATCATGCTTAGTAACCGGCACAATGTTAGAGATCCAATCAGCATATGCTATTGTTCTTATGAATCCCACCTTTAAAAATTTTTCCAATTCTGCCTTGACTAGGAGAGCCACATGTGGGTGCATTTTCCTTAGTTTTTGCTTCACAGGTTTAACTCCAGGTTTAACATTCAGATGATGCATTATGAAATCAGGATCCAATCCAGGCATATTGGCATATGACCATGCAAAATTTACTTGTTGTTCTTGGAATAATTTGATAAAGTCCTCTCTTTCAAGAGATGTAAGTGATGCAGCCAAGTGTACAACCTTTGGCTCTAGTTCTGTACCAATGTTAACTTTTTCTGTTGGTTCTATAAGAATAGATGACCGTTCTTCTTCATGTTTAGCCAAAGTGTCCAATCTCTCTTCTAATGGTGCCATAGTTGGGTTTTCACCAAAAGAAACATCTTTTATTTTCATTGTTTTTGGTTCTAATGGTGCCACAGTTGGGTTTTCACCAATAGAACTTCTCATTTTATTTTATTTTTTCATTTTTTCTTTTTTTTGACTAAGAGATTGGACCCTTGCTGTTGTCATCATGTCTATATTGAGTTCGTTGGTGAAAGATGGTTCAACCGCATTGAGGTATTGGTTTGTTGCTTGGTCATTTGGGAAGTAAAGTAAGTCATGTGGTTCAGTTTGATCCCAATCAATGAGGTCTGGATGTATCAAAATTAAGGAGTTATTGGGTAAGGTATCATCAATAGGATTTATGGACATGACTTCATTTGAGGGTTCATACATTGTATCGTTTAGATCTATGATGTGCGCTTCCTCAAGATGATCCATGGAAGCAGGGTCAAAGTCCCCTTCGCTTGAATCCTCGTCGACCTCTACGGGAAACAATGTGGGAAAAGCCACAAGCGGGTTAAAACTAACGTTTGAATTTCCCTCCTCTGAAGGTGTCCAAAATGTTTCTATCCATGCTCCACTACTAGATGCTTGTTCTATATTAGGCCTTTGAATAGGAGATTCTTCATTAATTGGAGCATCTTGTTTTGGGATTTTTGCATAAGTATGTATAGCAATGACTTCTTTATCTTGACATGACTCATCTGATAAAGTATCCCATTCATAATCCCTAGAGTCATCACTATCTCCTTCAGATTCTAATGCATTTATTTGAGGATGAAAATCATGCATTGGACTTGAACTTTCTCCATTATATTGAAAACCTACTCCGGATTTTTCATGACTTGCCCTCCAAACAGGTTCAATAGGTTCTAGTAATCCTCTATTTCTTTGGCCTAGGGGTCCTCTTCCTTTGTATCCCATCTTTTGCATAATATCAAATCCTTTCCCATATTGTTCTGTTTGTATATTGACATGCTGAATTCTTTCCATGGGAGTGTCTAGGGTACCATCCTCATCATGATAAAGCCATTGAAGGACATCATCCTCTTCCTTATCCCATGTTGCTTTGCTATCTTCCCTCACAAAATAAGAATTATACTTATGTGGAAGATGTTCTTTTGAGGGTTTACCATGTGACTTAGGAGACATGGGCATGTCAAATAGAGAAACTGAATATTCTCCTACCCCTTTTGAACTAATTTTGCATTGTTTGTCAAATTTGTTCATCATCTCACTCATATATTGATAATGAGCTACTTTAGCTTGTTCTTTTTCCTCTTTAGTAGGTTTGTAGATCACTATCTCCAATTTAGGTGCCACATATGGACTTTCCATCACATTTGGACCCTCGTAGCTCACTTTTTCCTTGCCCTTAGTTGATGTAGTTGAGCTAGCTTGAAGAGGATTTTGTGCATCTTCATTGGTGATTCTTGGAACAACTCCTTCACGATTATGTGGAATGTATAATTCATGCAAGGGTTTGAGTGCATTACAATATTGAAATGGGTTTGAGTCTCCTCCAACTGTGATTTCTTCACCCATGTATGGGAACTTGATGCATTGGTGGTATGTGGAGGGGACAGCTTGCATCTCATGAATCCATGGTCTTCCCAATAAGATGTTATAGGTTAATTTCATGTCCAACACTTGACATTTGGTTTCCTTCTTGACTGGTCCCACTTGGATGGGCAACACAATCATGCCTTTAGAAGCTCTTTCAGCTTCATCATAAGCTTTTATGGTGATTTTCTTTGTAGGGTCAATGCAAGACTCGGATAGACCTAAGGATTTTACAAGACTCAATGTGCATATGTTAAGGCCAGCCCCTCCATCAATAAGGGCTCTTTTGACTCTATGCCTTTCGATCAAAACCTCTATATGTAATGGAAAATTTTGAGGATGAGTTATAGACATGTCATCTTGATCGAAAAATGAAAGACAATGAGGAGCCACAAGATGTCCTACCATATTTTGAAATTTTTCTTCCCCTAAGGTAGTAGAAACATGTGTCTCTTCCAAAGCTTTTTCCAAAATCTCTTTATGATTTGGTGACAACTTCAATAACTCTAAGATTGAGATTTGTGCTGGAGTATGTTGCAATTGGTCCACCAAACTATAAGGTCTTGCTGCTGTAGGAGGTTGTTTGACCACAATGTTGGATGGTGGGATATTGGTGTTTTGAGGGACTATCCCTTGTAAAGTCATTCTAGAATTCTGCCCTCTTGTAATGACATTTGTTGCTTCCTTTTGAGGCTATTCATTAATGATGATAGCATTAACAATATGATCATATGATGGTGCAAAGTTGAGATTATTGGCACTTTGTTTCTTTCCATTTGATGACTCACCTTTATCATGTTTGTAGAAAGGTTGTTTGAAGGCCGTATGATCTTCATTATTTTGGGGTCCATCAACAGTGATTATATTATTATCTATCAAGTCTTGCACCACATTCTTTAATTGTAGACATTCATTTGTAGTGTGCCCCTGAATCCTATGATATTCACAATGATGCTTAGCATCCCACCAACTCGGCTTGTGGTCTGGTTTCTTAAGGCTTAATAGCGGGTAATGTAATAACATTGTTAGCTATGAGAGCCTTTAATGTAGTTTCAAGTGATTCCCCCAAGGGTGTAAAGTGTCTGGCAGGAGTGGGCTTCAAATACTTATCATACTTGCTGTTTTGATCCTTGTTTCCTTGATTATTCTTGTTGGCATTGTTGTTGTTGGTGGAAGGTGCATTATATGCTTGATTAGCATTATTCACTTGATTTGGTGTCTTTGTAAGGGCAAATGGAATCACCTTCAAGTTGCTGGATTCCACTACACCATCATTAACAATGCCTTTGTTGTTATTCTTTGCAGCATAACGACTATTGTTGTTGTACCAACTTTTATTTGGATTGTTGTTATTGTTGGTATTATTGTTGTTGGAGTTAGAGTTATTCTTATTTTCCTTGTACAATTTCAACTCTCCACTCTTAATCAACACTTCTTCCGTTGTAATTCCGTTATCAATCAAATCTTGGAAGGTTTTGGGACATTGCATCCTTAGTCTATAATTCAGCTCGCTTCTTAAACCGTTAATAAAGATATCCATTTTTTCTTTCTCCGGTACACTTCTTGGATATCTAGCAAATGCAGTCCTCCATCTTTGCAAGAATGTGAGAAAGGCTTCTCCATCTTGTTGCTTCGTGTTACATAATGTTATCATTGTGACCTCATGTTTGATGTTATAAGAGTAATGAGTCACGAATTTAGATGCTAACTCTTCAAAGGATTTTATGCCGGATGGTAGTTTTGAAAACCAATCCATGGCTGTTCCTCCCAAGCTTCTTGGGAATAGTCTCATTAAATAGGTTGACTCATGCATGAATTCAAGACTCAATGCACAAAACCCCCGAAGATGATCATGTGGGTCAGATGTTCCTTCATACCTCTCATATTTAGGAAATGTTACATTTATGGGAAAAGGCACCATGACCAAACTCTTATCGAATGGAAAAGGACATAATGTTTCAATAGAAAAAGGCTTAGGAGCCCCATTTTGTTTCAAACTATCAATTTCCATTTGTAATGCCTTGAATTGTTCCCTTATTGCTTCCATAGGGTCTTCTATTTCCTTGGGCTTTAATTTCTCTATGTCAAAATCTTTAGGTAGCTTTACCCCTATTTGTATTAAGTCCATGAAGTGTTTTTCTTTATCCATAAGCATGGTCTTTTTCATTTGTTCTATGAAATAAGGACATTGTCTTGCCTCTAATGCTCTTTCAATCGTGGCTTCTTCTGCAGTTGGGGGTAAGTTTGTATTATGAGGAGGAAATAAGTTGTTGCCTTGTGAATTTGCCTCTTGAGAATTAGGATCTCTTCCTCCATTATTAGAATTTCCTTGATTGTTGTTAAGATCCATACCCCCATTCATGTTGTTCCCTTGATTTTTGTTAGGATCTATACCCCCATTCATATTGTTCCCTTGGTTGTTGGGATCAATATTTCCTAGGGTATCGCTAAACATCTTGTTAATGTCCTTTGCCTTAGCGGGTTTTTCAGTCACTCGTGAAGTAATGAAAGTGTTCTTTGGAAATGGGAGCTCTTCTCCCTTGTAGGTCCCATCTGTTTGTAATGTTTTCCTTATAGAGAGTGACCTTGTAATAACAGGCATGAACAAACTTTAAGGGTATGTTGACTTTCTTCTCTTGATAAGCAGTTTTTGGAATAAGGTAAAAGTTTTTGATCAATTTTTAATGGTTTAAAATTTTAATGGTGTTTTGATCAATAACTTTGGAATATCTTGTTTGAAAATAAAAACAATCTCAACACACACATCAATTGGGTACCATATCCCTAGGATGCTCTAATGTGTATATTTTTGAACGTTTTCACAGGTTTGAACACAAGAATAGCTTCCACACAATCTACCTAGCACATAATTGGTTCGTAAACATGGCTCTAATAGGTAGTTTTGCTATTTTACCGTTATGTAGTAAGTTTTCCATTCAAAAGAGATCTTAGCTTTTCATCCCCCAACTATGTTAAGGGGCTTCCCACACGCACAAAAGCATGATTTTGCGCAATCCGTTAGGACTACTAGAGGAAGTTTGAAAGAGCTAAAATCCTTTTGTCATGTACCCCATTAAGGATACCCGTGTTTCATTTTATAGTGGGTCGGATTCTCGCGGCAAAGGGAAGTGTATCCCACTTTGGGCTGTCCCTCTCACCGGCCCTTCTAAGGCAATCTCGGGAGGCGAGCCCACTAAGTTTTAAACATGTTCATTTGAAAGCATGAAAAGTGGATTTGGTAGAGCAAGTTTGGGAATTTGATTCACTCAAAGAGTGAAGAGCATATCCCTATTGCTTTTCCCTTATCCCAAACACTCACAATCAATTTGGTTCTTTTTCAACCCCGTGACAAAGGGGTTCTTAGAATTGAAGTGTTTATTTTTTTTTCTTTTATGATTAAACTATGTTTTGAACTTTGAAAATGTCACAATTTAAGGGAAGTGCAAGCTTGATGAGAAAAATACCTCAAACAATGCTAGCAAAGGCTAGGCGCATTTTTAAGTAGTAGATTTTTCATTTTTCTCTCCAAATCCTTCTCTTACCTTAGCAAAACGTTCCCTCCACCAACAAGTTAGTCAACACAATACAAACAAAGTGAGGGGAAACAAAAATCAAAGCTAAAAATGATATGATTGATTATGCTTTTGATTCCTTTTACCAAAATATTTGCGAAAATTCTTACAAACTTAAGGACTAAATTCTCAATTTAATGAGACATATTTTCATTTATAAGCATCTACAACAGCAATGTATTTAGCATATAATTCTACTTCTTTCTCTAAATCATTGTTGAGAACAAAGGTAGAATGTACCCGGTTTTCTTTCCTTATCCTTTTAGAGATCAATTTTTCCTCTAAGTTGTGCCTTCTCTCTGGTTTTTGCACTTTCTTAGGACAGACCATGCTCCTAAGACAAAAAAAATGACAGTGAAGTTAGCATATAGTCCTTATTTTAACAAAATAGAGAAAATACAGTCAGGCGACATCATCCAGACTACAGGCGAGATTAAATTTAACAAAGACGTGACTACTTTAACTGCGAGCGTCACCAAAAGGGGCTCAAGCGAGATTAAAATAGACAAGTGCGATATCAAATTTTTCAAACACGTGAAATCTTTAATACATGCGACAACAGCAATTACTCTGATACAATATAAATGCTAAACTAGGCGACATTGTCCATGCTAAAGGCGAGATCTAATTTAATAAAGACGTAATTACTTTAACCATGAGCGTCACCAAAAGGGGCTCAAGCGAGATTAAAGTAATTAAGTGCGATATCAAATCAAACGAACGTGTGAACTCTTTATTTCAAGCGATAAATTAATTCAGATAAGCGACATTTAATTAATCCAAAGCGACATTTAAAATGCTTAAAGCGAGAAATTAAATGCGAAAGGCAGGAAACTCCCTTTACACCAGGCATAAACTTATTCCTCGGCCGCAGCTTTTAATTCTGTCCAGGCGACATCTAAATGACCAAAGGCATCAGCTGCTTCTCCGTGACATGAGAATTTAATTTCCGCAGGCGTGATTTCTTTCTTCAGAAGTGTGATTCTGCAGGCTGATAAGCGTGATCGTTCAGACTTCAGGTGACATTTTAATTTCCGCAAGCAACATCTCTTTGTTTTAGGCGTGATTTCTTTACCGGCAGGCGTGATTTCTTTTCTGTAACCTGCAAATAGTGAGCAAAATCATGCAATTCTAGCCTAAATTTTGCAAATAACGTAGAAATTATGATAAATTTGAGGCCTAGGGCCCCACGGTGGGCGCCATTTGTGTGTGAGTGATTTACACCTTCATGAAATAACAAGATTTAAAGAGAATTTACACTATCCAAAGCAAACTAATCTAAATAATGCACAAATTAATCTAAATATCTCATGGTTCTCTAAATTGAAGTAGTAAGTGAGGCTCTCAGCTGCAAATCCTCACTAGTGACACTCTAATTATGAGAATTGAACTAAGAATGATATGCAAACTAGATCTAATTATCAAATTCTAGCTCTATTTGATAAGAAAATCTTTAAAATGATCAACAATTTAAGCTAATTATCAATGAAAATGCTAAGTGAGTGGTGTGGATGCAAATTGCAAGAGCTTTGCTGCAATTCAAAGATATGGAGTGGATGAATAATGCCTCAAAATACCTTCTATTTATAAGATTTTCCCAAGGGTAGGGGGTAGAGTGAGATAACCATGGTTATGCTTGGGTAAGGTCAATTGGCTTTGCTTTGTCCCTAAATTGGGGGACAAACATTTAAATGGTTTCAAAAGGTTGGACCATTTCAACAAAAGTGAGTGATTTGTGTCCATTTTGTCTCCTTTTTCCTTTGTTTGAGAGAATTTCATATTTATTAATTAATTAAAGTAATTAAATTTAGCCATGAAGGGTAAGAGGTTCATTTTGATTTTTTCTTTCAACAACTATGTCATTAATTGAATTTAATCAATTTCTTAGTGTTTTTCCCCTTTTCAAGCCTTATTTAATCATTTAATCATTTAATTGAATTTTCCTTTGATTTGAATTTCCTTTGTTCCATTTATCAATTTTTAGTGTTATTTTGATGATTTGATGCACCTTTTGACTGATTTAAGCCTTTGCCAATTTTCCATGTCTACAATACACCATTGGAGGGAGTGTGAAGCCTATGATTAAAAGAAAAGGAAATCTCTACTATGACTCCCAATGAGGAGTACAAAAAGAAAGTGACATGGCGTGAGAGTCAATGGATGTAATATCATACAAAAATATATATCTTTGTAAGAATAGTGATCAATAACAATACAATGGTTTTCAATATTGAGACTAATTTTAATATTTATATGAAAAAAAAAATAATATAACAATATGGTACAGGTGAAATCACAATAGCATGTCCCACTTTTTGGGACGAAGGAAATCGGCTTTCAAAAAAAAAACAATTTTAGGGCCTTCGCTCCAAGTACCCTCTTCGCACGAAGGGGATTATTGGCTTCACGTGAAGTACCCTATGTGGGGTACTTCACATGAAGACACCCCTTCGCATGAAGTACCCTATGCAGGGTACTTCACACGAAGGGGGTCTAAGCACAAAGCCACTTTTGGCCAGATTTTTTATAAATTTTTAGCTTTCCTATTTCATTTTCATTGTTTACTATTGGAGATTTTGTGGACTTGGGGCTTAGAGAGAACCAGTGACGTCCACTACGACATCAGCACCTCCCAAGATTTTTCAACCTCTTCAGATTGTTAGTAGCATCAAGTACACACATTTTTCTCATTTTTTATTACATAAATTATATGTTTTATATTTATTTTAAATAATTTTTAGTTTGTAGATATGTTAGAAAATCATAGTTAAATTTTAGAATATGTTAGAAAATGATAGTAGAATGTTAGAAAATTGTAGTAGTACTATTAGGAAATCATAGTAGAATTGTTAGAAAATGTTAAAAAATATTTAAAACCCATAGTATAAATGTTAGAATATGTTAGCAAATGTTAGAAAATCATAACTTAGTATACATTAGAAAATATTAGAAAACTATAAATTAGTATACATTAGAAAATATTAGAAAATTGTAACTTAGTATACATTAGAAAATTGTAACTTCTAGTATACATTAGAAAATATTAAAAAACGTAGTAGAATGTAGCAAATGTTATAAAATTGTAACGTAGTATGTTAGAAAATGATATAAAATCGTAGTGGTTTTTTAGCAAATGTTAGAAAATATTTACAAAACATTAGAAACCATAGTAAAAATGTTAGAAAATGCTAGAAAATATTAAGATCTTATAGAAATTATTAAAAATATTTGTTTTTAAATTGCTTTTAAAGTTATTAAATAGTAGGAATCTCTCTCTCTCAGGTACATGCATTTTTAGTAAAGTTAGTAAATATAAGTTAGTTGTTTGTTTTAAATCATTTTTAGTTTGTAGAAATATTAAAAAATCGTAGTTAAATTTTAGAAAATGATAGTAGTATGTTAGAATATATTAGAAAATTGTAGTAGTAAGTTTCTAGGACCCTTATCCCTCCCTTACGACATATTAAGACACATAGAATCCCTTAGGAATCTCAAGACCTTATAATTCAATTAGGATGTCCTAGGACCCATTGATGTATGTTAGGTTCCATTAATACATACAAGGACTCATTGTTTCCCTCAAGACTCCTTAAGACATAATAGGATGAATTAATGTAACCCATGATCCCTTAGGACCTGTTATGACGCCCACAACCCCTTAAGACATTCTAGGACCCTTATGTGCATCGCTTATGACATCTTAAGACACATAGGACCCCTTAGGACCCATATGACACATTATTATATCTTAAAATGTCCTAGGACCCATTCATCTATCTTAGCTTTTGTTAATACATATGTGAACCCATTGTTTCCTGCAAGAATCCTTAAGATATACTAGTATCAATTAATGTAACCTAAGATCCCTTAGACCACTTATCACACATATGATCCATTAACATTCTTGGACCATTATACATCCCTTAGGACATTTTAAGACACATATGACCCCTTTGGATCCTCAAGACCCATTAGCATATCTTAGGTTGTCCTAGGACACATTTATGTATCTTAGATTCAATTAATACATAAGAGGATTGACTAATGTAACCTAGGACCCCTTAGGACCTCTTATGTTACCCACGACCCCTTAAGACACTCTAGAACCCTTATCCATCCCTTAAACTATCTTAAGACACATAGGACCCTTTGTTTCCCTCAAGAAACCTTAAGACATACAAGGATAAATTAATGTAATGTGGGATCCCTCAAGACCACTTATTGCACCTACGACCCATTAACATTCTAGGATCCTTATCCATCCCTTATGAAATCTTAAAACAAATATGAAACCTTATGACCCCCAAGACCCATTAAAGAATCTTAGGATGTCCTAGGACCCATTGATGTATCTTATGTTCCATTAATACATACAAGGACCCATTGTCACCCTGAATAACCCTTAAGAAATACTAGGATCCCTAAGGACCTCTTATGACACATGCAACCCCTTAAGACATTCTAGGACATTTATCCATCCCTTACAACATCTTAAGATACCTAGGACCCATTAGGACCCCCAAGACACATTAATGTATCTTAGGATGTCCTGGGAACCATTCATGTATCTTACATTTCATTAATACATAAGAGGACCCATTTGTTTGCCTCCAAGACCCTTAAGATATACTAGGATGAATTAATTTAACCTTTAATCCCTAAGAAGCATTTATGACACCTATGAAGCCTTAAGACATTCTAGGAACCTTATCCATACCTTATGACATCTAACGACACATATGACCCCTTCAAACCTCCAAGACCAATTAATGTATCTTAGGATTCCCTAATACCCATTCATGTATCTTAGGTTCTATTAATTGATATGAGGACCCATTGTCACCCTGAACAACCCTTAATACATACTAGAATCAATTAATATAACCTAGGATCTCTTAGGACTACTTACAACACATGTGACCCCTTAATACATTCTAGGAAACTTATCCATCCCTTATGATGTCTTAAGACACATAGCACCCCAAAGACCCATTAATGTATCTTAGTATGTCGTAGGACCCATTCATGTATCTTAGGTTCCACTGATCTTATAGAAATTATTAAAAATATTTGTTTTTAAATTTTTTTTAAAGTTAGTAAATATTAGGAATCTCTCTCTATCTCTCTCTAAATAATGTACATATGTTTTAGAGTTACATTTATAAATGTTATTCATGTAGAGTTAGATGTTAAAATATTATCCTAGGAGTACCAAGCCTTAGTACATCCTAGTATCTGTTAAGACACTTAGAGGACCCAACTAGTACACCTTAGGACCCTTTAGGACCCCTATTGTGACATCCAAAAACCCTTTAGGACTATTATGATGTGTCCTAGGTTATTTTAGGACCCCTATTGTGACAAAACTAATTAATAACTATTATGATCCTTAAGACCTAGAATACGACCATTTAAGACCTAAAAGGACCCCTTAAGACTTAATAAGACCGGACTTAAGACCTAATATGACTAATATTACCTATTAAAACCAATTAGTACATCCTAGGACCCTTAAGACCTAATAAGACCACTTACTTGACCTAATATGACCTATTAATACCAATTAGTACATCCAAGGACCCTTTATGACTATTAGTACACTCTAGGTTCCTTTAGGACCCCTATTGTGACATAAAACTCTTTAAGAACCCTTAGGATCCTTAAGACCTAGAATATGACCACTTAAGACCTAATAGGACCTCTTAAGACTTAATAAGACTGGACTTTAGACCTAATTGGACTAATATGACTTATTAAAATCAATTAGTACATCCTAGGACCCTTAAGACCTAATAAGACCATTTACTTGACCTAATACGACCTATTAATACCAATTAGTACATTCAAAGACCCTTTAGGACTATTAGTACACTATAGTATTGTAAATTTAAGTATAATTTTTTATATTCAGATATTTGTTTCCATTTTACACGTAGTTATAACATGTAATCAAGTGCTTAATTGTTAACACTTAGCTTTCACATTTTACATCTTGATGGCCACTCAGGATGCACCTCACACTCCTGATATAGCGACCATTTTTCATACTACTGAGATAGATATAGTTTGACTTAGAGAGTACATATGTACATCTCTAGAAAATGGCATATATATATAGGTTTATGATGGTTTCATTTGATTAGATGATATGATTTGATTAAATAATTTCATTTTATTAGATGATATGATTTGATTAGATGGTTTCATATGATTAGATTAGATAGTTTCATTTGATTAGATGATATGATTTGATTAGATGATTTCATTTGATTAGATGATATGATTTGATTCAATGGTTTTATTTGATTAGATGATATGATTTGATTAGATGGTTTCATTTGATTAGATTAGATAGTTTCATTTGATTAGATGATATGATTTGATTAGATGGTTTCATTTGATTAGATTTTATTAGATGGATGTAGAATTAATATCATAAAAAATAACAATTTAATACATGTAACTAATGGACAATAAGTATTCTAACTAATAAGAAATGTTAAGGGAAGGTCTTAAGGGGATCTAGAATTAATATCATAAAAAATAGAAAGTTAATACATGTAACTAATGGACAATAACTATTCTAACTAATAAGAAATCTTAAGGGGAGGTCTTAAGGGGATTTAGAATTAATATCATAAAAAATAACAAGTTAATACATGTAACTAATGTACAATAACTATTCTGACACGTTCTAGAACTAACACATGTCATTATTAATCTAACTAATTTCATCATTTTTAAGTGTTCAGACTAATGTCTTAAGGGGATCTTTAACTAATAAGCAATCCTAAGGGGAGGTCTTAAGGGGATCTAGAATTAATATCATAAAAAATAACTAGTTAATACATGTAACTAATGGACAATAACTATTCTAACTAATAATAAATCTTAAGGGAACGTCCTAAGGGGAGGTCTTAAGGGGATCTAGAAGTAATATCATAAAAAATAACTAGTTAATACATGTAACTAGTGGACAATTACTATTCTAACTGATTCTAAAACTAACACATGTCATAAGTAATCTAACTAATTTCATCATTTTCTAGTGTTCAAACTAATGTCTTAAGAGGATCTTTAACTAATAAGAAATCTTAAGGGGAGGTCTTAAGGGGATCTTTAACTAATAAGCAATCTTAAGGGGAGGTCTTAAGGGGATCTAGAATTAATATCATAAAAAATAACTAGTTAATACATGTAACTAATGGACAATAACTATTCTAACTAATAAGCAATCTTAAGGGGAGGTCTTAAGGGGATCTAGAATTAATATCATAAAAAATAACTTGTTAATACATGTAGCTAATGGACAATAACTATTCTAACTCATTCTAGAACTAACACATGTCATAAGTAATCTAACTAATTTCATCATTTTTTAGTGTTCAAACTAATGTCTTAAGGGGATCTTTAACTAATAAGCAATATTAAGGGGAGGTCTTAAGGGGATCTAGAATTCATATCATAAAAAATAACTAGTTAATACATGTAACTAATGGACAATAAGTATCATAAAAATTGTTGAATAATCAAAGCATACATAAAATCTTTAACTAATATGCAATCTATAAAAATCATTGAATAATCAAAGCATACATATAAAACCATACATGTATACAAGTATATATATATATATAAAAGCATACATAAAATTCTATATATTAAAACCATTGAACCATCAAATAGGTCCATCATATATCAACATAGTATAGTCCATCATATGTTTAAATATATAAACAAAGTATAGTCAATTTAATCTAGAGATATCAAGTAGGTCCTAACACATGAAATAGGTATACATATTATACTTTTTATACCAACTCAATTGGTTCAAACCTTTCATGGAGAACATGTAATATTCTCTCATGATCCTCACTATCTAGTCTCCACTTACGACATCTACGTTGAGATTTAACTGTATGGAGACAAATGGAGGTGGCAACTACTAGGTGACTATATTGAAACACCTTATTGTCTGGTTGGTAATAAAAAAAAGTGAATACCATGTTGAATTACTTTGATTTTCTTGAAATATGTTCCCTCTAAAACAACTGAACCTGTAGGTCACAAATTTTAACAATATAAATTTAAACAAACTAAATTTGAAATTTATTAAAAAGTTGAAATTTAAAATTTACAAATTGAGTTCAATATATTGATGTAAAGAATGTACAAAGCTATGGGGAAAAATATTCCATCACTTTCTTTAGGTTCAAGTAACTTCATCCTCTCTGCAGTACAACGCAGTAAATAATAACCAACTTCTACATTTCCACAGTCAGCAATCATTGCAAAGATCTCTCCTGCATAGTAAATTTATATATACATGTGAGATCTTAAAATTTACTTAGTTCAATCTATAGATCTATCTATCTATACATGCAGCTCAATGGACCATATAATGTGAAATAAATATACTTACCAATTTTGACCAATCCTGAGATATGATCGTAATCAGTAGAAATCAAAGGGACATCATTGAAATTTTCATCTTTATCTCTATCAAATGTATCAGTAACAACTAGTGGCACTAGATTCCATGCACCTACATATCCATGGTCTTGATTGATGCATTCCTCATAATTTTCAGTAATGTAGTGACAACAAAAGCATAAGTAGCCCCTAGTGTTCAACGTCCAATTGTGACAATTCATACTCATAATTGAATGCAAAGATCACATCTTTTTTATCCTATTGCAACCATGCATAATTTTTATATCCACACCTGAACAAATGCATATATAATACATTCTATAAATATAATTTGAATAAAGAATACATAAAAATTTTAAACACTTGAATAATTTAAAAATGTGTGCATACCTTTTCTCTCCCAAAATTTTCTATGTGGCACTACTTGAGTCAATCCTGATGATGTGTCATTCTCATTTGGTGTGAAATCTATCTTGCACCATTCAACAACATCATGTGCATTTTTTTATATGAACTCCTTTATAATTCATTTGATACTTTCGTATAGCATGTTTGATACAAGCTCTAGCACCATCATGTTCACCTTTTCCATGTCCACTCTCAAAGAAACTCCAAACATGTGGTATGTTTTCATTACAATGATATCTACATAGTGCATAAAATAGTCTCGATGATTTGAATTGTGTAGCACATCCATCTGACCAAACATAATGTTTATCAATTTTTATACCTCTTTATTTCAAATTTTTAAAAAATATCTTAAAGTAGTGTTCTACATAATGAATGTCATGCTCTCTATCATCACTTATATAAAAATGATATTCCTTCTTGATGACCCATGCTTCAAATGTGCTCTGAATACCATCCAAATCTAATTGTGCGTGTCGATAACACACATGTACCTTAATAGTAATTTTCTCTGAAAAATAGTTTTCTGATTGAATTGCCTTTTGATGAACAAAGGAATAATTTTCTGCAAAATCAACAACTAATACAATAGTTCCAAGTGGAAAATTGTCTCTCAGTGTTTGGAATTGTTGTGCTTGCAACTTTGCAAAAAAAGCATGATGAATGTGTAATCACCGAAAATTGGACAAGATCATTTAAATGAGAAATCAAGGCAAGAATCAATACAATTAAATACAATTAAAATTAAATCCAATCAAATCAAAGATAAATTACAATTAAACCTTAATCCAAAATTAATTAAAAATCAAAAGTCTTTAAATCAATTTAAACCTAATACAACATGATTAATCAATAACTTGTACAATTAATCTAATTAATTGTATAGTTCAAATTAAATCAAAGCAACCCATTTAAGGGGTACACATGGCTAAACAAATTAAATAAATTTAATTAATTAATTCCTATTTTCTCTCAACCACCAAATGGGAGGAAAATCAATCAACCAATAAGAATTGAGGACCAAGCTCACATGGATCAAACCTAAATTGAATCTCAATCACTCACTTGGAGGACACATCTTGTCCACTCATTTTGTCCTCTTGTCCCAACCTTTGAGGACAAAATATTTAAATGGTCTCCAAAGGTGGAACCATGGACTCAACTCTCACCTAACCTTGATCAACTCAACTACACCTCCTACCCTTGCCAAAATCTATAAAAGCAAGGCATAATTCACTCAATCATCATCCACAAATTTGAGAATAGCATCAAACCTCTTGCAATTTAGAGCTAGAAAGGCAATTTAGAGCTAATTAGTTATAATTTCATTTGGAATTGAACATTTAGCTTTGTTTATCATATCATTCACATTTTAGGACTGTCACTAATGGAGGCTTGCTGAGAGCTTTACATTAGCATCCCTAAATAGAGATCCATAGAGTGCTTAATTGTCAATTATTTACTTAAATAGATTGCCATTTGTAGTAATTTAGTAGTTATTTTGAATTATTGATGATACTAACCCTATGAAGGTACTTTTTCTAGTACACAAAATGGCACCCACTGTGGGGCATTAGGCCTCATTCTTTCAAAAATTTGGAAAATTGCATGTTCCTAGGATTTTCCTTGTTTTCTTCTCTATTTTACAGGTGAAATAATGCATTTGATCCTTTTTGTAGTGCTTTTACCAATTTCTCCAATGCTTTTGAGACTCAAAATAGTGCGTCTATAATAAATTTTTGTGCCTTTACATGGAGTTTCAACACTTTTGATTTCTTCTGTCATCTATCTAATTTTCTTTCAGCGATTTTGCCCTAACTCACCAGTGCGTTTGCATAATTCTCCAATGCTTTTAATATTTTCTTGATGCCTTTGCTAAGTTTAACAGTGCTTTTAATCTCTATTTCAGCACTTTTAAATATTTTTGCAGTGCTTTTAATCTTATATGTAGTGCGTTTAAGCATTTAAATAGTGCTTTCAATAGATTATTTAGTGTGTTTGATTAAATTGAAAAGTAATAGAATTTGATTTGGGTATATGCACAAAGATGGGGGACCAAAAAGGTGTCACTTTTCTTTTTGGTCCCCCATTGACCATAGTGCGTACACACTAAAGCGTGTGCACCCTATAGGGCACACGCGCTATGGCTTGGGTTACACAAGCCTTAGGCTTGGGAAATTCAAACTATAGCGTGTGCACCCTATAGGACACATGCATTTTCTAAAACCACAAAATGTCCACCCCCCGTGCGCCCTATGCAAAACCACAAAAGTGTAATCCATATTCTTACATAGTGTGTGCACCATATGAAAAACTAGAGAGAGAGAGAGAGAGAGAGATAAGGGATAGGGAGAGGGTGATAAGAGAGAGAGAGAGAGGGTGATGTTTGTGTGTGTGTATGTGTGTGCAAGGATGGCATACTCACCCATGTTTGCATAATACAGCCGCACAACCCAAAAAACTCATTTTCCACTTCAGGAGCGGGAGGATTTATACAAATATAACATTTAAGTATAAGTTTAATTTCTTATACTTTAAGTTATATTTGTATAAACTATAAAATATAATACTTCTAGGATGTTTGGGATAGGTTCCGGCTTCATAGGAGTTAAGATGCAGATTCTAGATTTTGGGGGTTTTCAAAAAATTCCAGAATTAGCCAAATTTCAATATTTAGCAAGCCTTCAGCAAGGTTACCTCCCACAATCCATCATGGATTTCTAAGGTCAAACTAAAGCTAGAAAAAGGATTCCCAAAGGGTTTTAACTCATTTTATCACAAATCACTTCGTTTCGACCCCATATCTATGATAGACTTAACTTAGCTCTCACCCAAATCCCAGACAGACATGACTTCCCAATAGGCCAAAATCACTCAAACCTCATTTATCAAACGTAGGGACTTGAAAATAGCCACCAACAAAGACTACCTAAGACCTAGTTATGAAGACTTTGACATTTGGCATTGATAAATGATCAAGCATCATAGATTCATACTATTTTTGTAGAAAATGTTTACTAGTTTGCTTCTAGTCATCATCATTCCACATGAGAATGCAATTTTGTACCCACTTTGCATTTATATATATCTAAACTTAGCTTGTTTCTTTTGTTTTCTCATTAATTAAATCATTGGATGCATCTTCTCATATAATTTTGCAAAAAAAATGCATTTTTAATCAAATTTTATGCTGTTTTTAAGTTCCTAAGTTTTTTGCCAAGTTTTTCCAAAAACTAGCCGAGTTTTCCCAAGTAATATTTTTCAGGGCTTGGTGAGTTTTGGCTGAGTGAGAGTATTCCATCCTTGTCTGTGTGTGTGTGTGTGTCTCTCTCTCTCTCTCTCTCTCTCTCTCTCTCTCTCTCTCTCTCTCTCTCTCTCTCTCTCTCTCTCATACACACACACACATAAGGATGGAATACTCTCACTCACCAAAACTCACCAAGCCCTGAAAAATATTACTTGGGAAAACTTAGCCATTTTTTGGAAAAACTCAGCAAAAAACTCAGGAACTTAAAAATAGCATAAAATTTGATTAAAAATGCATTTTTTTTGCAAAATTCTATGAGAAGACTCACCGAATGAGTTAATTAATGAGAAAACAAAAGAAACAAGCTAAGTTTAGATATATAAATGCAAAGTGGGTTCAAAATCGCATTCTCATGTGGAATGTTGATGACTGGAAGCAAAATAGTAAATAGTTTCTACAAAACTACTATGAATCTATGATGCTTGATCATTGATCAATGCCAATGTCAAAGTCTTCATAACTAGGTCTTAGGTAGTCTTTTTTGGTGGTTTTTTTCAAGTCCCTAGGTCCAACAAATGAGGTTTGAGTGATTTTGGCCTATTAGGAAGTCATGTCTGTCTGTGATTTGGGTGAGAGCTAAGCTAAGTCTGTCATAGAGATGGGGTCGAAACCAAGTGATTTGTGATAAAAAGAGTTAAAACCCTTTGGGAATCCTTTTGCAAGCTTTAGTTTGACCTTAGCAATCCATGATGGATTATGGGAGGTAACCCTGCTGAAGGCTTGCTAAATCCTAAAATTTGGCTAAGTCTGGAATTTTTTGAAAACCCCCAAAATCTAGAATTTGCATCTTAACTCCTATGAATCTGGAACCAATCCCAAACATCTTGGAAGTATTATATTTTATAATTTATACAAATATAACTTAAAGTATAAGAAATGAAATCTCTCTCTCTCTCTCTCTCTCTCTCTCTCTCTCTCTCTAACTATTTCTCATCACTATTTAAATCTATGACTTAAATAGGGTGCATGCCCTATGGAATTCATAGATTTCAATAGTGTGCATGCCCTATAGGGTGAGCGTACTATTGAAATCTATGATTTCCATAGGGCACACGCCCTATGGAAGTCATAGATTTCAGTAGTGCACTCACCCAATAGGGTGCACGTGCTTTGTAAGGCATTGGAATTTACCAATCCTAAGGCTTGGATGATTCAAATAGGCCTGAGATGTGTTTTCCAAAAGACATACAAAAAAATGACATCTTTTCTTGTGTGCTCCTCATCAGGTTTACTCATGGCTCAAGAACATAAAAATCAGATGATGTGATATTGTAGATCTCTCTGTTAGCTATCTAAGCATATAATTTATTTTGAATTCTGATTATGTTAAGTTTTTCATCTCTAATTTCTTTTGTGTGTATGTCCATTTTTTGCAAAAAACCAACGTGTAGTATTTTGGGCATAGATTTTGGCTCGTTCATCGAATTTTGCAACAAGTTACATTTTTAGAAATTAGACTCTATTCTACACACTTTAAAAAAAGAAAAAATGATTTTTGATTAATTTTAAATGATTTCTAGGGGGAGCACACAAAAATTTCATGTTTTTAGGATGTGTGCACTTCATAAATTCATCAAACATTATACATTCATCAAAAAATTACCAAAACATTCTGGGATAAACTACGTGGTCTTAGCTAACTTCTCACCATAGTGATTAAAAAAATTCAAAAAAAAAGTTAACATTTTAGGGGGAGCACACCAAACACTATGTTATGTTTTTTCACAAAAAATAGGACCACTTTTTTTGCTCCCCCTTTTTTAGGGCCTTAATCTACACCATTTTCAAAATAAGTTAGTAGTTTAGGAACTAGATTCAAAGTATTACAACTCTTGTTTTTGTCGCATCTTAAATTTTTGAGTCTAACTATCTTCAATTTCTTGTTGAAGTTCAGAGTTTGCTGATTTCAAGAAAAAAGTGGCATCTTATACCCCCTTTTTGGTCCCCCATCTTTGTGCACTTACCCATTTGTGGAAAATGATTTCTCTGTGTCTGCAGGATGACTAGTCATAAAAAAACCAGAGACCAGATTTAACAGTGAGAGAAAAGCTTTGACAAAAAGGATCAAAGAGGAGAATATTACACACATCAAGCTAGTTTTGGAAGATTCTCAACAAGAAAGTAAGGTATATGAACAATATTTGAAAGTTGTAGAAGCATATAAAGAAATTTTCATATCATTAAATTGGATTTATTCACCTTAATCAAGTTTTGCTAAAATTTGATAAATAAGGCTTAGATTCACTTTTATTCTTGTTTTTCTTCATTTTGGTTGGTTGTGTTGACTAACTTGTTGGAGGAGAAGAGAATGGAAAGGAACGATCACCACTAGGTGAGCATAAAAATGGAAAATTCATCAAAAATGCCCCTAGCCTTAGCTAGCTTCGAAACAAGGTAAGCCTAAAACTTGGTCAATTTTTGCTTAAATTGTGGCCTTGTCAATTTCAAAATCTAGTAATTAAAGAAGCCTATTATTGTTTGAGGGATTTGATACTATTAAATTTTGGATCAGATTATATGTCTTTTAATTTTTCTTATCTCAACTTAGTATATTGCAGACTATAGTAAGAGTTCAACTTCTACGATCTCAGTTTTAATATTGTTTCAGAACTTATCAAATATTGGACACTTCATATATTCCTGTATCACTGATAGTCTTCCTTTAATGTTGTACATTGCTCATCACTTGTTCGATTGTACATCACTCATCACTTGTCCATCGTATCTCATTGAAATGAGATGTCACTAAATATATCCACTGTGTATCTTACGAGTATCTGCTGTATTGTTTTATCTTCACTGCTATTCATTGCTATTCACTTATACAACGTATTTCACTGCAGTGAACAATATATATATAGGTCTCTGTAGAGACATTATGTAGGGCATGTCTCTTACGTGAGACTTGTCCCATGAGAAGTAATATAATTGATTCAAAGCGCACTCATTAACGCTAAGACAATACTTGTTATCGACGGTATGAAGTCAATACATATTATTGACTATAATCATTATTGGTTCATAATAATATTCATATTATACTAACCGATACTGATCAATATTAGTTTGTATGAGATCAATTATATCGTATATATTTATATATAATAATATCATTATTATTATTATTATTATTATTATTATATATATATATATATATATATAATATAATATAATATTATTTCATATTGTTCTATCTGAGTTAACAATATTATTATTTCAATGATATTTATTTAGTTTAATATTATAATGACATCATAATAATAATCAGTTTATTTTCTTTGATATATATAATAATATCATTATTGTTATATATATCAATATGTGTATAATAATATTATCTCATAACAATATTATTAATTCAATGATGTTCAATATTATAAGTTTATATATTAATATAATAATAATATCCATCATTATATTTATATTAATATATTGCTTATTTATTTCCTCATAATATAGTGATCATTTTATCTGATCAAAACTATAAACATCAACACTCCCTTTTAGTTAAAGAAGATAAAATGTAACTCACAATAAGTTCATAAATTGTGAGGGTTAGTTCCCAAGTGGATTGCCTCTATCGATGATTTTATTCACAGTTCCCAGGTGGATTGCCTCTATTGGCGATTCTATCCACAGTTCCCACGTGGATTGCCTCCATCGGCGATTCTATCCACAAGCTCCTGTATGGATTGCCTCTATCGGTGATTCTATCCACAACTCATGAGCTTCAGAGTGGATTGCCTCTATCGGTGATTCTATCCACAAGCTCTTGTGTGGATTGCCTCTATCGGCGATTCTATCCACAACTCATGAGCTTCAGAGTGGATTGCCTCTATTGGCAATTCTATCCACAAGCTCCTGTGTGGATTGCCTCTATCGGCGATTCTATCCACAACTCATGAGCTTCATTTAAATATCACAAAAATATCTATCATAATAGAAAAGTTATTCTAAGATCGTCACCTTCCAATAACTTTAACAAATACAAGTGATAAATCACTTGGAAGTCGTCACTTCCTTATGATTTACACAGGGCCCATATAAAAATAACATTAACATAATAATCAAAATTATTACAAGTTTACCTCAGAAGTGTTTCACCTTCAATAGTGAACTCCCTCTCAATCATAAGGTATCTTGAATTCCATTTAGAAGAAACATTTCTCTATTATTGTCTTCAAGTCATTCTTCCTTAATACTAACATCATTTGAAGTTTCCATGTTTTAAAATTAGAGGCACCTTCAAGTCTGTCCTCTAGTCTCATTCCATTTATCATTCTGAGATTTCCAAAAAATCTGATCTTCAATCTAATCGGAACTTCCTTCAAGTAGTTAGGCTTCAACGAAGGAACTTGGCTCTGATACCATGTTAAATTTTGGATCAGATTATATGTCTTTTAATTTTTCTTATCTCAACTTAGTATATTGCAGACTGTAGTAAGAGTTCAACTTCTACGATCTTAGTTTTAATATTGTTTCAGAACTTATCAAATATTGGACACTTCATATATTCCTATATCGCTGATAGTCTTCCTTTACTGTTGTACATCGCTCATCACTTGTTCAGTTGTACATCACTCATCACTTGTCCATCGTATCTCATTGAAATGAGATGTCACTAAATATATCCGTTGTGTATCTTACGAGTATCTGCTGTATTGTTTTATCTTCACTCCTATTCATTGCTATTCACTTATACAACGTATTTCACTGCAGTGAACAATATATATATAGGTCTTCGTAGAGACATTATGTAGGGGCATGTCTCTTACGTGAAACCTGTCCCATGAGAAGTAATATAATTGATTCAAAGTGCACTCATTAATGCTAAGACAATACTTGTTATCGACGGTATGAAGTCAATACATATTATTGACTATAATCATTATTGGTTCATAATAATATTCATATTATACTAACTGATACTGATCAATATTAGTTTGTATGAGATCAATTATATCATATATATTTATATATAATAATATCATTATTATTATATATATTAATATATATATATAATATAATATAATATTATTTCATATTGTTCTATCTGAGTTAACAATATTATTATTTCAATGATATTTATTTAGTTTAATATTATAATGACATCATAATAATAATCAGTTTATTTTCTTTGATATATATAATAATATCATTATTGTTATATATATCAATATGTGTATAATAATATTATCTCATAACAATATTATTAATTCAATGATGTTCAATATTATAAGTTTATATATTACTATAATAATAATATCCATCATTATATTTATATTAATCTATTGCTTATTTATTTCCTCATAATATAGTGATCATTTTATCTGATCAAAACTATAAACATCAATAGATACTAGGCCTATGCTCTTCACTTTCTAAGTGAATCAAAATGCCAAAAATATCAAGTTCCTTGATTAAAAGAAAGGCTAAGTAATTCAAGCACTAAATTTGAACAACCCTGTGTTTGTGGAAAAGAGTAGAAATACTCGATTCCCATTAGTTAGTGGGTTTGGTAATTAAACCTTGTTAAAAGTGTTTGGGAATTGAGAAATAGATAGGGATATGCTCTTCACCTTTTGGTGAATCAAACTCCCAAAACCTATCTCTTTATTCCACTTTATTGCTTTCAAATGAACGTGCTAGATCTATAGTGGGCTCACCTCCCGAGATTTGCCTTAACGAGGCCAGTGAGAGAGATAGCCCAAAGTGGGATACAATTTCCTTTTCCACAATCATCCAACCCACTATAAAATGAAATGCATGCATCCTTAATGGGGTGTGTGACAAAAGGGTGTTAAATTTTTTAACTTCCTCAAGTAGTCCTTCAGGATTGCACAAAACTCTGACATACTGGTGGTGGGAAGCCTCTTAATATACTTAGAGGATGAAAGTTTAATATCCATTTTGAATGAAATCTTGATTAAATACCTTGTTAACCTAGCAAAGACTACCTTATAGAGCCATGTTTATGAACCAAATTTTGAGCTAAGTAGATTGCTTGAAGTGTCTTTTTGTGCAAAAACCCGTGATAACATCCTTACAAATTCAAACACTTTTTGTGTAGAGGGTTAAAAAGAACAAGTGTATGTGTGGTTTTTTTGTTTGAAAAATACATAGAAAAAGTAAGAGACATCCATTTGAAAATTCATCTTATATTTTTAAATCTCCTCATAAAAACAAATAATTACCAGATTGGGGAAAATGATTTGAAATCAAACCTTGTTGGATGTCGATTTCTACACGCTCTCATAGACTTAAAATATCTTTACAAGAAGATGACACTTGCATTTCCAAAGAGGTCCCTAAATTTGAATATCAAAGTTCTTTCAAGAATCATGACCAAGGGGATAGTCTTCCAAATCTATTTGAAAAAGACTTGAATCAATGGATAGAAACTCCATGTTTCACGATTACCATCATGGAGGAAACAATGACAATATCAATAATGCTAACCAAGAGCCTAAAGAAACACTTGAAGAAAGAGCTAATCGAGCAGCTCAAGATAATGATTTTCTTGAAGTCATGGATAAACTAATAGATAGGGATAGGGAGAAGTTTTTCCTAAATCTAGCTCAAGCAGGGGTAAAGCTTCCACATGATTATGATGTGGATCAATTTAAGAAAAACAAAGAAGATGAAAACCTGATGAATGCTATAACTCAACAATTGAAGATGTTCCAAGCATAGATTGACTCAATGAAATAATCCATTCTCTATCGAGGCCTTGTGCCCATTCCCTTTTGACAAAATCTTAGTTATGGCACCTTTTCCTGTCAATGTAGTTTTTCCTAAGTATGACAAATACATGGGTAAATCAGACCCATAGGATCACCTTAGAGAGTTTTGTGCTCTAAGAATTGAATTTATACATGATACTACATACCTAATGAGACTTTTTCTAAGAAGTTTAGGAGGGAAAGCCATGGAATGGTTCTCCAAACTTCCGCAAGGGATAAAGACATTCGAGGAATTAGCCTCCAAATTTGTAACCCATTATTATTACAACATCGAACATGAGATTACCATGCTCAAACTATGTGATACGAAACAAAAAGATGGTGAACCTTTCCTAGGGTTCCTTCAAAGGTGGAGGACAGTTTTTGCAAGATATCCACAAAGTATCCCCGAAAAGGAGAAAATGGAAATATTTATGAACAACTTAAATGTGGAGATGAACTATAGGCTCCAACTTCAATGTCCCCCTACATTCAAAAAACTTATTGAGAATGGGATTAAAATTGAAGATGTGTTGGCTAAGAGGGGAGAGATCATATTGTTCAAAGACAATAAACCCTATACCAACACTAATAATAATCATTATGTGTCTAATTATAACAACAATAAAGGAGCTAATAATCACAATGATAAACCTAAACTATGGTTGAAGAACAATAACACAAATCTTGTGAACGATGGAATTGTGGAGGCACACAACATAAAATCTATGGCCTTTAATTTATCAAGTGGAGCAAATTCTACATATAATGTGAATAAAATGAACAAAGCTCCTCTCAATAGTACGAATTCTAACAATAACAATAACAATGCTAACAATAATCCCTTCAATAATTCTAATGGCAACAAGCCCAAACCTTTCTTTTCCACTTATCAAAAGAATAAATTCACCTTTTTAGGTGAACCATTGGAAAATGCATTAAGGACTTTGGTGGCCAACAAAATCATTACCTTACCCGAGTTAAGGCCATATGAACCCCAAATTAAGCCAAACTAGTCGAATGATTCTCACCATTGTGAATACCATCGCAATAAGGGCCATAAAACCAATGAATGCATGAAATTGAAACACCTTGTGCAAGACCTAATTGATGATGGGATGATAAAGGTTGAAGGGCCCCAAAACAATGAAGATCATACGGCTTTCAAAAATCCTTTCCTAAATGAGGAAAAGGATTGATGAACTACAACTAATTTGAATACATTGTATAACTTGAAGATCTGTGATTTAAGATCACTGAGTTGTTGATTAGATATGTAAGATGATTAAATTAGTAATATGTTGTCATTGATGTCAACTAGTTTTGATAGTACTTATCTTGTAAGTTACTATACCCAAACATCTGTAGAAAGAAGAAGAAAATAGATGAAGAATAGATATATCTACATGAGGAAGATGGAGATGACAAATAAGAATAAGGAATACATTGGGTAACTTATGAATGAGTCTATGACCTTATGTTATTGACTTGATTATGTTGCATTCATCTATGATGAAGGATAAGAGCAAAATGCACAAAGCAGTGTTGTCAGTTAAAGAACCATTTCAGTATACACCAATGCAGTGTAGTGTATGTCGATCATAGTACAAACCAAGCTTGTGTTCACTGACACATTTCTTCATTGACCGAGCAGAAGAAAAGAACTAAATGACTAGTTTAGCTAATGGAATTTGATGAGCTGTAAAGTACCTCAAAATAAGAGATGAAGATAATGTTTGTTATGATGATTGGTGGCTAACATAATTTGAAGAAGATCTAAGGGATTGAAACAAAACATGTTATTGACACATCAACCAAGGAAGGTTTAAGCGAAAAAATTGACAAAGGAGACTAAGCGGAAAAATCTAATGGATGGAATTAAAATGGTTTACTCATCTATTTAAGAGACTAGGATTTCATGATGAAATCATTTTGGAAGAAGGAGACTGAAGAGATATCATGTGAACAATCTTCATGCATGCCTAATCAGGCTAGTTAAGGAGAACCAAACTATAGAGATTACTGAGTGTCAGAAAGCTATTACCGAGCGATAGTAAGTTACTGAATATTGATTGAAATAGAATTGATGTATTGATCAGAGGATTTGAATGAGCTTAACATAGATCTGATAATCTTCAATTGAAGTTTTTTTCTAATCAGATCAACTACTATTACATTTTAACCATTGTAAACAAATAAATCTCTTAATAGAGTGGACTAGAAAGTCTTGTAATGTCATTCATAGAGTGTACATTTGTTATCCTATCAACCCCATAGTGAATGTTGGTTGGATGATAACGGTTGGTCTAAAATCCTCTAACAAGGTCACACCTCACAATATGTTTGTAACCTTTAATAGGGTTGGGTCTTCACCGACCTCACTTCAGAAGAGTGAACAATTTTTGGGTTACCAGTCCCAGGTGGTTTTTCCCTTCACAGGGTTTCCACGTTAAATCTCTTGTGTTATGTGTTGATTGTGATGATTCTTTGTTGTCATACTTTACATGTTTCATATTGGATTTGATCAGTAATCATTATATGTTATTAACTAGTAATCGATAAAAACACAGACAGAATACTATTTTAGTTTATCGAGCTGCAGAAGTTTTAGTAAATTGTTTTTGGATATAAATTTTGTGATTGGGACTATGGATAACTGATTCACCCCCCTCTTAGTTATTCTAAAAATTGGTATTAGAGTGTTAGTTTCTTAGAAGAGAGTTTTAAGGACTTTAGCACAAAGATCTCAAAATGTATAAGAGGGAAGTGCCAAAGCTAAACAAAGATAACTTCACAGTATGGCAAAGCCGAATGAAGTTGCATGTATCTGGAATTGGGATTTCTACCCTTACACTAATGGAGAATGGCTACATTACACCTCCCACTAGTCCCTTGACCCTTGATCAACTAAGAGACAAACATGAACATAATGTTACTATGATGGAGATTTTTGCTTCCTGTACCGATGCCAAATTTGAAGATATTAAAACATTGCACTACTACTAAAGATATGTGGGATAAACTTGCTCAAGTTTATAGTGGTGATGTGAATGTCAAAAGAGCCAGAGCTAAAAGCTTAAGGGGTAGATTTTATGATATGAAGATGAAGGAAGGAGAAAATATTGTGTAGTACACAAATAGATTGAAAGAGGTAGTACATGCAATCAGAATATCTACAATTCATGAAACAAGGTCTGCATCTGGTAACAACCTTACTCTTGATAATCTGATTGGTAAGCTTACAACCTTTGAACTAAATAACTTTGATAATAGTGTTGTACCATCTGTTGAATCTTCTTTTATGTCTTCTCTGAAGATTGGTAAGTCTAGTAGCAAAAATAAGAATGATGATAGTGATAGCAATACTGATGATGAGTTTGATGAACTTGAAGCTCTTATGGCCAGAAGGTTACATAAAGGTAAAGGAAGGTATAGAGGTAAATTACCTTTAGCATGCTTTAATTGTAAAGAGGTTGGTCATATTGCTGCTAGATGTCCACATAGGAAAGATGATGACAAAAACAAAGACCGATCTAGTGAAGGAAGCTGTGGAAGAAGAGGCAATAGAAGTTACTGACACTGCAATAGAGACAACCGAGACAATAATGATAAAGGCAAGAAGGTGTGCTACATTGCAGAAGATGTCACTAATACTAACACTCATGAAGATGTGGAGGTAGTATTTGTTGTAATGAAGGATGACTCAGAGGAAGATGAAAGGTATGTAGAGACAACACTTATCTCTAAGGTTAATAAGAATGATACATGGATCACTGATAGTGGTTGTACACATCACATGACTGGTGATGAAGAGAAATTTGATCATCTTGAAGAACACAATGGAGGATCTGTTAGAATGGGTAATAATGCACCTTGTATGGTTAGAGGAAAATGATCCCTGATGATAAATGATAAAATTAGATGTGACAATTCTTATTGGGTAAAAGGTTTAAACTATAATTTGTTAAGTGTGGCATAGCGGAACAATTCAGGCCACCGAGTTTCTTTTGAGAGCAAGAAAGTGAAGATATGTGATGATGGAGGAAGACTTATTGGATCTGGAACACAATCGAGAGGTAATTTATTTTATCTTGATAATGATCAGTCTTCTTGTTTAATGATGAAAGATGAAGATGCATGGTTGTGGCATAAGAGGTTATGTCATGTGAATTTTGATAACATGATTAAGATCAGTAAAAATAAAAAGGTTAGAGGTATGCCTAACTTATCTAAGCCTAATCATGTTATGTGTCATGAATATCAAAAAGGTAAAATGAAAAAATCTAGTTTCAAAAGAAAAGATTATTCAACAAAGAAATTAATTGATTTAGTGCATACTGACCTATGTGGTCCTATGAGAACTCAAAGTTACTATGGAGATAGATAATTTATTCTTTTTGTTGATGATTATACTAGATTAATGATAGTCATGTTCTTGAAGGAAAAATCAGAGGCATTTAAGATGTTCAAGTGGTATAAAGAAAAAGTTGAGAAAGAGACTGCTAAAGAATTCAAATGCTTAAGATCTAATCGAGGTGGTGAATTTATTTCTGATGAATTTACTAACTTTTGTAATGAGAATGGTATTAAAAGAAAGGTCTCTGCACTGAGGACACCACAACAACATGGAATAGCTGAAAGGAGGAATAGGTTAATAGTTGACTGTGCAAGGACACTGATGTTACAAAATAATGTTGCTCAGACATACTGGAGGGAAGCTGTCAGCGCTACTGTTTATGTTCTGAACTGAGTACAACTGAAGGACACAAATAAGACACCCTATGAGTTATGGTTTGGTCACAAACCCACTGTAAGTTATTTTAGGATTTTTGGAAGTAAATGCTTTATTCTAAAAGATGAAAGAAATGGGAAGTTTGACTCAAAAGGTGATGAAGGGATATTTCTGGGATATTCCACTAAAAGTAAAGCATACAAGTGTCTTAACAAGGTAACTAATAAAATGATTGAAAGTACTAATGTTCAAGTTGATGAGTTTGATGATAAGAATGTAGAGGAAAGCACAAAGGAATCAGAAGACTATGGTAGATTTAGTTACATTGAACAATGAGAGTACCTACCAATGTTGTAGAAAGTGACAACCGGTCCACAGAAAAATAATACCGGGGAATGGGAAAAAGAAACTGACGAGCAGGAAGCACCTACCGAACAAGAAAATGAACCTACACAAGATGAACAAGAAAGAAGAGATCAGATACTGGTAAGATTTGTCAAAAGACATCATCCTGAGACACAAATCATTTGAGACAGACAAGCTGGCACACAAACAAGAAGTAAAGCAAGACAAGGTACATGTCTAGTTTGTGATTATGAACTGAATAATGTAAAAGTTGCATTAGAAAATGATGAACGGGTTAATGCAATGAAAGAGGAAATAGAATAGATAGCAAAGAAAAAAACATGGAGTTTAGTACCCAGACCTAAGGACAAGAATTTTATCGGTACTAAGTGGATATTCAGAAACAAGCTTAATGAGAATGGAGAGGTAACAAGGAACAAAGCTAGGTTAGTGTGCAAGGGATATGCATAGGAGGAAGGAATAGATTATGGTGAAACTTTTGCACCTGTTGCTAGATTAGGAGTCAGAATGTTACTTGCATATGTTACACACAAAAAGTTCAAAGTTTACCAAATGGATGTTAAATCAACTTTTCTAAATGGGATACTTGAAGAAGAAGTCTACATAGAACAACTTGAAGGGTTCGTTGATCCAGAAAACAAAGATATGGTATGTATATTACATAAACCTTTATATGGTCTGAAGAAAGCAAAGAGAGCTTGGTATGAGAGGCTACATAGCTATTTGCTAAGTATTAGATTTGTTAGAACAAGTGAGAATAGTAATCTATACATGAAAGGAAATTTTGATGATACTATCTTGATTGCTGAGATATTTGTGGATGACATAATATTTGGAGGACAAGATCAAATCTATAAGTCATTTGCTGATGAAATGAAAAGTGAATTTGGAATGTCTATGTTTAGAGAGATTAAGTTATTTCTAGGCTTACAAGTGATTGAGTAGAATGATGGTATATTCATCAAACAATCTAAATATATAATGGAAGTATTGAAGACATTTGGCATGGAAGATGCTAAACCTGTGGGAACACTGATGGCTATTGGATATAAGCTGACTAAAGAAGATGGAACTACTGAGGTAAATTAGACATTGTGCCAATCCATGATTGGTAAGTTAATGTATGTAGTTCACAGTAGACCTAATATAGCACATGTTGTTGGAATAGTTACTAGATTTTTTGAAAACCCTAGAGAATCACACATGGTTTCTACAAAGAGAATCTTAAGATACCTAATAAAACTAAAGATTATGGACTGTGGTATCCCAAGAAAGGAAAGTTTGAACTGAAGGTATACACTGATGCTGATTAGGCTAGAAATGTGGATGATAGAAAAAGTACCACCGAAGGATCATTATTCTTTGGTGAAAGACTTGTAACATGGACAAGTAAGAAACAGGCTTGGATTTCTTAGTCTATAGCTAAAGAAGAGCATGTTTTTGTTGCTACTAACTATTCAAATATTGCATATATCAAGCAAGTGTTAGAAGGTATGAATGAGGTAATCACTGAGCCGGTGATTATATATTGTGATAACACTAGTGCTATTAATATTTCAAAGAATCCAGTGATGCACTCTAAAACAAAGCATATATCAATTAAGTATCACTACTTAAGGGAACAAGTACAGGAGAAGCAAGTGAAGCTAAAATTTGTTACATCAAAAGAACAACTTGTTGACATATTTACAAAGCCTCTACCGAAGGATAAATATGAATACTTGAGGACTAGACTTGGGGTCCGTCCCTTGTCCACCAGTCACTAAGGTGATCTGGAGGTTGCATCAGCCTAATCTTATCAAAAGATCATAGATGTTGATGCAGCAGAGTTCACACTTTGCATTTTTGTCTAAAGTTGTGAAACACTAGAATAGATTTGCATAACAGTATACCGAGATACAGAGAATGCACTGAACAACAGAGAGTTACATGGCTACTATAGAGCTGTATGTTTTTATTGCTCTTTGGCATTGTTTTCAAAGGGAGAGAGATCAATATGAAGAATATGAAGCCAAAGACAAGGGAGAAAGATATAGAAAAGGGAGAGTATTGAAGATCAGTTACTAAGAATAGAAGAAAACCTATGAGCTGAAAAGATCATATTTGCAGAAGTCAGTCTGCACTTGCAAATGCTTTTATGTAACGTAGTGATTAAACATATTAAGCTAGGGAGAGCTTGTACCATTACAACATTTGTTGACAAAGTTGTAGAATACATGTTTGCTATGTGTATGGCATATTTCATATTGCCTATGTTGCCATCAATGCCAAAGGGAGAGATTGATGAACTACAACTAATTTGAATACATTGTATAACTTGAAGATCTATGATTTAAGATCACTAAGTTGTTGATTAGATATGTAAGATGATTAAATCAGTAATATGTTGTCATTGATGTCAACTATTTTTGATAGTACTTATCTTGTAAGTTACTATACCCAAACATCTATAGAAAGAAGAAGAAAAGAGATGAAGAACAAATATATCTACATAAGGAAGATGGAGATGACATATAAGGATAAGGAATACATTGGGTAACTTATGAATGAGTCTACGACCTTATGTTATTGACTTGATTATGTTGCATTCATCTATGATGAAGGATAAGAGAAAAATGCACAAAGCAGTGAGTATACACCAATGCAGTGTAGTTATACCTATCACAGTACAAACTGATCTTGTGTCCACTGACACATTTACTTGTTGACTGAGCAAAAGAAAAGAACTAAATGACTAGTTTAGCCAATGGAAGTTGATGAGTTGTAAAGTACCTTGAAATCAGAGATGAAGATAATGTTTGTTACGAAGATCGACGGCTAACATAATTCAAAGAAGATCTAAAGGATTGATTCAAAATGTTTTACTGACACATCAGCTAAGGAAGGTCTAAGTGGAAAAATCAACAAAGGAGAGTAAGCGAAAAAATTGACAAAGGAGATTAAGCAACAAAATCTAATAGATGGAATTAAAACAGTTTACTTTTCTATTTAAGAGACTAGGATTTCATGATGAAATCATGCCAAAAGAAGGAGACTACAGAGATATCACGTGAACAAGCTTCATGCATGCTTGATCAGACTGGTTAAGGAGAACCAAACTACAGAGATTATCGAGTGTCAGAAAGTTATTACCGAGCGACAGTAAGTTAATGAATATTGATTGAAATAGAATTGATATATTGATCAGAGAATTTGATTGAGCTTAACATAGATCTGATAATCTTCAATTGAAGTTGTGTTGTAATTAGATCAATTGTTGTTACATTTTAACCATTGTAAATAGATAAATCTCATAACAAAGTGGACTAGAAAGTCTTGTAATGTCATTCATAGAGTGTACATTTGTTGTCCTATCAACCCCATAGTGAATGTTGGTTGGACGATAATGGTTGGTCTAAAATCCTCTAACAAGGTCACACCTCATGGTGTGTTTTTAACCTTTAATAGGGTTGGGTCTTCACCGACCTCACTTCAGAAGAGTGAAATTTTTTTGGGTTGCCGGTCCCAAGTGGTTTTTCCCTTCACAGGGTTTCCACATTAAATCTCGTGTTATGTGTTGATTGTGATGATTGTTTGTTCTCATACTTTACATGTTGCATATTGGATTTGATTGGTAATAATTATATGTTATTAACTGGTAATCGATAAAAGCATAGACAAAATACTATTTTAGTTTACTGAGATGCAGAAGTTTTAGTAAATTATTTTTGGATATACATTTTGTGATTGGGACTATGGATAACTGATTCACCCCTCTCAGTTATTCTAACAAAAGGGTGATTCATCAAACACCAATCAAAATAATAAAAGAGGTAATGAGAAAGTCAACTTTTCCCATACCTATGATAACATCATTAATACTTTAGATAAATTAAAATACCATAAATGTTATCGTGGTAAAAGAAAAACTAAGGGAACCAACATCAAATGTTGTAACTAGGGGGCAAGCATAAAAAATTACTCTACTTGGAAATGCTCCAAGAATTGTTCTACCAAATCAAACCTCATATTCATCATCAAAACAATATAATTTGGTAGACCAATTGCAGAGAACTCCTGCTCAGATCTCTATTTTACAATTTCTCAAGCTCTCACCAATGCACAAGGAGATTCTAGAAAAAGCCTTGGTAGAGACTAATGTGCCTCTAAATTTAGATGCAGACAAATTTCAAAACATGGTAGGACATCTTATTGCACCTCATTTCCTATCTTTTTTAGAGCAAGATGACATGTCATTAAACCACCCACAAAAATTTCCTTTGCATATAGAGGTTCTAATTAGGGTAAAAAGAGTCCTTATTGATGGAGGGGCTGGCCAAGATGACATGTCATTAAACCACACACAAAAATTTCCTTTACATATAGAGGTTCTAATTCACAAGCATAGGGTAAAAAGAGTCCTTATTGATGGAGGGGCTGGCTTGAATATTTGTACTCTAAACTTGGTAAAAGCCTTAGGATTTTCTAAGGAGGCTATTGATCCAAAGAAAAAGATAACTATAAAATCCTACGATGATGAAGAGAGAGCTTCTAAGGGTGTCATAGTACTTCCTATCAGAGTTGGCCCAATGCAAAAAGAAACCATTTTCCAAGTCCTAGACCTAAAGTTGACTTACAATATCTTACTACAGAGACCGTGAATTCATGAAATGAAGGCCATGCCTTCGACTTACCACCAATGTCTCAAATTCCCCTATCTAGGATAAGAAATAATTATAATTGGCAACTCAAACCCCTTTAAATATTGTAATAACATGAAGCATATCAATGATTCCTTAGTCTCGCATAATGCAGAAGGGTCTATTCCTCAAAGAATAGAGAAAGTTCAAAGTTCAAAAGATCTTCCATCTTTGAAGGGGAAAGAAAAAGAAGAAAAAGAAGTTGTTGAAAACATCCAAAGTCCTACTAACTTAGCTACATCAACAAAAGGAAAAGAAAAGGTTAGTGAGGAAAGTACTCCTAAGAAACAGAAAGAAGAAAAAGTTGTCTATTCAAATCTACACCAAAGATGCTCATTACTAAAAGATGGACCATATGATGAGAAATTTTGAAAAGCAATGTCGAATTAAACAAAAAGGAGTAGGTGAATACTCCCTATCCATGATGAACCTACCCTTATCTCCAAAATCATATGGAAGGCCATCCAATCTACCTCATAAATACAATGATCACTTTTTGAAGGAAAATACATCTTCATTCATGGAGGAAGAAGACAATGAAATCCTAAATTGGCTATCTAAGGATGAAGAATCAAGTGCACATGAAAAATGCATCCAAAATGTAAGCATTCACACACATTAATATGGGAAAGGATTTCAAATCATGCAAAAAATGGGATATAAAGGACAAGGACCTTTAGGAACAAGAAATGAAGGACTCATTGAACCCATTAAAATGACATGGAGAGATAGCAAAGAAAAGACTAGATTAGGATACCTAGAACAATGGTACGCTCAAAAGAACTATACTAAAGTCTATGACTGAATTTTACAATTAGGTTCTCAAAGTGATGAGGATTCCAACAATTGGGAATGGGACTCTTTGTCAATTGATTCATGTCAAGATGAGGAAATAGAGGTCATTCACACCTACACTCCTAGCAAAGGAAAGGAACAAGCCTCAGAATCAAATCAGAATCAAGCCTCAAGTTCTAGTCAAGTGGTCTTAGATAATGTACCAATTCAATAAATTGAAATAAATCAATGGGTAGGAGAACCCTACATACCATCATGGAGACCTACTATGGAAGAATCTAACATTAGGTTTAATCCATGAGATTTTTACCCAACAGAAACCGTAGAGGATTTTAGTGAGGAACATTTTGACCCTAGTTCTCTAGAACATCTCGAAGAAGCACATATTATAGATTTAAGCGATACAATGTTCAAACCTTCAAATGAATTCCTATCCCTAAATCCTCTTGAACTAAACCAAAGCATTGATTCTTTGACCCTTATCTATCCAAAATTAATTGAATGGGATTCCATTGAACCTACCATACTCCCTACATTTTTGAATGATAACTTGGTGTCCCAATACCTAAATGTGGTTGAACCATCTTCCACCATAAAATATCAAGAAGTAGTGAAAAAGAAAGGTATCCAGACTCTCAATTCAATTAAAAATGAAAAAAATAAAAAAATAAAAAAATGGAAAGAATCTAATGTTGAAAACCACATTGTAGTAGCATTAGATCAAAAAGAGAAAGAAATAAAGAATGATTCCAAAGGTGAAAACCCAATAGAGGCACCTAAGGAAGGGAATTTGGATAGTTTACCTAAGCACTATGAAGAAATATCTCCTATCTTGATCGAACCAATAGAAAAAGTGAATATTGGATCAGAATCAGAACCAAGGATCATACACTTAGCAACATCTCTATCTAGTGAGGAAAGAAAAGACTTCATCAAATTTTTAAAAGAAAAGAAAATCAATTTTACATGGTCATATGATGATATGCTAGGATTAGATCCAAATTTAATCATTCATCATTTTAATATAAAGGAGTAAGGCCAGTAAAGAAGAAATTAAGAAAGATGCATCGACACATAGCTTTACTTGTAAAAGTGGAGTTGGAAAAATTGCTGAAAGTTGGGTTTATAAGAGCCATTAATTATGCCCAATGGATTTCAAACATTGTGTTAGTTTCAAAAGAAAAAAAATCCATCAGAATTTGCATGGACTTTAGGGATCTCAATCTTGAATGTCCTAAAGATGACTTTTCATTACCAAGCATAGACGCCATCGTAGATCTGACAGTAGGACATTCAATGTTCTCACTTATGGATGGGTTTAGTTGTAATAATCAAATAAAGATAGCACCCAAAGATCAATACAAGACAACATTCACATGCGCATGGGGGACATTATGTTGGAATTTTATGCCCTTTGGTCTAAAGAATGCCTGAGCGACCTATCAAAGAGCCATGACAACAATATTTCATGACATGATGCACAAGTTCATGCAGGACTATGTAGATGATATTCTTGCTAAATATCACTCAAGAGAAGAACATCTCCCCATCTTAGAGAAAATATTTGTAAGATTGGAACAATTCAAAGTAAGGTTAAATCTGAAGAAGTGTACATTTGGTGTTCAATCAGGAAAGTTACTAGGGTACATTATTTCAGAAAAAGAAATAGAGGTAGATCCAGCCAAAGTCAAAGCCATCATGTAAATGGAAGCACCTAGAAACATAAGTCAGATGAGATCTCTTCAAGATAGGCTCCAATCCATTTGAAGGTTCATCTCTCAATTAGCAAAAAAGTGCCATAATTTCACTCAGCTCCTTCATAAGGACATAGTTTTCAAATGGGATGAGAAATGTGAAGAAGCTTTCAACTTGTTGAAGAAATATCTAATGAATCCTCCAAATTTGATGCCACCTATAAGAGGCAAGCCTTTAATTCTATACATTTCAGCTACCAAGTATTCACTAGGGGAACTCTTGGCACAAGACGATGAATTGGGAAAAGAAAAGGCCATATACTACATAAGCAAGACTTTGGTAAAATATGAGTTGAAATATACCTTCATTGAAAGAGCATGTTCAGTCATAGTTTTTTCTTCCCAAAAATTATGCCACTATATGTTATCCCACAAGATTAGACTGATCACAAAGATAGATCCCTTGAAATATCTTCTCAGCAAAACAACAGTAAATGGAAGACTAGCCAAATGGGTCATGGTGCGAAGTGAATTTGACACCAAATATGTGGACCAAAAATCTATCAAGGGACAAGTCATAGCTAATCAATTAGTAGAATCACCATTGAAAAATGACCATCCAATACAAGTAAAACTTCCAGATTCTGAAATTGTCAATGTGGAAGCAAAAACATGGCAATTATATTTTGATGGTTCCTACACGCAGCATGGGTCAGGAGAAGGCATAATTTTGATTACTTCTCAAGAATCTACAATTCCAAAATCATATAAATTGCTATTCCCATGCACAAATAATATAGCAAACTATGAAGCATTGGTCATTGGTATGAAATTGGCATTAGAATGGAAAGTGACAGAGCTACAAATCTATGGAGATTTACACTTAGTTATCAATCAAATTAATGATGAATATCAGACTAAAGATGACAAGATGATACCTTATAAAAATATGGTTTAAAATCTCAAGAAATAATTCAATCTCATTACATTTGAGCAAGTACCAAGAGAGAAGAATAAAGCAGCAGATGCAATGGCAACTTTGGCATCACTTCTCCAAATACCAGATCAAAGTACCAGATATGAATTCCTAGTAGAAGAAGTTGAGAAACCCGCATTTGATCATGCCCATCCTAATACCATTTGTTTGCTAACTAGACATGAATCACCTTGGTATGGATCTATTTATACCTACTTAAAAGACCAAATCCTACCTATGGACCAAACCAGGAACCAAAAGAAAAGCTTTATTCGATAAGCCTCTCGTTATACCTTAATATCTGACACATTGTATCATAAAAGTCTAGATGGAATGCTTCTAAGATGTCTAGAGAAAGAGGAATCAAACGTAGCCTTATGAGAAATTCACAAGGGGATTTGTGGGTTACATTTGAATGGTTTAATCCTAGCTAAGAAACTTCTTAGGATATGATATTTTTGGCCTACGATGGAGAAAGACGCTTGTCACTTTGCTATAACCTGTAGAAAGTGTCAATATCATGGGAACTTGATCCATGTACCAGCACAAGAGCTTCATCATATGATGACACCTTGGCCATTTTATCAATGGGGTTTAGACTTAATAGGGATGATTTATCCACCATCTTCAAATGGTCATAAATTCATTATCACAACAATAGAGTACTTTACCAAATGGGTGGAAGTTGTACCCTTGTCAACTGCCACAGGAAAGAAAATTTCCTTGTTCATATTAAACCACATAATATGTAGATATGGCATCCCACATGCCATCATAACCAACAATGCCAAGAACTTCAAAAACAAGGATTTAAAGGAGTTATGCACAAATTTTCAAATGATACATCACTCATCTTCAATATATTACCCCCAAGGTAATGGATAAGCCAAAGCAACAAATAAGAACATCTTGCAGATATTGAATAGAACTGTGGACAATTCAGGTAGAGATTGACATATAAAAATAAACTTGACCTTATGGTCTTATAGGACAAGTATTAGAATGCCAATAGGAACTACACCATTTTCCTTAGTCTTTGGAACAGAAGTAGATTTACCTTTGGAGGTAGAACTTCCATCTTTAAGAGTATCTCTACATGGTTTGATAAGTGAGGAAGATTATAGAGTTTCTAGGTTGCATGAACTAGAACTCCTAGATGAGAAACAACAACAAGCTTTTGATCACTTAAAAGTATATCAAAACTGAATGTCAAGGACTTATAACAAGCATATCAAGTCAAGAACATTCCAAATAGGTGACTTAGTTTTGCAAGAGAATCCCAAGAATCAAGCAGAAAGAGAAAAGAAAGGAAAATGGGAAGCAAACTAGTTAGGACCTTTCGTGATCACTTCATCTTTTGGGACAGGCACCTATAAGTTAGCTTATTGTGATGGAGAAGAGTTACAAGAGCCTATCAATAGCATTCATCTCAAAAGGTTCTACACATGAAGTAGATGAAAGAGTATTAGAAAATCAGATGGGAAGCATCCTATTTATTGTATATAGTCAAAAGAGATCTTGAAAATGTCAAAAACATTGAAAACAAAAAAAAAGAAAACAAATAAGAAATACAAAAAATATCAAAAATAGTGGAAAAATTGAGCATGAAGAAAGCCAAAAACATTTAGATATGGTCCTCAAAAAGATCTTGTCTTGGTGAAAACCTAGCAAATAGATGCCTTGATGATATGAAAAAGAAAAAAATTGAAAAAAAGAGAAAATACAAAAAAAAAAAGAAAAAGTGAAAAAAAATGCCTTGGTGAAAACCTAGCAAATAGGCGCCTTGGTAGCAAAAAAAGGGGAAAAGCTTTAAAAATAGAAAAAGAGAGCAAGATCCATTCAATTAGTGAAAACCTGGGAAACAAGCACCATTGAAAGTCCAATTCATTCACATACCTAGTGGTCATCCTTGTAAATATTGCATTCACCAGCATTTGTATATATTGCATAATAAAACCTCACAGTTGCATTTGCAAGTACCTAAAGATTTTGGTCACCTAATCTGCAAATTGTCCTAAGTCCCACAAACATCATCATATCAAACTTGGGGAAATCTACTCTAAAGGAGGAAGGATTCATCAAAAGCAAATTTCAATCATTCACCGAATCAATTCATCAAAGTACAAGTGAAACACTCAATCAAACCTTAATTCGAATCCAATTTGAACACAATGCAAAATTTGATCTAAAATCTTTCATGACCCTATCTTTATCAAGATCAAAAGTATGAAATGGATGGAACTACACTTAAAATATGGATTTGAAAAAAATTGCAAAAATTTTTCTAAAGTGTTGACTTGATTGATGAAATCATGTCTTTCTAGCGAATTGACGAAAGTTTTTAAACTAGACAAGCTATGATGAAAGCATGATATTTTATGGATTTCTGAATGACTATCTTAAGATCAAAGTTTTAAAGCATGTATTATTTGTCTAAGGATGTCATCATCAAAGAATCATCAAGGACTTGTACACATGATGAAACTATGATTTTTGTTTGTTTACGCAAAAGGATACCTTGGATATTTTGATGTTCAATATCATAATACTAAAATCCACTTGCAACATAAAATCTAACAAAATTGGTATTCACACTCTCATGATTGACTTCAACTAGTGATAGTCATACCAAAAATGGATAGAAAAGAAATGAAAGAGTTGAAAGAAGTATTCATATCATCATGGTTGAACTAGTGATGGTTGTACTAAATCATGATTCCAAAAACTGCTCAATGATGAATATAAGCTCCAAATTTTTTAATGGTGATAGTTAGTTGCATACATCCTAGATTAAATGCATTTAATGTATTTACCTTTCTTAGCTTCAAAAACTAAATTTCAAGAGGAAAAGAGAAAGGAGGTGTAGTCAAATCAAAAATCAAATGAGCATCAAAAACTATATGTGATCGAGTGTGTTGGAAATCAAAAATAATCAAAAACAAAGGTGCATTCCATTAGTTTTCTTGCATTTGTTAGATTCATGTTATCTTGCATTCATTTAAAGATTTTCCACCCTATCATTCAAATAGATTTGTTGCATTAAGTTTCATTCATTTTAATCTAAGTTCATTACATATAGCTTACATCATTTTCATAAACATTAATTGCATTAAGTTTCATTCATCATTTATATCTTACATAAAGTTCCTTACATTAAGGGCATTGGGTTGCATTCAATTTAGAAATTCATCTCATTTAGTGTGAATTCTTTAAATTATTCACATTAAATCCATTAAGTGTATTTATCATTGCATTCATTCATTAATGTTCATTACATCCATTAATTCATTTCATTCAAAAAGATATAATTTCATCATTATGTGCATATCATTTAGTTCATTCAAAAGCATTGCACATTGCATTATTCATTTAAATTCATACATCCATTTTCATCCTACTTTAAATCTACACTACACATTAACATCATTAAATATCCATAATCATTATTCATTACATCATATAGGTCCATCACATTTGCATACCATAAATCCATTCCATCCATATCCATTCCATATATCCATATTATCCAAATAAATCCATATATCCATAAACACATTACATAGCCTTATTCATTATTCATTACATCATCACCTAACACGTTTATATATCAATTACATCCATAAAGCATTAAAATATTATAACATTAATCATTACAAGAATCATAAATTCATATTGCATCCATTCATCTATTCTATGTCATACATAAGACAACCATCTAAGCATAAATAGAACATGTGCATCCATCATAAAACTGCATTCTGAAAAGCATAAAACAAAGCATATAGGAGATAGAACCATATAGATATGTATATCATAGTAAATCACCTTAAAAATAAGGTCCAACACATAACGACATCACATAAAGTAAAATCTATCAACTGAATATCAAAGTCTACGACATCATAATGGAACATCAGGAAATCAAAGTCCATCAAAGTATCAATGTATAATGAACATCAACTGATCAAAAGATACAATAGATTCCAATGTCTTGATATCAAAAATATGATCATCATGTACATCAACGAATGAAAGAATATCTATCAGATCAATATGAATCAACTGGCTGAGCCACCAGCACCATCACCACCATCAGGACCAGGACCAGTATCTAGAGGATGGCTTGAACTAGCCTATAGCCCATGATGAGCTATAGTGGCCATAAAATCCTACATCATACTATTGAGCTAGCTAACTTGTTGTCTAATCTCAGACACATCTAACTGTAAGGCTTGAACATCTAATGCAGCCACCAAAGCCTCTGAACTAGGAACCTATGCAGAAGGAGTCTATGATGGAGGTAAGGAAGAAGATGGCATGGAAGAAGATGGAACAAATAAAGATTGAATGAAAGAAGAAGATAGATGAAATGAATAAGATGGCATAGAAGCAGAAGCAGGAGCCTATACTAAAGGAGCCTATGGAATAACTGGTGGGATAACCTATGGAGGAGCCTGCAGAGGAGCCTATGCTAGTCTACCCTGTGCTTGATCTAATAGAGTCTGTGTTTCTTGGGAATCTACCTACCTCTGATGTATGACCCTATGATGGCCCTATCTAGCTATAGGATCCACAAAAACTTGGTGCAACACTCTATCCACACCCCTCACCCAACCACCACCCCTAGGAGGAATGGGAGCAACAGCAATAACTGGAATCAAGACTCAGCCTGCTCTAGCTTCTCGATGACTTGGTCATCCCTAATGAGCCCATCTCCTACCACCCCTACCTCCATCCCCACCATCATCCCCTCTATCATCATCAGACTCCTCATCAATGCTTGGTATCCTCTCAGCTGGATGTGTAAATCTCAAAAAAGGGTTCTGAGTGAACCAATCTGTATAATCATCAGTCATGCCTGCATCAATAACATGCTCCCTCATGTCCCATGGTAGGTGACCTAGGTCCCACACCTCCTGAAAAGATGTCCTAAAATCAACCACAGGCCCCCATAATGATCTCTCAGCCTAAACATGGTCATACATGGCTACACCCTACAGCATGCCCTGAGTACGACCATACTGTCATAGTACTCGATAGAAAAAAAATCTCTCAATAATGTGAGGATTGTGGCCTATCATCCATCATGGATAGAACATAAATGGAAGCTTTGTATCATCCTCAGGCCATGCTTCACATCCAATATATGGTCACCAGATGACCTAATTCATATCATCAATAATGCAGCACCAATAATCTAATTTTCCTATGTAGGCCTACACCACCATGCCCTCGTACATCCATGCCAATGGCCACCCAAGATCACGGTGACCCACTGCAACTGGTCTAGTCACTGGGAGATGCTCCCATGTCCTTAAATTTTAATAAAATTGCTCCCACAGAGAGAGTTGAGGAATGTCAATACACCACTGTGTGCAACTCATAATAAAGCTACACCAAAACATAAGATCCCCAATCAAACTGTCAAGGTTGAGCCATCAGGTCCTCCAAAATAGGACCCCAACCAACTGCGAATCCATGACCTTGGTGATTAGGCATGAGGAAGCCTCCAATTAGTGCACCCAAAATAGCTAGCAAAACTGGGAATGAATGGAACTGTGACCACTGGATATGGTCATCACTGATCATGGGATCTTGAAACACCCACCGACACACTACACCATCATAAACTTGATCAAAACATACCATCTCTCCCCGAGTAGGAATGTGGAGGATGCGGTACACATCCTTGGGAGTGATAGTCATCTCCCCCATTGGTAAGTGGAAAGTATAATGGTTAGAGTGCCATCTCTTTGCCATAACCGAGATCAACCCTAGATTCACTTGGAATCAAGGTAGGACAAGTATGAAAGACCTATGTGTCTATGGTCTGGAGCACTCAGATCATCTATCATACTGAAAGGTAAAGGATATAAGCCTCAAACAGCTAGTAACTTAAGCATGACCTACAAAAAGAAAGTTAAATCACATCAGTTTTGAAATCAATTATCTTTTGAATCATCCTAAGTCAATCAAACATTTACAAAATATCAAACCACAATCAATTTTCCTAATTCTATTCAGAGATGATAGAAAATTTATTATCATCCATCATCTAAATCTAAATTGACAATCAAACATTCAAACTACAATTGAATCAAACTAACATCCTATGAATTGCTACCAAATCAGGTTTATTACCTAAAACAATCAACTGATCGACGTTAATGAATAGTTTGGAAAATTGACTAAGACATTTGCAAATTTTCCTATCAAGGTAAAAGCATTATTTTAATGCTTAAACGCGCTAAAATGCAAAATTTATACTCAAAAGCTTAAAAGTGCTATTCAAAAAATCAAAAGCATTGTTCTAAAGCGTAAGTGCTAAAAGATTTTAAAAGTGCTAAAGAAAATTTTGAATGCGCAAGTAAAAATATCACAAGCACACAAGCTTTTAAACGTGCTAAAGAAAAAAGTGAAAGCAAAATAGGCCCTAATCTATATGTGCAAAAGTGTTGTTTCAAAATGTGGAAGCACTATTTAAAAATGCAAAAGCGCTGAAAAAAGGGTAAACGCGCTAAAGAAATGTTTAAAAGTGATATTTCAAGTAAAAAATGCAAAAAAAAGAGGGTTCTTGCAAGAAAAATTCTTTTTTTTTTAAATAAATGCATTAAATTGAAAACTAAGTGGATCAGGCACTTACCAGAAGTCCATAGGTCGGCGACTAATGATATCATCGCCCATGCTCAAATTGATGCTCTCGGATCGAGATCACCATCGTAATCAACTCAGAGGAGTCAAACAAAAAAGTCAACTAAGGAAAGTGAAAATGACTTTTTACCCCTTTATATAGGTCATTTTGACCTAAAAGGGGCATCTTTGACCAGAAAGTGCCCAGGGACCCAAATTTTTCACCAAATCTACCAAATTAGGGGCATTTTTCATCACATGAATGCAAATTCATTATCAGAAATGAAATCAAAATTCATTATAAATTGACATAACCAATGCGAAATGACCTAAACCGTCAACTTTTTCAAACATCTATCAAATTTCATTTCATTTCCCAAGGGGCATGCACCCATATAATCAGAAACAATAACAGTATCATCAAATCAGGGGCATGACCATCAAATCAAAGTGTAATCTTTTATCAAAAAAAAATTCACTTATCAATCGAAAGGGGCATCAAACATTGAATCAGATCGAACCAAGTACCATATCAGCAAACTATCATCAAATCAACCATCAGAACATCAAATTCAATCAAACTTCATCAAAATTTACATCTTATATCGAACAACAAAATCGATCATCAACAGAATTGGGACCTTATATCAGTTGAATCAAGACATTCTTTGAATTGACACACTTCGCATGTCAACTCAAAGAGGGGCATTTGTAATCACTGAAAATTGGACAAGATCATTTAAGTGAGAAATCAAGGCAAGAATCAATACAAATAAATGCAATTAAAATAAAATCAAATCAAATCAAAGATAAATTACAATTAAACCTTAATCCAAAATTAATTGAAAATCAAAAGTATTTAAATCAATTTAAACCTAATAAAACATGATTAATCAATAACTTGTACAATTAATCTAATTAATTGTATAGTTCAAATTAAATCAAATCAACCCATTTAAGGGGTACACATGGCTAAACAAATTAAATAAATTCAATTAATTAATTCCTATTTTCTCTCAACCACCAAATGGGAGGAAAATCAATCAACCAATAGGAATTGAGGACCAAGCTCACATGGATCAAACCTAAATTAAATCTCAATCACTCACTTGGAGGATGCATCTTGTCCATTCATTTTGTTCTCTTGTCCCAAGCTTTGAGGATAAAATATTTAAATGGTCTCCAAAGGTGGAACCATGGACTTAACTCTCACCTAACCTTGATCAACTCAACTACACCCCCTACCCTTGCCAAAATCTATAAAAGAAAGGCGTAATTCACTCAATTGTCATCCACAAATCTGAGAATAGCATCAAACCTCTTGCAATTTAGAGCTAGAAAGGCAATTTAGAGCTAATTAGTTATAATTTCATTTGGAATTGAACATTTAGCTTTGTTTATCATATCATTCTCATTTTAGGATTGTCACTAATGGAGGCTTGCTGAGAGCTTTACATTAGCATCCCTAAATAGAGATCCATAGAGTGCTTAATTGTCAATTATTTACTTAAATAGATTGCTATTTGTGGTAATTTAGTAGTTATTTTGAATTATTGATGATACTAACCCTATGAAGGTACTTTTTCTAGTACACAAAATGTAGGGTTGAATCAATTTTTTAAATTTGTCCATAAATACTCCAACATTTATCTCCTCTTCAACATATTCTAACCTTTTAGATTATTTCCCAAATTTTGTTTCATTCTTTACATATTTGCAACTCTTACAATTTACCATCTTTGTTACATCAATTTTTTCATTTTTCAAAGGAAAAAGAGACAAATCAGCACATGTTTGACATATTCCTTTTATGCAATTTATTTGTCTAGCTACATCTCTTTTGTTACATAAAATGAATGAGATGAACTCACTTCGTCTAGTAGGAGGAGCATTTTGGAAACCATAAGTATCTTCTACAAACTTTTGAAAAACTTGATAGTGGAGATCAAATTCAATATGATAATGACAACAAGTTTCAAACACTTTGTTTGTCCTGATATAATATGGCTTCAATCTTTCAAACAATGTTTGCCCAATCTTTATATTAGGATTTGAACTACAAAATGACACATGCATTTCATGTTGTGTTGTGTCCAACCAATGTATCGTATGATATTCATATTGATTAACTTAAATTGTATGTCTGATAACATCTCTACTATTTGATGAAGGACATGTATTATCATTCCAAAATAATGTGACCAAATTCTTGATTCCTCCATCAATCCTATCATAAAGAGGAGCTCTACACATTATTTCCCAATTGCCTCCCAAGGTGCTATCATCCAAAAGTATTCTCCTATTAATATATCATGATATTTTTTCCTATTAAAACCAAACTAAGATGAAACAAAAGATATCTATCTGTTTTTGGAGCATAGTGTTACCTACAATGGATGTCAACATAACTTTTCTTGTAATGGTCTTATCTTTAGTTTGAGATCACTTCCCTACCCGGTTCAAACCTTTCCTAAGATTTTTAATCATATCACTTTGCATGTCAACAACTTTTCTCTTCTTTGATGTTGTGTCTATACCCAATAATTTTAATGACCCTTCCAACTTTTTGTTTATAAGTACAAGTGAAAGCAATTGGGCTTGTTCAAGTGTTTCAAAACTATCAAATTTAGCCAACATTTCTCTTTCTATCATATTCATTGATCTCTTCTTAGTAATACTTAAGGGTTGAAAATTAGCAAGTGATCTAAAATTCTCCACATCCATTGTAAGTAAATGATCTAAGTTTCTATCATTAATATTTCTCTTTACAATTTGAGCTAAATTTAAAAGTTCATCCATACCAGTAGGAGCACATGATCTTGACCCTTCTCCAACATCAATTGCTTGAGCTTTCGTAGGAAGTGATCCCAACCCTTCTTCAATGTGCAATTCTTCGACTTGACTTAACCCTCCTACTTCATCTTGTCCTTCACCTTCTTTAGTTTTATGATAATATGTCAATGCAGCTCCACGATTTCTTTATTCAGTACCAGGTGACCTTTTTCTAGCAGATTTAATTTGTCTTCCCTTCTTGTTCCTCATTTCTTCTCTCCAAAAAATGTCTTCCACAAGATCGCCAATAAAAATTCTCTTCTTCAAAAAATACTTTGATCTAATATTTCTCCTGTCCAAAATTATGCCTTTGAAAATAATAGAAATAGCAATCCTCCTCCAAAAAATTCCTTTGTAAAAATTGATCAAGAATAGAAAAAGAAAATTAATTTATTATAATTCGGTTGAAAATAGAAAGAAAATGTTTTAGTTTATACCATTCTAAATTTTTTTACAAAACAAATTCATAACTAGTCAATCTACTTTGCTCAAAGTAGGCTAGGAAAAATTCTGGTGGGGTGTTTCTCCACTATACTTTTCACATTAGGGTCTTTGCGTGAAGACCCTTCGCACGAAGCCCCTCAGGTGTCTTCACGCAAAGGGGGCCTTCTCTCAAAGACCCCTAAATTGAAATTTTTCCCTCAAAAAAAAAGTAAACTACAAAAAAATGGCCTTCAAAGGCCTGGGACAAGGACCCAACAATATGGTTTTTTCAAACATACAATGTCAAATGATGCTATTCAGAACAAGCTTTCTAATGAATATAATTTTAATACATATTGAGTTCATTATCACTTTTAAATATTACTTTAACTAAACATAGGTTGTTTGGTCATTCAACAACCTGTCTCTTCAACACTTCGGAAAAAATAATAAATTATGAAAAATATGTAGGAAAAGAGTATTTGTGTTACCTTTCTATTAAAAAAAAAGAAAAAATAAATTTTGATATACACAGATCAAGTTAGAGCAATCCAAGTGACATTATGTCTAAATTACAGTTATTGTCACTTTAGAACCTAATAAACTATGAAATATTCACCCAAAATGAATGAAACCAATTGCATCCTTTAGATATTGAAGTTACAAATATAATCTCAAAAGAATTACATTGTTATCATATTTTTAAAAAAAGTTATGTTGATCCAAGTGACAGTAACTCCTTAAAAACATAGTTTTTTCACGCAAACCACTTTTTGAAGGAGAAGGAAAAATGAATTTTCATTTTTTTTTTAAATATATTTAGAAACTAGAAAGAAAATTCTAAAAGACTCTAGTTTACATCATCTTCAAATTCCTAATAGTTTTATGGCAACGGGTGTTTGAAAGTGAAGTTTTTTTCTCAAAATGTTGATCTTTGTGTCAAAGTTGGCCAAAAAGTGGGACACACTATTGTGGGACCACCCGTACACTTTTTAATACTTGAGTCTTATGTTCCTTTACTTCAAATTGGGTATGTTGAGAATCCCTAATGATGTCAATCTTCTACGCAGTATTCACACTGAGAAACCTTGTTTAATGTAGAGCTATCATCCATCTTATCTTAAAAAAGTCCAACTTGAAAGGAATGCCCAAGATGTTTACTCATTTTTAGTTCCTAGCATGGAACTATTGCATCAACCAAGTGTTAAACAAAACATTTATCTATTTTATTGTTCAACCAATAAATTTTTAAAAATTTTCATGGAGTGAAACAAGCTTTCACTTTTCATATTTTTTATAAAGGTTGGAATAGTTTCCTTTAGTATTTATGTAATCATCCAATAAAACATAAAATTATCAACAAAATTGAAAACATGTTATTCTAGGAACATCTCACACTTTATTTGATGTATGGTATATCAAAGTAGATGGCAAGACAAGGCATTACACAATGGTGAGCATGTGACCAATGTTCTATCAAATAATTTTCTTTGCAACACTTCATTCCTCTATTTTGTAGCCTCAATATGAAATATTGAACTTTCAAATTAATGAAAAATAATTGTAGCCAATTGTATACACATGAAATTGGTCAACAAAAGTCAAAGTGGTCAAACCAAGTCAAAATAATTGATTTATTATCAAATTCTTTAATTAATCAAATTTGAGCCATTTGGATTAATTAAATTTGAAAGATTAAACAACTATGTAATTGATTTAGTTAATTAGTTACATAGTTCAATCAAATAATTAAATCCAACCCCTCTAATTCACATGCATGGCTAAAGTAATTAATTATTTGAATTAATTAAATCTTGAATTCTCTCAACAACCACTAAGGGACAAAAATCAATTAGCCAATGAGAGAGGATAATTGGGATCTCATGGATTCATAAGAGGCTTTTCTATCCTAGCCCTTCATTTGATAATCTTGTCTCTTCATTTGAGATAGTTAATTCACTCTAACCCCTACCCTAGGGAAATTATATAAATAGGGTGCACTCATAGAGAAAATCATCCTCTGTCATTTGCATCCACAATATAGTCATATTTAATTCATGTGTAGAGTAATTTAAGTTCATTTTAACATTGTAATAGTATAATTAGAATTAAATTCGTCATCTAGCATAATTGTTCATCATTTAGCCAATATCATCACTCTCATTTTAAGGATTGTCACTTTAGGATTGCCTTTCATAGCTAAGAGTGTTCATTTAATTTTATTAAATAGAGAAACATAGGATGTTCTTGATCCTTATCAATTCAATTTGTTAAATAGCATAATATCTTGATGTTGAATTGATTTTGATTGACTTAAAGCCCTATAAATGTATGTCTTATACACAAAATGGTGCCCACTATGGGGCTTGGACCTCAAATATAACATTTTCATGTGATTTTGGTTGAATTTTAGATACTGATAATCTTTTGTAGGTATAGAATCACATGTGAATAAAAGTGTAGCACCTACACAAAAAAAATCAGTGCTCATATACAAGTGTTTAGCACATGTGAAATTATGTGCTACGCCTTCAATAAATATTAATTATTGGAAGCTCTAAGAACTTGTACTATTTTCAAGGGATATATCTGAGGAAGCCCCCTATTAAATGTCTGCATTTTCATCGCGGGATTGGGTGTTATGGTTTGACTTCTTGTTGATCTTTATTTTTTTATGCATGGGCAGACTTGGAGGTGGCTCATTGCTCTCTGTGCATGGTTAAATATTGTTATGACAAAATTATTTGGAGTATTCTTACAACAGATTTAAATGGAGTATTTGTTGTAGCTGACCTTGATTGATGTTGTTGTTCCACCTATGCTCATGTAATAATTTTAATAAATTGAAAAGAATTTGTAACTCTTTGTACTAATATTTTTTAGCTTATTCCAATTTTTAAAAAAATCTTACAATGAAAGGAAAAATGAATAAATGCCAGTGACATCATAAAATTGTAGAATAGTTAAGAACAATGATAAGGCATCCCAACACATTTAGTTTTTATGAACATAAATTATGTACTACGCCATCCCACCAGTATTAATCTCAAACAAATTTTCTCGATAAGGAAGAGCTTGTGTTAACATCCACTGTCAAATTTATGTGTCTTCGTTGCGGCATTCTTATTATAGTTTGACATAAGCATGTTGATCTTGATTCATTCATTCATAGGTAGGCTTGGTGGCGGCTCGTTATTATCTATTGATTTTTTTATTTAGTTCAGAAGGTGGAGTGGAGTTTCTTTAAATCAATCAAGTTGGATATTTAACAAACAAATTTGTTTTTTATTCTTTAAAAATAATATTTCTAAATTTGTGAGGTTGAGTAAATCAAAAGTGATTTTATATATGATTTAAATTCAAACAAAGAAAGGAAACATTCCTTTCTTGCAAGATAACTAAAGAAGCTAGGCTCTGTATATGTAAGATTATTGTAGCAAACTTGTATTGTATGGACAAGAGAAAGTTAGATATTAGGTTGAATAGAAGATCTAACATTTGTAGGTTTTAGCACAAATTATTTGCATAATGTGAGAGTGTGTGATTGGTGTATACCAGAAATAGTATCTTCATAGAATTAGTATGAACAATAAATGAAATAGTAACTAAATAAACCACGATAGAGAAACTATTTAAGAAATTAATGATCAATTGAGCATCCTATGGCTCTCTATCTAAGAATGTTAATGAAAAGCTCTCAGCAAGCTTCCATTAATGATAGTCCTAGAATGAGAATGATAAGATAAACAAGCTAAAGCTAACAATTAGATCAAAGTAAATGCTAATTAAGCTCTCAAATACCTTTCTAAACTCAAATTGCAAGAGGTTCAATGCAATTCTTAGATGTGTGGTTATTTATTATGATGAATTTAGGCCTTCCTTTTATAGATTTTCCCAATGGTAGGGGGTGTAGTGTAGTTGATCATGATTAAACCTTGGTTGAGTCCTTGGTTCCACCCTTTGAAGACAATGCAAAGTTTGTGTCCTCAACGCTTGGGACAAGCAGACAAGATTCTCTTTCACTTTGAGTGATTGAGATTCAATTTGGCTTGATCCATGTGAATGCCTTTCCTTAAATCTCATTGGTTAATTGAATTTCCTCCCTTTGTGGTTGTTGAGAGTAATTAAGATTTATTAATTGATTTAATTGATTTATTTTAGCCATGTACCCCTTGAATGGGTTGAATTTGATTTAATCCAAGACTATACAATTATTTGATTTAATTGTATTTTGATTTGATTGCATTTGATTAAAACACTCTCAATTTTGATTTATCTCGAATTAAGACCTGATTTTAATTTTGATTGGCTAATTATGCATTGTGATTCAATTACTTCAATTTTGTCTTGAATTTGCCTTGATTTGACTCGATTTATCTTTTAGTTGTCTTTGTCCATTTTTAGGTGATTACAAATGCCCCTCTTTGAGTTGACGTGTGAAGCATGTCAATTCAAAGAATACTCTGATCTTGCCGATGATAGGTCCTGATTCATTGATGGTCGATCTTTGATGGTTGTTTGATATTATTCGATGATCGATTCTTGATATCTGATATGAAATTGATGTGATTTTGATGATGTTTGATTCAATTGATGTTATTCTTTGATGGTTATTCTGATGATTGATTCTTGATATGATGGTTGATCTGATGAAAGATTCTGATGCGATACCTGATTGTATGATATATCTTGATGCAATGCCCCGTTCAATTGTTAAAGAAAAAATTTCTGATAAAAGCTTGCACTCTGATTTGATGATCATTCTCCAATTTTGATGATGATGCTATTGATGTTGATTATCTAATTGTATGCCCTCTCATGAAATGAATCGAAATGATTTTGGCTGATTTGGTTGAGGTTGGGAAATTTTGATTTGTTTCCCGATATAGAAATTTGGAAATGCCCTGATCATGAGAGAATTTGATGAGAAAAGATTTGATTGATAAGATGTTGTTGATGTTGTGAATGAGTTGATGATGGTTTGGTATCATTTGATGTCAGTGAGAATCACTTGGTTGATGTTGATGTCAATCTGATAGGATAAGTTGATGGGTTGATATTTTGCTCTCAAGATCTAGAGAGACAAAATAATGATTTTCCTTCCTCAAGATCTTGAGCTAGGAGATTTGATGCACTCAAGATGAGCAAAAGGATGATAGGATAACTTGATTGACGTTAGATGATCAATTGGATGATTTGACTAATTGATATTTGATACATGATGTGATTAGATGTTTTGATGAGATGGAGTTGATTGGATGTTCTCATGATGAAAAATAGGGATTTGATAGAAGAGCAGGTGATGAACAGAATTAGGTTGCCCCTAGTTGATCAACATGATTGATTATTGATGATGTCCTTGATGTATCATGAATCATTTGATGGATCAAACATTTGAAGATGTATCTTGATGATGTTAATGTACCTTTGATGATCAGATTGAACATGACTTTTGATGATGGATATTTCAAGCATTGATGATGTTGATCAGGACTTTGATTATATATTGATGGAGATTTGATGATGTAGATTTCAATAAATTTTATTATGTACCATTGATGATATCATTGATCATTTGATGTATCATGATTTGGTCTTTTGATAATAATAACTCTACCCCCTTTCTATTTTCTCTTTTTCAAATTTGTTTTCAAGCTAAGAAAGGAAAATACTTTAAATGCATTTAATCTAGGATGTATGTAGCTAACTACCATTATTCAGAATTTGGAAGCTTATTTTCATCATCGAGCTTTTGGAACATGAAATTGGTACAATCCTCACTAGTTCAACCATGCTGATATGAATACCTCTTTCCTCAGATTTTAACAATTTCAAGTAAACAGACAAAGAATTGATTCCTTGCATATACAAATGTCCTCGATGATTCTTTGATGATCATGTCATTAGACGGATTCGCATACTGGTATGAATCAACCTGACAAGCACTCAAGTAGCAATCAAGAAAATATCATGTCTTCATCATCGCTCATCTAGTCAACCACCATCGATTTACTAGAAGACATGATTTCACCAATCAAGTAATCACTTTGAACATTTTTGCTTTTGTTTGTAGATCCATATTTCAAAAACTTCATCCACTTTGATCCTTAGTTATGTTTAAGACTTTTTAGATTTTGATTTGATTTGTCAAATGTTGTTGTTTAGATCAAGTATTTGGATGTTTGAAATGTGATATTGATCAATAAGTTTAAGTACATAAATTTTTCAATTTTGATGCAATGATTTGAGCCAACTGATGTCTATTTTGATAAGCTCATTGAACTTAGATTGGTGCCCCTTGTTTGATTTAGCAAAGATCATGCTTTGTTGGGCAATGCAACTTTTGAGAGTTTATTTACAATTTTTGGATTTTTAGAATTTTTTAATTTTTTAATTTTTATTTTATTTTAAAAGATTTTCAATGTTTTGGATTTTAGAGATTTTTTATCCTTTTTTTATTTTAGAGATTTTTTATGTTTTTGAATTTTTAGAGATTTTTTATGTTTTTTGGATTTTTAGAGATTACTAGTTCTCAAACAAGACCACATTGAATTTGTCCCCAATGTCTAGAAAGGTATAAGACATGAAAGATGGATTTGCAAACTAATGGATGCGAGATGAATAGGCCATGTTGAATGGTCTTAATGAATGCAATGAATGCTATCTAGCTAATGCAATGCACTTTAAATGAGATGAATGCAATCTAATAATTCTAATGATCTTTCAAATGTATGTCATCTAATGATAATGATGAACTTTAAATAGATGAACTTAATGATAGTGATGAATTTAATGCACTGTACTTAATAATTCAAATGTTGGACACATCTAAATCAATGCAAGACTTAATGATAATGATTTAATCAATGCAAGTGACCTAATGAAATGCACTTTGTTTTTTATTTCCAACACATTTGATCCTATATAGTTGGTTTTTTATGATCTTTCTATTTTTTATTTGCATACACCCCCTTTTAATTTCCCCTTGCAAATTAAGCTAAAAAAGGCAAAACAATATATACAATGCACTTAATCTAAGATGTATGCAGCTAATGTCATTATTCAATATTTGGAGCTTTTAATCATCATTGAGCATTTTTTGGATCCTGTTTTAGTACAACCATCACTAGTTCAACTATGATGATATGAATACTTTTTGCACCTTTTTGTTTCCTTTCCCATCTCTCTTCGATACGACTATCACTAATTGAATCCAATCATGAGAGTGTGAATATCGATTTTGTCAGATTCTATGTTGCAAGTGGATGTTGGTATTATGATATTGAAGATCAAAATAGCCAAGGTATCATTTTGCGTAAACAAGAAAAAATCTCAGTTTTATCCTATGTACAAGTCCTTGATGATTTTTTGATGATCACATCCTTAGACAAATAATACATGATTTAAAACTCTGATTTTAAGACAGTCGTTCAGAAATCAAGAAAATATCATCCTTTCATCATAGCTTATCTAGTCTAAAACTTTCATCGATTCGCTACAAAGACATGATTTCATCAATTGAGTTAACACTTAGAAAAAAATTTTACAATGTTTTTCAAATCCATACTTCAAGTGTAGTTCCATCCATTTCATACTTTTAATCCTGATAAAAATAAGGTCATTTTGGTTCTTGGATCAAATTTTTCATTTTAGGCTTAGGTTGGATTAGAATGTAGATTTGATTAAGTGTTCCTCTTTCGAATTTGATGAATTGATTCTCTGATTGAATAAAGCTTGCTTTGATAAATCCTTTCTCCTTCTGAGTAGATTGCCCCCATTTTGATATTGATTTCATTTGTGGGACTAAGGACAATTTGCAGATTATGTGACCAAAATCTTGAGGTACTCGCCCATGCAACTGTGGGGTTTTATTATGCAATATATACAAATGCTAGCGAATGCAATATTTACAAGGTCACCTTCTAGGTATGCGACTGACTTGGACTTTCAATGGCGCCTGTTTACCAAGTTTTCACCGATTGAATAGATCTTGCTCTTTTTTTCTATTTTTTTCTTGTATGGGCACTTTTGCATGATTAAATGGCACTTTTGCCTTTGAATGTGCACTTCTGCCCTTTTAATGTGCACTTTCGCAAATCGATTTAGCACTTTTGCTCGTCAATTTTATGCCCTTTTGCACTTTTGCTTCGTTAATGTGCACTTTTACTTATGATTTTCACTTTTACAACTTTTAAGAGCACTTCCGCTATATATTTGAGTGCTTTTGATTCGTTTGCTGCTTTTAAAACATTAACATGCACTTTCACACATTTAAGTTGTGGTTCTAATATTTTTCTCTTTTGCACCATGAAATAGCACTTTCACTTTGAAAATTTTTTAATTTTGAATTTTGACCAAGTTGCAATTTTTTTCGACGTCTTCGATTAATTGATAAGTTAAGTTTCCAATCTTTAAATTTTGTAACAAGTTGTGATATGTCAGTTAGGAATCAGTCATAGTCGGAATATCATTTGTCAATCTAGATTCGGATGATGGGTGATGATAAAATTTCCATTCTATTTAAGTAGAAACATGAAATTTGATTGTGGTTTGATAGGTTTGTATAAATTTTTGATTGACTTAGGATAGTCCCATAATTGCTATTTTCAATTTTGATGTGTTTGAACTTTCTCTTTGTAGGAGGATCGTGGGTCTTTACGTATCTGTGGTTTGTATCCTTTGTCCTGGGATACGATACCTAACTTGAGTACTGCTGGTCATCATCACATTGCTCGATGTGGTTTGTCCTTCTTGCTCTATCTTCCTCAATTCCATGTGAATCGAGGTCTTATTATTGCTATGGCTAAGCGTTGGCACTCAGACCATAACACCTTCCATCTTCCCATGGGGGAGATGATGATTACACCTAAGGACGTCTATCACTGATGAACTACAACTGATTTAGAACCTGAATGAAGAATCTATGATTAAAGATCACTGACAAGTTGCTGATTAGATATGCAAGATGATTAAATCAGTATTATGTTGTCATTGATGTCAACTAGCTTGACAGTACTTATCTTGTAAGTTACTATACCGAAACATCTAAAGAAAGGTAAAAGAGATGAAGAACAAAAATATCTACATGAGGAAGATGTATATGTTAGATGAGGATAAGGAATACACTGAGTAACTTGTTGATGAGTCTATGACTTGATGATATCGACTTTATTATGTTGCATTTATCTATCATGAAGAATAGAGCTGAAAGACACAAAGCAGTGTTGTTGGTAAATAAAGCATTCTAGTATACACCGATGGAGTGTAGTGTATACCAAGTGCAGTGTTAATCGAGCTTGTGTTCACCGATGCATTTCTTTGTTAACCAAGCATAACAGAAAGGAATTAAATTATTAGTTTAGCCGATAAATTGATGAGCTAGAAAGTGTATGAAATCGAGGTAACAGATAAGGTTTGTTATGAAGATCGATGGTTAACATAATTCAAGAAAGATCTAATGGAGTAGATTGAAACGTGTTACTGACACATCAGTCGAAGAAGGTTAAAGCGGCAAAATCACTGAATAAGATTAAGCGGCAAAATCTAATGGACAAAAATAAAATAATTTACTCGTCTATATAAGAGACATTGGTTTCATTGTTGAAACAATGCTGGAAGAAGAAGATACTGTAGAATTATCGTGTGAACAAGTTTTCATGCATTTTGATCATACTAGTTAGTGAGAACCGAACTGCAGAACAATTACCGAGCTACAAAGAGTAATTACCGACGAATAGTAAGTTGATATAGTATTGAATCTGAAGTGATATATTGATCAGAAAGATTTGTATGAGCTAAACATTGATCTATAAACTACAATTGAAGTTGTTTCAAGGCAGATCATCTATTGTTACATATTTAACCATTGTACACAGTCAAATCTCTTAACCGAGTGGACTAAGAAAGTCTTTTTGTGTTTCATTCATAGAGTGAACATTGTTATCCTGTCAACCCCAGAGTGACTACTGGTTGGACGATAACTTCTGGTCTAAAATCCTCTAACAAGGTCACACCTAACAGTGTGTTTGTAACCTTTAACAAGGTTGGGTCTTCACCAACCTCACTTCAGAAGAGTGAACATTTTTGGGTTGCCGGTCCCGGGTGGTTTTTCCCTTCATAGGATTTCCTCATTAAATCTCTTGTGCTATGTGTTGATTGTGATATTTGTTTGTTATCATACTTTTCATATTACATGTTAGATTTGATTGGTAACTACTATAAGTTTTAGACTGATAATCAGTAAAAACATAGACAGTGAAAGTATTTTATGTTTACCGAGTAGCAGAAGTTGAAGAATTTGTTTTGGATTATACTTTTTGTTTTGGGACACCAGATAATTGATTCACCCCCCTCTTAGTTATTCTAACAATTGGTATCAGAGTTGTGGTTGCTTAGAATAGAGTTTTAAGGACTCCAGTACAAAGATCTCAAGATGTATAAGAGGGAAGTGCCAAAGCTGAATAAAGAGAACTTAGCAGTATGGAAAAGCTGGATGAAGTTGCACATATTTGGAATTGGGAACTCGACACTAGAACTAATGAAAAATGGCTATAGTGAACCAACACCAAGTCCCTTGACACTTGATCAACTGAAAGATAGGCATGAACACAATATTACTATGATGGAACTTGATGTTGCCTATACCGATGATGAATTTGAAGACATTAAGGGATGCACTACTGCAAAAGCCATGTGGGATAAATTGACTCTAATATACTGTGGAGATTTGAATGTTAAAAGAGCCAGAGCAGAAAGCTTAAGAGGTCATTTTGACGATATGAAGATGAAAGAAGGTGAGAACATTGTGCAATACTCAAATAGACTAAAAGTAGTACATGCTATTAGAGCATTAGATGGAATTATTGAGGATGAAACAGTGATAAGCAAGATTCTTAGAACTTTACTGCCAGTTTATGCAATCAGGATCTCTGTAATTCATGAAACAAGAGCTACATCTAACCTTACTCTTGACACACTGATCAGTAAGCTTACAACCTTTGAATTGAATAAATTTGACAATAGTGTTGTACCTTCTATTGAATCCGCTTTGATGTCTTCTTTGAAGATTGGTAAATCTAGTAGCAGGAATAATAAGAATAATGATAGTGATAGTGGTACCGATGAAGAACTTAATGAACTTGAAGCTCTTATGGCTACAAGATTACCCAAAGATAAAGGAAGGTATAGAGGTAAGCTACCTTTGGCATGTTTTAATTGTGAAGAAGTTGGCAAAAATGCTGCTAGATGTCTGAATAAGAAAGATGATGATAGATCCAAAGACTAATCTGAAGGAAGCTATGGGAGAAGAGTCAATAGAGGCTACCGACACAACAACAGAGATAACCAAGATAGCTATGATAAAGGGAAAATGGTATGTTACATAGCCGAAGATATTGAATTTGAATCTAATACTGATGATGATGTAGAAGTAGTATTTGTTGCTATGAAAGATGACTCAGAGGAAGAAGATAAACATGAAGAAATAGCACTGATCTCTAAAGTAAGCAGAAATGATACATGGATCATAAACAGTGGTTGTACACATCATATGACTGGTGATGTAGAGAAATTTGATCTACCTGATGAATACAATGGAGGATCTGTTAGGATGGGAAATGATGCACCTTGTATGGTAAGAGGTAAAGGTTCACTAATGATTAATGATAGAATAAAATGTGAAAATGCATACTAGGTAGATGGACTGAACTATAATTTTTTAAGTGTGGCACAACTGAATAATTTAGGCCACCAAATTTATTTTGAGAGCAGAAAGGTAAAAATCTATGATGATAGAGGAAGACTTGTCGGAACCGGTACACAATCTAGAGGTAATTTATTTTATCTTGATATTGATCGGTCTTCTTGTTTATTAATGAAGGATGAAGATGCATGGTTGTGGCATAAAAGGTTATGCCATGTGAACTTTGATAACATGATCAAGCTTAGTAAGAAGAAAAGAGTTAGAGGGTTGCCTAACTTGTCAAAACTAGATCATGCTATGTGTCATGAATGTTAGAAAGGTAAGATGACTAAGTCTAGTTTTAAAAGAAAAGACTACTCAACAAAGAAGATACTTGAGTTGGTTCATACCAACCTATGTGATCCTATGAGAACTCAGAGTTATTATGGTGATAGATACTTTATTCTTTTTGTTGATGACTATACTAGACTGATGATAGTTATGTTCTTAAAAGAAAAATCTGAAGCATTTAAGATGTTTAAGTGGTATAAGGAAAAGGCAGAAAAAGAGACTGGAAAAGAATTAAAATGCTTAAGATCTGATAGAGGAGGTGAATTTATCTCTGATGAATTTACTAATTTTTGTAATGAGCATGGTATCAAAAGACAGGTCTCTGCACTGAGAACACCTCAGTAGAATGGGATTTCTGAAAGAAGGAACAGGTCAATAATTGACTGTGTAAGAACATTAATGCTGCAAAAGAATATTTCTTGAACATACTGGAGGGAAGCTATCAATATAGCTTTATATGTGCTTAACCAAGTACAACTAAAGAGGGACACCAACCAGACACCCTATGAACTATGGTTTGGACACAAACCTACTATAAGTTATTTCAAAATTTTTGGAAGCAAATATTTTATTCTGAAACATGAGAGAAATGGGAAATTTGATTCTAAAGGTGATGAAGGAATATTCTTAGGATATTCTACTAAGAGTAAAGCATACAAATGTTTGAATAAGGTTACAAATAAGATAATTGAAAGTACTAATGTCTATGTTGATGAGTTTGATGACAAGAACATAAATGAAAGTAGAAAGGAACTGGAAGACTATGGTAGATTCACTTACATTGAACATCCTGATTATATACCGAAGTCACAATAACTGGTCAGCAGGAAAATAACCCTGAGGAATAGGAAAGGGAAGCCGACGAACAAGATGTAGCTACCGAGCAAGCATAAGAACCTGAACAAGATGAACAAGAAAGAAGAAACTGAGTACTGGCTAGTTTTGTCAGAAGACATCATCCTGAGACACAAATTATTGGAGAAAGACAAGCTGGCATGGAGACAAGAAGCAAAGCAAGACAGGGTACATGTCTAGTTTGTGAATTTGAACCAAAAAATGTGAAAGTTGCATTAGAGAATGAAGAATGGGTTAATGAAATGAAAGAGGAAACAGAACAAATAGAGAAGAACAAAACCTAGTCCTTAGTACCCTGACCTAAAGATAAAAATGTTATCGGTACTAAGTGGATATTCAGGAATAAACTGAACAAAAATGGTGAGGTGACAAGAAATAAAGCTAGATTGGTATGCAAGGGATATGCACGGGAAGAAGGCATTGACTATGGTGAGACATTTTCACCTATTTCTTGATTGGAAGGAGTTAGAATGCTACTTGCATATGTTGCACACAAGAAATTTAAATTTTATCAAATAGATGTGAAGTTAGCATTTCTGAATGGTATACTTGAAGAAGAGATCTACATAGAACTGTCTACACCTAAAAATGGTCATCTAGACTATTGGCCCCTTGCTAGCATTTTTGCTAAAATCATCAATTGCTTATTCTTGATCAAATCCTAGTTCTATCATTTATTTGATTATTTTCTATGGGCTAACCATTTTATCCTAAGTCTTTATTTATTTAAAAGGAATATTTCCTCTCCTTTTATTAAATAAAAAGCCCCCACTTTTTCTCTTATCCTAAGTTGCACAAATAAAGCATTATTCTTATTTTATAAAAAAGGGAAAAAGCACTTTTTGTCTCATATGGACACAAAAGTCAACTCCTATTTTCTCATTGGAGGATATTTGTGCACGTGGATTGCTCCTCTTTTAAGCTCCACCATTGATTAAATCTTTTGCCTCTTAATCTCCATGGTCCATTCCTCCTCATTTCCTTTAAAAGGAGAGCTCTCTTCTTCATTCTAGATCCCCAACTTTTTATGCAAATGTTATGTTGTAGGTTTTCTAGGTACATTTGGAGCTTTTTGAAGATTTGGAGCATTCTTGGCTTTCGCATCTACATGTTATCATAGTTTCATTTCTTGCATTGTCATGGCATTCATAGCTTCATACTTAGCTTAGATTTCCTTTATGCTTTAGATTAATTCATCTAGCTTAACTAGGAGGCTTTGTAATACTTGCATCTTTTATTTTCATAGCTTAGCTTGCATTTCCATTTCTAGCATAGCATTACATTGCATTTTCATTCTTGATTCTTGAGGATATTGGCATTCTTTCCCTTTTCTTCATTGAATCTCCCATTGCATGGTTTACTAGCAAGGTTATAGGCTAAATAGCTCTAGCTGAGAGCATTCTTAAAACCCTTGCACTCCATGCCTAGGGAGCTATGGATCGATATTTGAGACCTCATTCTTGAGTGTTCTTGAATGTAATGATTCATAAAAGTGTGACACAATTATAGCACACATTTTTGGCACCCACCGTGGGGCAGAGTAGACTAGCTTTGTCCCTTCTTTTTCTACATTTTCGTCAATTTTTGTCAATTTTTTGGCAAGTTTTTAGCTTAATTTTTGGTCTCTGGTTCTTTTTTCTCAGACTATCGTATGATACTTTCTAGAAGTATCGCGTGATACTTCTATGTATGCATGTGCGATACTTCACCTGTCAGAAGTATCACTGGCTATTGCAGAGAATATCGTTTGGTCTCGGGCGAACTATCACCTGGTGTCGGGCGAAATATCGCGCAGACTAATATTATTGCCCCAGCATACTGAGAAGTATCGCGTGATAATTCTGGTGTCTTTAACCATCGCCTGTACCTGGTAGTGAGCTATTTTTGAGTTATTTTATCTATCTTGCAAGTTTTGGGTTCTCTGCTATCTTTTTGAAAATTTTGGAAAATTTCAGTGTTTTCAAATCCGTGCCACTTTGGAAAATGGGCACCCATTTTTTAGAAATTTTTGCAAATGGTATCGAAAGTTGAAGTGTGATATATCATTGGAAAGGTCTTTCTGAGCCTAATCCAACCATGCTAGTTTCATTCTCAGATTTTACCATTTGACTAGCTATTTTACTTGCAAATTATTTGATTTTTCATGTGCTAACCATTGTTAGATTTTGGATTTTCCTAACCCTTGTGGGTCTAATAAGTTGTGGTTGTAGGTGCACTTGCTTGAGATATTTTTCCAAAAGAACGCATGTCAAAGAGGGCTACTAATGGTTTTTGCAAGTCTGTCCTAAGCATAAAAACCAAATCAAGTGCTTGATTAATTGCTTTCTTTATTGAGTGCGGCATATACTAGTTGTTTCATTTATTAGGCACTTAATACCTTGTTGTAGGAATTTTGAGGTGGTAGGAGAGTATGCTCTTCACCCTTGTGGTGAAACAAAAATCTTGACCCATCTTGGGATTTTGAAAGCAAGGGTGTAACTAAATCTTTGCTTGGTGTGTTTGGGTGAAGTTTTTGAGATAGGGGAGTATGCTCTTCACCCTTGTGGTGAACCAAAAACCTTGAACCTCAAGAATTGATCCACTTTTTGTTTAGATTTAGAATCCTTTAGCGGGCCTGCTCTTGAGCAATCAAGAGGAACGACCCAAGTGGGGACAAGTTTTTTTTTGGCTCTTCCAACCCACTATAATCTCAAGGCTATCAAGGACACAAAACCTTGGTAGACATAGTACTTATCTTCACTTGATGTGAGTAACTTGTGGGATTGTGACCATGAGGAAAGCATTAAACAAGAATGCTTAAGGTACTCTTGAGGCCGTGAGGTCCTAGTCCTTTATGAGGAGTAAGAGGGGTGCTATGAATGGAAGCCCTTACTATGAACCTTTAGATAGAGGCCACCTTATTTTAGCTGCTTAGCTTCTTGGTGCAAGGATTGATCCAAGTGGACTTACCCGAATCACCCCAAGACACTCACCATATGTGTTCCTTTGGTTGTGTTTTTGACACTTCCATGACAACGCCAATATCTCTTGTGGGCAACCACTTGGTGTGAGGCAAGAGAGCATCAAGTTGTGGGCCACGTTGCTAAGTAATGAGCCTTGACTTTCTAGATAGTAATTGCTTGAATTGTCTTCGATTGTGCTATACCAGTATAAACATTCTCAACATACAAACAAATGGTAGCATTCATAAGGTTTTATATTTTGATATCACATGTGCTTGTATTGGCAAGGTTGCTTTTGCCCTTGTTTCAAGTGTTTTATGACATGTTTGATCCTATACTATTTGCAAACCTGTCTTTTATCTACTATTACTACTTGTCAAACTGAGAAATTGCACTATCCAACCTTTGAACTTGATCAAAATGCTTCAAAACTGAGATTTTTTATGTTCACTGGTCAAAAAATTGCCCAAATCTGCAACAATATCGTGCGCCTTACTAAGAAATATCACGCGACAGTTCACGCCTGCTGTCTATCGCTTGCTTTGCCTGAAGTCTGTCGCTCTAGTATATTGAGGTCTGTCACTTGGTATAAGGTGAAGTATCACCTGACTAAGAAGTATCACCCTGTCTGCCTAGAAAGTATCACCCAGAACCTTTTTGTTGTCTTGTTGTTGTTGCAATCTGGAGTTGCTAAACTTGCATTTTAACCTGTCGTAGAGTGTCTTTTTCTATTCTTGCCTGAAGCTGGCTTGTTGCCTACATGCTTAGATTTGTTCTAGACTGAAACAAATGAGCTAACACTATTAGATTTGAGCTTAACGAATGCTACTCTTGATCACTTGTTGCATCACGATTACCTCTCTAGCTACTTGCTTATTGAGCTTCTTGCTCACTGCTCAGCTTTAGTCAATTGATTGATGTAAGTGCTTGAGCTCTTTTGATGAGCCATCTCTCTATTGTTCTACTTTGACAAGTGATCTTTATTATCTTTTCTTATCTCAAATCTGAGAAACTTTGTCTCATTCGATTATTCAACCAACATCTCTTTTCATGCCGGTTACAACTCGGTCTTGATTTGAGCAGGAGAGTCATCCTCCATTCAATTATACACAGTTACCTTCTCCAACTAGACACTCATGAGCACCCATTAGCAACAACAGTTCTAGTTCTAACCAATCTGAGGATTCTAAGGCTACCCCATGGTACAAAGGAGGTTTCCTCTTTTCCGCATTCAAGACCCCCAAAAACATAGATAGTGTCTCACTTACTTTGACTGAACAAGAAAAATTTCAACGCTTGCAAGAACATTTTGAGCATAAAGATAACCAAGCGTGCTTAGACAAAGAGCACAATCAACAAAGGATGGATGCTACTAGGCGCATGGCTTATAGAGGGACATTTCATGAGCAACCTGAGACTAGTAATCATGAGCATAGATCTCTTTTTATCAATGGCAACAATGACAACAACATGCCACCAAGATCTCCTCCAAGACCTACTTTTGGTATGCCTTCTTCACCTCCTAGGCCTCCTCCCTCTCAACATGAGGTAGAGGCTGATGATGAGATTTCTAGTGAGGATCTTATGAGATTTGAACAAGATGTGGTCTCCCAACGAATGATGCATAAGCTTTTAGAGCGTAATGGTGATCAATATTTTCAATATATGACTTCTAGAGGATACAAGCTTCCTCCTAGCTATGATGTCAAACAAATTGTCCAACAAAGAGTACCAACTAAATTGGAGGTCCTTCAAGAAGAACTGCGTCAGACAAATCAATGCCTTACCCAAATGGCAATAGAAAGAGAGCCTCTAAAGGTCTCTTTTATAGAATCAATTTGTGCTCTTCCTTTTGATAGGAGTCTATACATGGTCCCATTTCCTAGGGATATTGAGGTTCCCAAATATGACAAGTATGATGGAAATGGTGATCCCCATGACCATGTGCATCAATTTACACTCTTAGCATGGACTTCCTTCATGAAGACACATTTCTTCTATGACTGTTCCCTAGAAGTTTAAGAGGCCAAGCTTTGGAATGGTTTGCGAAATTGACACCACCACTTAAGACTTTTGATGAGTTGGCTCAGTAATTTACCCAGCATTATTCTTACAACATCCAACAACCTGTCACCATGATAGATCTCGGTAATCTAAGACAACATCAAGGTGAGCCATTTGCAACTTACTTACAATGTTGGAGGTCATTGTATTCTAGGTATCCTCGTCTGTTACCTCAAAGAGAAAAGATTGACATTTTTGTCAACACTCTTGTGCCTGAGCTATTTTATGATCTAAGGAAGCAACTATTCTCCTCCTTTCATGACATGGTTGAAAGTGCATATCAAATTGAGGATGTAGCTATAAGAAAAGGGGATATTGTTATTAATAAAGATGCTAAAGGCAATGGCAAAGACAAGAACAAACTTTGGAATAAAAACAAGTATGTTGTTAATGATGGGGTTGTTGATGCTCCTAAAGCTAAAGAGCCTGCTTTCAATCTCTCCAATGCTATCTATGCAGCAAAACAACAAGAAGCTACCAATGCTCACGGTGCCCCTAAACCTCAATATGTAGATAAACCTAAGAAGTCATTTCGAAAGCAAGTCTATACCAAGTTGGTAGAACCTTATGATGTGATCCTTAAGACTTTGGTTGATAATGGATATCTTACGCTTCCTGATAAACCTGGTAACTGGGATCCGCTAAATAAGCCTGATTGGTGGTGAGAGGATTCTTATTGTCATTATCATAGAAACAAGGGACATCCGACAGACAATTTTTTTAAGCTTAAGGATGATATTCAGGATCTTATTGAGAATGGCACAATCTCCACTGATGGCTTAACAAAAAATTCTAATCACACAACTTTCAAAGATCCTCTACCTAAGCATGATAAAGGGGAAACCTCTCAAGCACATAAGAAGAATCACGATGCTAAGATCAATTACACGTATCCTTCTAATACACCTATGATTAACATGGTAGAGCCCGTTGAGAGTGTTTTAATGATGAGGTCTCAAGAGGATAATAAAGACAATCATGGTAAGCCAAAGTTGGTCTTGCAAACACATGGTAGTTCATCTTCCCGAAGTGAGACACTGAATGCTATTACTAGGGGGCAAGCCAAGATTGTCCTTAAAACTGTGCAAGATCCCAAGCAAGCTTTGCCTTCCAAACAAGTGGCTCCTTTAGCCACCCCTAGCTATGATCTTGTCCAACATTTGCAAAAGACACCAGCCTAGATATCTATCCTTGAGTTGCTTCGGTTATCCCCTTCACATAGAGAGATTCTTGATGAGACTCTACGTACAACATGTGTTCCCAATGACATTGATCCTAATCGATTCCAGGCTATGGTCAACCACATTTCATCTATGCTATCTCTCTCCTTTTCTATAGAAGATGACATATCTATTGCTCACCCACATAATCTAGCTTTACACATTGAAGTTCTAGTCTACCACACCCGCGTCCACTGAGTCCTGATAGACAATGGTGCGGGGTTAAATATTGTTTCTTTCAATGTCATACAATAGTCAGGTTTGTCAGAATTCACTATGGATTCTAAGAAGATTACTATAAAAGCTTACGATGAAGTGGAAAGATCTTCCAAAGGTCTTGTCACGTTGCCTGTCCGAGTGGGCCCTGTCATGAAAGATATTAACTTCCAAGTATTGGACATCCCACTTGCATATAACATTCTTTTGGGTCATCCTTGGATCCATGACATGCAGGCTGTTCCTTCCACTTATCATCAGTACATCAAATTTTTGTACAATGGCACTAAAGTTGTGATTCTTGGAGACCATACTATTGCTATTAATGCTCTTGCTACTGTTGAAAAATTTGTCCCTCACAATGAACCTACTGTTGATCCTAGTACATCTCTAGTTGCTACTAAGAAATCACTTAAGATGATGAGCCTTGGTATGGGTGAATATATGCTAGATTCCTTTGCTTCTATACCTATTTCTCCTAGGTCATATGGGAAACCTTATGATAACATGAAGCCTTCCACTTCTGCTATGGTGATCTTTGATACTTTTGTCCCTTCATCCGTTCCTTTAGAAGCAGAAAGAGAAGAACAAGTTGTTCAAGAGTGGATCTATAGAGAGGATTCTAGAAATACTCCCATGCTCAGTAATTCAGACACAAATACAGATGAGTCACCACTACACACTATGGCTCAAATGGGAGATGATCCTCCTTCTACTTCACTTCTTTGGGGAGAAGAATGTATATCTACTAATGATATGGCTGAGGCCTCTATGTCTAGAACCTATGTGCCTAAAGAATCATTGCACTATGATAGACAACATCGCAACATTGCACGGTTGCAACAAAGAGGTGATCTCTCACATAATGACATGAGTATCTCTACTTCTCGGCATCTTAAGCCTCTTCCAAAAGATTCTTCCATGACAGATATGGATGTTAATGTAGTTCATACCTCTCATAACCCACTCGATGTAGTTGATGAGTCTTGTGCAGGGTCTGACGAGTTTGTTCCCTATATTGCCTTAGTGGACTATGTCAGTCCTTCTATGACAAATCTAGATCTAGCTACTTTTGGAGCTTACCCTATAGGCTCAACTTCTCTTGTCACCAAAGATGACACCTCTCACATAAATTCTATTGAATCAATCACTTCATTTCATCTCGCATCAATACCTATTACTTCTTCCACTAGTGAACTAGCAACAAAAAGGATTGAGTCAGCAATCAAGTATCACAGTCATCAAGTCAAAAGAAAAGAGCAATTGTCAAATGGAGAAAACCACATTGTGGCTATATCCGAACCTAAGAAAAGTAAAAATAAAAATTTGTTCATAAATAATGATTATCATATAAAAGATGACAAGCTGATTCTCTACAAAAGAATGGTGCACTACTTCAAGCATGATCTCATATGTGTTACACTTCAGCCCATTCCTAGAGTTGAGAACAAAGTTGCTAATTCCTTGATTACTTCGGCATCCATTTTACAAATGAAAAAGCATAAATCTCACTTCAAGTTCCTGGTGGATGAATTATGCTATCCTGCTTACAAATCCTACAATCCTGCCATCTTTTCATGTCTTCCACCTCATATTCTTCCTAAAAATCCACCACACCATTCTTTCCGCCATCCCTTACACTTTTCCTTTGTCTCTGGTGACTTGTATAGGAAGGTTCTAGATGGAACTCTCCTTAAGTGTCTAGAAATAGAGGAGTCAAAAAAAGTGCTAGCTGAAATCCATGATGGCATATGTGGATCACATTCTAATGATCCTCTGCTAGCTCAGACATTGCTTAGGGTTGGTTATTATTGGTCGAACTGGTTGAGACCTCCTATTGTCACAGCTGCAGCATCTAGGCCTGGGGCCTATCAGTTCTCTACATCAGAGGAAGCAGATTCTTGATGCCCGTTTCTGTCTGGGGCATTCTTTGTACATATTTTTATTGATCCTGAAAAAACTCCAAAAAAATTCATATATGATGCTGAAAAAATCCTAAAAAGCATAAAAAGTATTGAAAAAATGAGCATCCTAGTGAAAACCTACCAATAGGCGCTTTGATGTCTCACCAAAAAAATCAAAAAAAATTTAAAAAATTAAAAAAAATAGAAAAAGTGCCTTGGTGAAAACTTGGAAATAGGCACCTTGGTAGCAAAAATACAAAAAAATTATAAAAAGTCCTGAAAAAAATTGCAATAAATCTATCAAGTGGTGAAAACCTGGAAACAGGTGCTACTTGAGATCCTCTGCACCTATGTCTATCAGTCTTGCATGGTGCTCATTCGCTCCACTTCTTGCTTTGCCTCTCCTAGCCTGAAATTGACTCTTGTCTTAGTCAAGAGGGCATACATTGTTTTAAGCTTATCTTGGGTCTCTTTGTACATCTGGGTTTCTTAGGCACCTCACAAATGGTGTTTTTCAACATCACCTCAACTGTGTTTTTCAACACTACCCTTGCGTCGAGTGTTTCTCAACACTTATCAGATGTCCTACCCTACAGTCTAGTATGATATGATATTTCTCATTTGCAGATGAGATACTCAAAGCTTGACTCTATGACCTACACACACGCACTTGACTCGCTGAGACTTCTTGGCTTTATTTTCTTTGTGTGATGTCTATGATGATTTCTTTGCTGAGTGTTCTCCCCCTATGATCATTTTCAATGATGCATAGCTAGAAGACTAAGGGAATGAGAACATGTTTTATTGCTTTTTCTACTTGTGGATATATTTTGTTGGTCCTACTTGTGATTAGCATTTATGCTTGTTCCACTTGACATTAGGATCTACCAGGTATTATCCTTGACTATTTCGCAAGTGCATGCTTATAGCCATCCTAACTTTCTTGTGTCTCGATGCGAGCATAATCTTGCTATATCAAACCTAGGTAATCTCACTGCATTAGTCATCTTGACCTACATGTCTCTGATGCCTAGGTGAGATTTTCACATTTCTATCTGATATAGATCATATTCATATTCACATAGTTATGCTAGTGTGCATTGTATGATCTTCTAACACTACCAATAACACTTGATGATGATAATTAGATGTCTATTGGCTTTGTAACCTTGCAAGTAAACCACTTTTCATGTAGTTTGCATTTTTAAGTTCATGGTAGTTAGTTTTGCATCTTGCATATGGAGAGAGCTCTCCTTTTCATCTTACGTGGACTTATTAATCAACTGCACTCACCTTTCACTTCTTGTCTTTCATATCCCATCATTTTCTATTCATTTCAAGATCCAAACCAAAATTTGAGTTCACCTTGATCATCCCAATCATCTTTCTCCTTCTTCCATGCAGTTGGCTAACCTTTTGAGGCCTAATCCTTTGATCTTCGCTGGGGCATTCTTCACCTCTTCATCCCCATCTCTCTCAACTTCCAGTCTATCATTCACTTTCAAATCCCAAGTTCAACTCCTCTCTCCATGGTGTTTACGGGTTGAGGGACCGATAGGTTCGTGCCCCATGTCCCATGTGTGGTGCATATCTTCACTGCTTGATGGTTATTTTGTTCTCTTTCTTTGATTATGATTTCTAGTGATTTGGTCATGTTGCTCTTGCTTCTGCATTCCCTCTACCTGATTTCACTTTCAATCCTGAGGGGGCAAACACATCATATCTTATTGGCTATCTCTTTCCTAAGTGTTCAGTACTGTCGCTACCAGGCTGACCATGTAGGATTTGCTATTTTTTTGCACTTCATTCTTTGGATTCAGAACGCTATTGCTTGCCTTCTTGGCTATTTGCTTGCCTTCTTGGCTGATCTATTCTTTGATGTAATGTGTTCCCAGATCGATCATACATTAGTCAAACAGGGGAAAATGTATACACCTAAAAATGGTCATCTAGACTATTAGCCCCTTGCTAGCATTTTTGCTAAAATCATCAATTGCTTATTCTTGATCAAATCCTAGTTCTATCATTTATTCGATTATTTTCTATGGGCTAACCATTTTATCCTAAGTCTTTATTTATTTAAAAGAAATATTTCCTCCCTTTTTATTAAATAAAAAGCCCCCACTTTTACTCTTATCCTAAGTTGCACAAATAAAGCATTACTCTTATTTTATAAAAAGGGAAAAAGCACTTTTTGTCTCATATGGACACAAAAGTCAACTCCTATTTTCTCATTGGAGGATATTTGTGCACATGGATTGCTCCTCTTTTAAGCTCCACCGTTGATTAAATCTTTTGCCTCTTAATCTTCATGGTCCATTCCTCCTCATTTCCTTTAAAAGGAGAGCTCTCTTCTTCATTCTAGATCCCCAACTTTTTATGCTAATGTTATGTTGCAGGTTTTCTAGGTACATTTGGAGCTTTTTGAAGATTTGGAGCATTCTTGGCTTTTGCATCTACATGTTATCATAGTTTCATTTCTTGCATTGTCATGGCATTCATAGCTTCATACTTAGCTTAGATTTCCTTTATGCTTTAGATTAATTCATCTAGCTTAACTAGGAGGCTTTGTAATACTTGCATCTTTCATTTTTATAGCTTAGCTTGCATTTCCATTTCTAGCATAGCATTACATTGCATTTTCATTCTTGATTCTTGAGGATATTGGCATTCTTTCCCTTGTCTTCATTGAATCTCCCGTTGCATGGTTTACTAGCAAGGTTATAGGCTAAATAGCTCTAGCTGAGAGCATTCTTAAAACCCTTGCACTCCATGCCTAGGGAGCTATGGATCAATTTTTGAGACCTCATTCTTGAGTGTTCTTGAATGTAATGATTCATAAAAGTGTGACACAATTATAGCACATAAGAACAACCTGAAGGATTCCTTGATCCAGACAACAAAGACATGGTATGTAGATTACATAAAGATTTATATGGTTTGAAGCAAGCACCGAGAGCCTAGTATGAAAGGCTACATACTTACTTGTTAAGTATTAGATTTGTAAGAACTAGTGAGAACAACAATTTGTACATGAAAGGTGATACTAATGACACTATTATTATTTCTAAGATATTTTTTGATGATATTATTTTTGGAGGTCACAATCATGTATGTAAATCTTTTTCTGATGAGATGAGAAAAGAGTTTGAGATGTCTATTTTTGGAGAGATTAAATTCTTTCTAGGACTACAAGTGATTCAACAAAGTGATGGGATATTTATCTCACAGTCTAAATACATAAAGGAAGTCTTGAAGACATTTGGTATGGAACATGATAAACCTATGGGAACACCAATGGCTACTGGATGTAAATTGACAAAGGAAGATGAAACTATAGAGGTAAACCAGACACTTTACCAATCCATGATTGGTAAGCTAATGTATGTAGTTCACAGTAGACCAGATATAGTACATGTTGTGGGAATTGTTGCTAGATTTTCTGCTAACCCGAGAGACTCACACATGATTGCTACTAAAAGAATCTTTAGATACCTAAAAAAGATAGAGGATTATGGATTATTTTATCCTAAGCAAGGTAAGTTTGAACTGAAGGTCTATACTGATGTTGATTGGGCTAGAAATGTGGATGACAGAAAAAGCACCACCGGAGGAGCATTGTTCTTTGGTGCAAGACTTGTAACCTGGACAAGTAAAAAGCAAGCTTGTATTTCTCAGTTTATAGCTAAAGCAGAGTATGTTGCTACTGCTACTAATTTCTCAAACATTGCATATATCAAGCAAGTATTGGAAGGAATGAATGAGATAATCACTGACCCAGTGATTATCTCATTCATTCCTTCCAACACTTGCCAGTGATTATATACTGTGACAACACAAGTGCTATTAATATTTCAAAGAATCTAGTGATGCACTCTAAGACAAAGCATATATCAATTAACTATCACTACTTAAGAGAACAAGTGCAAGAGAAGCAAGTGAAGTTAGAATTTGTTACATCTAAAGAACAACTTGTAGATATTTTTAAAAAGCCTCTACCGAAGGACACATTTGAATACTTGAGGACTAGACTTGGGGTCTGTCCCCTATCTATCGGTCACTAATGTGATCTAGATATTGCATCAGCTTAAACTTATCAAAAGATCACACATGTTGATGTAGCATAGTTTACACTTTGGATAATGTTCAAGGTTGTGATTAAGTTTGAAGAACTGAAATAGATTGGTATATTAGTATACAAAGATACAAAGACTGTATTGGACAACAAAGAGTTAATTAGCTACTACAGAGCTGATTATTTATTTGTTTCTTTGGCATTGTTGTCAAAGGGAGAGATAAATAATATGAAGAAAATTTAAACATCCACCGATAAGAACTATCTAAGGGAGAGATAATCTGAAAGAAATAGAACATTGAAGATCAATTACAGAGAACAGAAACAGGAACTTGAGAGCTGAAAAGATCATATCTACAAAATGACAAAGTTGTATTTTATAATGTTGTTTAGTAATGTAGTGATTAAACATATTAAACTAGGGAGAGCTTGTACAACATTTTTTCACAGAGTTGTAGAATACATGTTTGGTATGTGTATGGTACACTTCATATTACTTGAGTTGTCATCAATGCCAAAGGGACAGATTGATGAACTATAACTGATTTAGAACCTGAATGAAGAATCTGTGATTAAAGATCACTGAGGAGTTTCTAATTAGATATGCAAGATGATTAAATTAGTATTATATTGTCATTGATGTCAACTAGCTTGACAGTACTTATCTTGTAAGTTACTATACTAAAACATCTGAAGAAAGGTAAAAGAGATGAAGAAAAAAAATATCTACATGAGGAAGATGTATATGTCAGATGAGGATAAGGAATACATTGGGTAACTTGTTGATCAGTCTATGACTTGATGATATTGACTTTATTATGTTGCATTCATCTATGATGAAGAATAGAGCTGAAAGACACAAAGTAGTGTTGTCGGTAAATGAAGCATTCTAGTATATACTGACAGAGTGTAGTGTATACTGAGTGCAGTGTTAACTGAGCTTGTGTTCACCGATGCATTTCTTTGTTAACCAAGCAGAACATAAAGGAATTAAATGATTAGTTTAGCCGATAAATTGATGAGCTAGAAAGTGTATGAAATCAAGGTAATAGATAAGGTTTGTTATGAAGATGAGCACATGGCTCCTAACTTTAACCCCTAACCTAACCAATCCTAACTACCTAACATTGAGTTCTTACTCAACCTAGCCCATTCACACATGATAATCATCCTTAAGTAGCTAATGACCCATGATTAGCTAATCCAATCCTCCACTCATTCTCTCTCCTCCCATCACATCCTCCTAATTCTCCCACTTGCCTCCTAATCTAAGCCTAATCATTCCCTAAACATTTTCACAATCATAATTCATGGATTAAGAAATCCTAACCCAACCCAAGTCAACTCTCATGTCACATCCTCACATCCCCCAACTCTCTCACCTCATGTCAACCTTAAATTGTCTTACATATCCCTTACACACTCCATCTCCTTCTTACACATTTGTCCCCTCTCACATCTCCCAAAATGGTCACATTCCCCCATACTTCCCAACCTCTCTCCTTGTGACACTTGTCACAATGAGAGGCATTTGAGAAAGTACAATCCATGTTCTCTCTCTCAAATGCATCTCCACCCTTCCTCAGGTTTTCATCTTGACCATCCATCTCTCCCTCTCCTTGCCTATAAATTGAACCCTCTTCTCATTCATTCTCATCCACCTTTTATGCATTGTTATAATGCCCATTTGAGAGCCAGAAACATAAACTATAACCTCATAATGCCAAATTTTCCACTCACCTATTGAAGCTTGAGAAAATATTATGAGCACACATCCACTCTTGGACAAATCCAACTACATTTGAAGCTTTTGGGAGCTTGAAGGTTTTCTTGCTTCTTTGGTGTTTTGTCTTCATTTGTAGAACTAATCTTAAGTGTAGTAATATGTTTTGTCTTTATTTGTATGATATACATTTCTTCTGAATCCTCAATCGACATATTCTTTCCTCGGATCCACTTATGTTTTCATTGTCTTCTCAAATCCTTTCTTGACAAGTTACGGATCTATCCTCCTTGTTAATCTCTAACCCTTTCAGAATCTTTCAACTTAGTCCTTCTATAGAAACTAAGGTTCATCCCACCAATTTTTGTATCCTACGAAGGAATCAAGGAAAACTTCATTCCATACTTCTCAATAGTGAATACATTCTTGACACAATCATGTATATCCCTACAATCATATTGCCAAGGTATACCAAGCAATATGTGACAAGAACTCATGTCCACAATATCACATTACACTTGATCTGTATACTGCCCAATCTAAAAATCAACATAATATTGTTCTCTCACCTCCAAGGCATGTTCATCTTGTACCCAACTAATCTTATAAGGATGAGGATGTATCACTCTCTTCAAACCAATTTTATGTACCATCTCCTTAGCAACAAGGTTATCAGTACTACCACCATCCAAAATCACATTACAAATCTTACTGAGAGACTTGCACCAAGTTTTGAACAAATTCCTTCTCTCGCAAGGTTCCTTCATCACCTTCTTACCAAGCAATGTTCTCTGAACCAGCAAATTTTCTGACTCCACCTCGGGTTCATTCTATATTCTCTCATTCACCACATCATTCCTTCTATTACTGACTTTTCTATCTGCATGTATACACTCAAAATACCTATACCCTTCTTTTCCATAGTTATAAAAAGTACCCTTGAATCCAAATCTACTTGTTCTTCTCCTTATTTCAACATGTTTTGGTTCATCCTCAACTATCGATTTATCCCCTACCAAATATTCTTATTTCTCCTTCCCTTAGGAATTACCATGATGTCTTCTCTTTGTCTTATCTTCTACCTTCAAGGCATACTGGTAAGCATTCTCAATTGAATCAATCTTCAATATACCAATCTCATCTTGGATATTGAATCTCAAACCATTAACATACCTAGCCACCTTTTCTTTACAAAGTTATCTATATCCAAACTGAATAGTCAACTTATAAAACTCCTTGGTATATTATTTATCAGTCATCTCCTTCTACTTTAAGTTTGATAACTTCTTAAACAACTCAAGTTCATAGTCTGCAGGAATGAACTTAGCCTTCAATTTTTCCACCATCAACCTCCACCGATTGATTTTCATATCACCTTCTTTTTCTCTGGCTCTATATACTTCTTTCCACCATAAAGAAGCATGTCCCTTCAATTTTGTTTGAGCTAACCTCACTCTTAGAGGATCTCTAATGTCTTCTAGCTCAAATTAGTCTTCCAATTCACCGATACAATCAATCAGGTCCTTGGGTTTCAATGTACCTAAGAAATTAGAAACCTTCATCTAGTGACTTGTTCTCAACCAAGCCATAGATCTCTCTAATCGATCAGCTCTGTCTTCCACAGATTTCTCCACCTGGTCAACTCTATCTTCTCCACTCGATCCAATAGCTTCAAAATCTTTAGCAGCTTCTTCATAACCATCCTTGGTTCCAAGGTTCCATGGTATACCATCTATAGCTCTCATGATCTTAGAGACCATTTCATTCTTCATTGTCACCATTTTAGATTTGACATCCAATATAATCTTTTATGCTATCTTCATCTCCATCACATCACAAAGATATGCAATCACCCTAGGGTTCAATCTTCTAGGAGGCATCTCCCAAGATCTTCAAAAACCTTCTATAGAAAACCCCAAACCCCACCACCTTGTGATGACCTCCAAATTATTTTCAAGTTAGATTAAAACCTTCTACCTCACATGAATAACTAGGAAGGGTTTCACAAGTCCAAGAACATGGATCTGCAACCTGGATCAACTAGATCAAATGTTCGCTCTAATACCCCCTGACACAATCAAGAATGGAGAATCCACAAACAGATAGTCCAAACCTTGTAGCCAATACCAACATAGCAGAAATACACATAAACAACAAGATATAAACATAATTCAACTTTTATTCATCAATAACTGAGAATTACATGCAACATGTCGAGTTGTAAAGCTTTCTTAGTTATGACCAATTACATCAACAAATACAATATAGATCTCTCAAGATCCAACAATCACCTAGGTAGCCCAGATCTGCACAACCATAGGAACTGGTAGAAACACCAAGGAAGTTCTAAACTTGTGCTTGCAAGTGACCAAGAAATATCCTTGTCTCCTAAGCCAAGATACTTAACCACTAGCTCTGCTATTACAATCATATCTTTTGATCACCACTGATCATCCATCTTCCTGACTCTCTTAAAAAACTGCCCACACCCTCCTTATATACTATTCAACCACATGTCAGCTTTACAACAATAATTAAATACAAAACATCAGTCATCTTCTACATAGCCTTTACAAAATGCATTTTCTCCAAGTCAGCCTCCAACGGTCATCAAATATACATAGGATAAAACAACACTCCAAATGTAGGTCCACAAGCATCCCAACGAGAAACCCCAATATTAAGAGCATGCCCCAAATTAAATGCACATGTCAGCCAAGCTGATTTATCCAAACAAACTAGTCGATGAGCCAAAACACCAAGCAACTAGCATTAGTTAGTGATAGGACACCGAGACCCATTTGATGAGGAACACCACCGAGTAGAAACTAAACACCAAACTCATCCACCAAGTAACTACCAAAACTAGAAACCAAACACTAACATATTTGTTTGGTGACACAAGATTTCCAACTTCCTCAGGATGCTCCTGCATCAATCAGTAATAAGTAATTTTTAAAGATTAAAACTTTAACTCTGATTCAACTCTGTAAGACAAACTTCAATATTAATCGACAACAGTAAATTAACTTATAAATCAGCAATAAAAAGCACAATAAACATTTAACACATATAACACCAGTATTTAACATGGAAACCCAATTTGGGAAAAACCACTGTGGGAACTGTCACCTGCGAAAGAAATACTCTTCTAAAGTATGCTCGGTTAAAAGCCAATCTTGTTAAAGATTACAATACACGTTGTTAAATGTGACCCTATTAAGGGATTTTCCTCAGATCTATTAGGATCTTCACCTGGTTAGGAGTGGCCTCGTTAAAGGTCTTTAAACACTCTTTTAGAATGTCACCTCTCTCAAGGAGTTTCAATAAGACTATTAAGTCCACTCGATAAAGAGATTTTTTTGCTACAAATGTTAATAAGCAACAGTATAAAACTTGATCTGTAAATCTACAACTACCTCTTTCTTAGTCATACCCTTTACGCGCTCTTTGTCTTTACTTCATTCCATCAGTTTCTAGTGGCCTCAAAACTTCATCAATCTCTTCTTGCAGACTCATATTTCAACTTTTTTCTTCTTCACTACATTAGTCGGTTACACATCCACCTTTCAACTTGCCAGCTTATTTTCCATTCAATTTCATCCATTATATAGACTTTTTTTTCCTCTTAATCTCCTTTATTATTTTTTCCTCTTTTTATTCTCAACCATCAGATTACCCTCTTGAACTAATTCTGAATTTGGAACTCGGTAAAACATTTTATCATCACCTTGGAACTTGAACTCTTCTTGGAACTTGTACCCTCACTTTTTCATCTTAGATCTTTACCATAGATCATCACCTTGAAATTTCTAACTGTAGATCTCTTCAACTAACTCTTCCTCATCCTTGGAATCTTCTATATCATTGTGGCTCATCATTAAATGTCATTTTGATCCTTGTATTTAATTTATGTTCCTTGCTCGGTGGCTAAGTTCTTCTCCTTCAACTGAAATTTTGTTTTCTTCACTCGACAACTAATTCTGTGTACTCTATCTCTTGACTTCCTTTCACTTTACCGAAACTTATTTTCCTTTTACCAAATAACTCTTCCTACTCGGTAACTAAACTATTTTTTAAGCCTTGTCAACTTTACTCCTTGCTCACTTTTCCAATCTCCTTTACTGACTTGATATAATCAAATGTAAAGTAGAAAAATCAAACCATCATTACCTTATCATTGTCCGATCTTTATTAGCTTCCTAATTAAGTTCTTCAACTTAACAAATTTTTACTTCTTCTTTTTCCTTAACTCACTCAAGTTTTAAGTTCTTCAACTTCATAACTTTTCACTTCTTATTTTTCCTTAACTCACTCAACTTATTTCATACTCTGAATGATAAGGCAACTCAATATAAACTAGAAATCAATTGCTTGACATAAATGACAAAATAATAACTGATCTAATCCTTCTATAATATTTTATACTACTAATCTCAGTCGGTCTTAATCATCATCACCATCAGTTGTATTTAACGAGAGAGAGAGAGAGAGAGAGAGAGAGAGAGAGAGAGAGAGAGAGAGATCACTAGGTTGAAGAGAAAAAGGCTCCAACTAGGGATATTAACTCATATAACCACATGAAAGGGTAGATAATTTCTATTTATTTTTTAAGAAAAAGAAAAATAAAGGCACACAACAAAGTAGTTAGTACTAGAAATAAATGGTCCAAATTAACTAGTTGAAGACACCTTAATGAACAAAATATCTCAACCACTAGTATCACACTTGAAATTTTATTGTAAGAGAGCAATTGGTCACATTTAAAGAGAAAGAGCATACATCAAATATGAAGCAAGATGCCATGATCCAACTAAAAAGGCATGTTATGCCATGTGATCATGGAAGAGAAAAAGGAAACCATGGATACCATGGGCTAGCAAGCTAAGTTATGATAGGTAATCCATGAAAGAGTATATTTTCCAATAGACAAAAAGTTATGTTGTATGATCTATGAGAAAAATAAGAGGAAGAGTAGAAAATAGTATAGTAATATATTTTATGGTAGTTTCCCTCATCCCAAGAGGGAGTTTAGTGCAAAGAGAGTTGAATAGTCTTGAATGTTGTAGTATGTAAGTCAAGCATCTTGAAAAATAAATTGGTGCAAAGGATAGGTCAAGTAGTCTAGTAAGTTGTATTATTCCAATCAACAAATCCCAAGGATAACCAAGGAAAGCATCATATACAAGAAAATCCACTAAAAACAATGCAAAAGGATAACCAAGGAAAGTATAGTATCTAAGGAAATCTACTAAAATAGTACAAAAGAATAACCAATGAAAGCATTATATCCAAGGAAATATACTAAAATGGTGCAAAAAGGATAACAAAGAAAAGAGGGGTAAAAGTACAAACTTGTGTCATACTTCAAACCAAATTATCAACACAAGTGAATTTAAGTATTTATAACTAAAAAATGATTTTGTTCAAACAAATGGCTTAGCTAGATTCATTCTAGCTTAGTTAGATATGTATCTCAACTTTTCCAATTGAATGTGTCTATTAAATGCATATTCTAAACCACTTTGGCTCTAATTACCAAAAACATATAATTATTTGGAAAGATCAACATTTGAACAACTACTACTCTTATTAATGATAATTTTTTTCAAAATATAATAATACCCAAGTTTGTAGATACACAAGTATTTTTTCTAAAATAATATCTTTTAGTATTTTTATTAATTTTTATTTTTTTCAAAACAGGTTATCAACACAAAAAATAAGGTCAATTGTATTTTTATAGAAAATACTTAAATTTATTTTAAAAATTTGAAAAAAAATGATGTAGTAGAGGAAAGAATCAATGTTAAGATGTTATAGTTCATTTCTATTTTGGCTAAATAGTTAAGACAGAAGGTGATGTCAAATGAAAAGAGTTGTATTTATTTTTTTTTATTGGTAAAAGGCCGAGGCCCTAAATTTTATTAATATATAAATAATTAATTTTACAAAAAGATCCCGCTCAATGCGAGCGTTGGTAGGAAAGAGCGGGGTTGAGAAAACCTCCAGCCTTGCCCGAGACCATAGGTCCTATCCTTATACATAATATACATGGGCATACCCACGACTCGACATCTATCGAGATTTGTTTAAAATACATATTTTTCGTGGGCATACCTATGTCTCGATAAATCTCAAGATTTGTTTTAAAATCATGATACAATTATATACACTGATTAGTGATTATACATTTTTGGATTTAGTCTCTCATACATTTAATGTACAATATATGTTCCTTCTTCTTCGGCGAGAGGATGTACTTGGCACCTGAATGATTATTTCCTCCTGAAAAGCAAGACAAAAATCTTCCACATCCAAAGGTTAACCAGCATCAAGATATTAAAAATGAGTCCTACAGCTTGGCCTAAGAACCTATCTTCATATATTAGATACTTTGAAATATTAAGTTAATGCATAAAGGAATAAATAACCCTTCAAATTATCTTAAAAATGAAAGGAATTACCTATAACATAAGAATTTTGCTTCATGACCATGTGGCCATGTGACCTAATAAAGTCCAATATAGTTCTAAGAATGCAGGAGAAGCAATAACTATTAATATATTGCTAATAAAAAAGAAAGCTAATATTCTATAAGGGGTTCAAGCCATATCTTAAACCAAGGCTACTCATGTTATTTTATCCTCCCTTTACCTTTGTTTGAAAATGCATATCTTTCTAACACAAAGAAGATGGAATCAGATCATATCTATGTGTTTATTGTCCCTGCCGATTTAAATTCTCAGTTCCTGCCAAATGTTAATATATGTTAATCATGACGTTTAAAGTATGGTTTCATAGGGACATAACATTCTTTCTTTTACTATGCTTAATTGTCTATCTGTTAGAAGGCACACCTAGATGCGTATCTGAATGGAAAAAAATACTAAATGCCTTACCAGCCTTTGAAGTTTAATTTTACAAAATAGAACCATATGGTATTATAAATCTTTGAAGATTTGAATAAACATAAACTTGTTTGTATATACATATGTTTATATATATATATATATATATATATATATATATATATATATATATATAATATATATATATATATATATATATATATATATATATATATATATATATATACATATAGATATATATATATACATATATATATATACATATATATATATATATATACATATATATATATATATATATATATATATATATATATATATATATATATATATATATATATACATATATATATATATATATACATATATATATATACATATATATATATATATATATACATATATATATATATATATATATATATATATATATATATATATATATATATATATATACATATATATATATATACATATATATATATATATATATGTATATATGTATATATATATATGTATATATGTATATATATATATGTATATATGTATATATATATATATATGTATATATGTATATATATATATGTATATATATATATATCTATATATATGTGTGTGTGTGTGTGTGTGTGTGTGTGTGTGTGTATATAGATATATATATATATATATATATATATATATATATATATATATATATATATATATATATATATATATAAGCATATGTATATACCTATAACATATCTGAGAAAGATAATTTGAACTGAGGATTTGTTCTAGGTTTCCGGAACACATCCCCTCTTTTTTACATTTCATATATCATGGCTGCTAAGATATATATATAAATATATATATACATATACCAATATATATATATATAGATTTATCCATCAAATATATCTGTATCTATACTTTTGAGTTAAAAATCTAAAAAAGGTAATAGGAAAAAATTCTAATTGTAAACGTAGGCTTCTTTTTTATGAGAGTCCATTAGCATTATCTATTAAACCGTGCTTACCATTTTCATAAATTGAAAGATTTCTTTGCTGATGTCCCCCTCTTTAAACCAGGCTAATGTAATTCTACTGTTTCCTTAGTTGTTCTACTCATTGATCCAATCATACCTATATAATCCTTATGGAAATGTTTATCTAGACCAGCCAGTAACCATTTCCAGAAATTTTAACTAAATTTAGCCTGAGCTACTAAACATTCCTGGATTTCCATGCCTTATGATTATCTATAAATATGCCAGATAAATATCTGTAAAGAATAAGAAATATTTTACACATAAAGTAAATCTAAGGTTGATCCTTAATCAAAATATACGCACTATTTTCATCAGTATATTAGAATTAGAACATATTATCCATGGATTGAACCGTCTATGCTTTAGTACAGGGCTATAAAATATCTTAGTCTAACTATGATAAGAACTAGACTATCTAAAGTTGCTATCATTGGATATTACTTAGTATAAGAAAAATATATCTTATGAACATCTTATGCTTATATACACCTATGATTCATAGCATCTATCAAACTATCCGGCACCCTTACTCATCACTGTTCTTTTGCACTACTTTGCAGCTTCATGCATTGTTGTTTTTTATCATCACCATTATACATTCAACCTCTTCCTTTTCTTTCTTGTTTCTCCTGGTACATCTTGGCACTTCAAGTGCCATGATATGGAGGTTTACAGGATAGGTGTCATCTAGGTACTCTGGGATATTGAAACCTTCCTCCCTCCAATACTTTAAGAGCCATTTTGGATCGATTTCTTCTTCCATAACCTCTTTATAGAGATATTCAATATTTCTAACCATATCCAGCCAGTGCTTGTCAAAGCATTCTTCATTCCTAAAGGTCATTAATGTAATTCTTTTGGATTGGGGAATCCTATCCATTTCTTCTATGTTTGTCTACATGGTAATCTCTGGAAGAGGAATGGTGAGATTGTGGTCTATGCAATGAACCATCTTGTCTAGTCCTCCCAGGTGGTCTTCTACAAAGATCTTTGTTGCTACCTTGATGATTTCTTCCTTCTGTTTCCTAGGAAAGGTGGATAGTGCAATAAACTGTCCAATGATATTTCCATTTGTCCTATAAATGAACTTATTGTTAAAATACTAATCTCCTATGGATTTTTCGATTGCCCTCCTAGTTGAATCTGGAAGAGGATTCAGGAGTTGGTTCCATCTTTCAGGAAAGATGGGTCATCTAAAAGCCATGGCCCGGTCACTTTTAGTGTAGAAGGTGATGAGTTTGGTTTCCATGGTTTACCTCTACTGAATTTACTTGCTATTCTATTTTGTATATAACCATTTCCAGCTGATCCTTCTAGAGAAGACCAGAAATCTAAAACCTAAAAATCTAGGAGGTTCTTTAGTCTGATATGTGTCTTTTCCTTGCATAATTAAGTTGGCACTTGGAGTAATCGGGCTCATTATCATTTATTTACTTCTTCTAGTGAAAATCCTGAGGCTCACATTGATGAGAATTTCTAGCATCGAGCTAAAGGATAAAGGAGACAAAGTCTTAGTAATTTTAAGCCCCCAATTACTGTAATGATTATAACTATTGATCATTACTAGTACAAACTATTTAATCCTGTAATGGTAATGAGTGTTTACAACTTATCTATTTTTCAGAGAGCCGAGCTCAATCTGTGAGAACTAAGAGAGATAGTGTCGATTTATACTCATTACAGTAACTGGAAGGCTAAACCATAAAGCAAAAGTCATAATTATAGTTTTAATGATAGTAATGATTGAAATTTGAGATACATATGTCTTTTGGTCCTAATGTTAATCATCACAACTGAAAGAATTAATATTTATGTTGTGCGTGCTTATTGATTTTATACAATTCTAATTGCTATTCCAATTATTTGGATAGCTGATTAGGTGTTAGTTATTTGTCCATTCCTAGTATATTATGATTTTAATTATTAGTCTTATTATGTAATTTGAAAGTATGTTGATGGTGATTATGTAATTAGGATTATTTTTTATACCGATATTAATATATGAAAAGTTGCTTGATTTTTATGTGTTGATATGTCCAGTAACTAGTTATGCTTATTGGGATAATTTAGGTGGGGTTGATGATTAATCGGAGTTATTCCGTTTGACCAGAGTGTATATATATTTATTTATTATTACTATGTTGTTCTAATGGGCCATCAAACCTTAATATTCATTGCCATTGGAGATAAGTTGGAGGAGCTGTTCCATTATTATAACTCCATTTGTGCCTTGATTTGCTAGCATATCTACCTCTGTATTACCTAACCTATATGTATGTCTAATTTTGTATTCAGGAATATTCTCCAGGATTTGATTAATTTCTTCTATTTTCAAGTTTAGAGTCCAATTAGGAGTTCTTTTGGTTCGGATAGCGTTTATGATGATTTGTGAATCACCTTCTATGATTACTTTGGAGATATTGAGTTTCTTGCATAATCTAAGACCTTCTAATACTGCTTTACATTCTGCCATGTTGTTCGTGGTGGGGTTAATGGGTCTAGAGAATTTGGCAACCACTTCCTCCTTCCAGTTCTGAATTAACCCCCCAATTCCTGCTATACCGGGGTTCCCTCTAGATGCTCTGTCAAAGTTAAGTTTAAACCACCCCTCCTCTAGGGGAATCCATTTGCAAGAGGCTCTGTCTGATTGCGTTTTGGGCCCCCCTTTACCATATAAGGGTGGAATATTTAATCTCAGCCATATTATCCTAATTTTATTATCTCAACTTTTAAAGGACTCTTCATAACAAAGTTGGTCTCTAAGTTTTCTATTAATGATTTCAATAATAGACATTTCTGTTTTATTAATTATTGATTTCCATTCTAGTTTTTGACCAGTGAATATTCTCCTATTCCGTTCTTTCCAAATTTCCTAGACTAACATGGAGGGAGAAATAGTCCAAATATCTCTATATAGGTTATCCTTATAAAGGGTTGGCCATGCTTTAAGAGAGTTTAAAAGATCAAGTTGGAGAGCGCTTTTCCACCCTAGACATTGATGTAACCAATTCCAACAGTTTTGAGTAAAGGTGCAATTAAGGAGAAGGTGGTTGATGTCTTCTGATTGATTTTCACATAAGGGACATTGGGATGGCCCTTCGAAACCCAGTTTATTGATTCTATCTGCTGTTAGGATTTTAATTTGCATGGCTGCCCATAAAAACATTCTAGCTTTGGGCAGACATGATTTATTCCAGCAAAGGTTCAAGGTCATATCTATATTGTCCATATTATGCTCCATAATTATAGATTTATAGCCCTCCTTAACTGAATAGCTTCCATTGTTTGAAGCAGCCCATATCAACTTATCTGATTTGGTTTTAAGGGGTATCTCTCTCTCCTTGAGTATAGCCATAAGTTTCTGATTTTCTATGATTGAAGAAGCCGAGCATTCTATATTTTTCCATTTTGCTTCTTCATTCTTGCAAAAATAATCTTTAAGATAAATGCCTTGGGAGTTCTTACACGCATCCATAAACTTCGAGGAGAAACCCAATCTATTTAGGGGAGGGAGACCAGCCCAGGAATCATCCCAAAAAAGTGCCTTGTCTCCTAGACCTACATCCCATGATAAAAATTTACTTATAATCCCTCTACATTCCTTAATAAAATTAAAAATTCACGATCCTTTTACATGTGTGTGGGCCCTAAAAATATTGATGGGGTTCGCATTAGGGACATATTTGTGTAATAATATTGATGCCCATTTGCTATTAGATTCCTTGTATAACCTCCAAATAAGTTTTGCACCTAATGCTTGATTCTACCATTGTAAATTTTTTATACCAAGACCTCCCTTGGAGATTGGTTTACATAAGGTGTCCCATTTAATAAGTGCTAATTTTTTGTCATCTACTGGGCCTTGCTAGTAAAAATCTTTGAACATTTTCTCTAAGCTCTTATTAATATTAGTTGGGAGGGGAAGAAATAACATATGGTATGTGGGTATGGTTGAAAGAATTGATTTAATCATTGTCGACCTACCTACTTTTGTGAGCCATCTACCTTTCCTCAAACTTTTTTTGTTTTGAACTTTAGTGAGCACCTAATGCCAGAGCTTGGTGGAGAGTAGACCTTTGTCCAACTCAATGCCCAGGTACTTGAAAGGAAATTTGCCACTTTTGTAACCCATCGTGTTGCAAATTTCCTTTTCTATTTTCAAAGTAGTATTTATAAAGAAGATTTCAGATTTAGTGGGATTGACTTGTTGTCCTGAGGCCTTCATGTACAGCTCAAGGATGTCTTTATAAGCTTTAGCCTCTTGACAATTAGCTACACCCAGTAAAATCGTATCATCAGCAAATTGTTGATGAGTAATATTAGGGACATTTTCTGAAGCTTTTAGACCTGTGATCTTACCTTCTATATGTTTCTTCATGATCTCTCTTCCTAGTGCTTCTGCCATGATAACATAGAGGAAAGGGGATAGAGGGTCTCCCTGCCTAATGCCTCTAGAAATATTGAAAAAGCCTTCCAGGGTACCATTGATAAGAATCAAAATTTTAGAAGTGGAGATACAGTTGAAGATGAGATTGATCCATTGTTTAGAGAAGCCAAAGGCTTCCATTCATTTGCAGAGGAATCTCCAATCAACTTTGTCGTATACTTTTTGAATGTCTATTTTAATAAGCATGCTTGGTTCCTTTGTTAATTGAGTAGTGTGTACTACTTCTTGGGCTATACTTATCCCATCCAGGATCGATCTATTCACAACGAAGCCCATCTGTTCTTCTGAGATAATGGTAGGGAGGAGCGTTTTGAGTCTATTAGCTAAACATTTAGATAGAATCTTATAAATGGTATTGCAAAGAGATATAGGTCTAAAATCCCTTAGATCTATACACTCATTTTTCTTTTCTTAGGGATTAGTGTAAAAAAGGTATTGTTAATTTCTCTTAATAAGGATCTCGAGTTTCTAGTAGCTTCTACTGCTTTCCAAACTTCATCCCCTACAAAATGCCAACATTTTTGGAAAAAGCCTGCTTGAAACCCATTTGGACCCGGGGCTTTATCCAGATGGAGTTGGAATACTGTTGTTCTAACTTCATCCTTGGATATTTTGTTATTAATCATTTTGTTGTCGGCATCTGAGATCAACTTTGGAATAGCTTTAAGCATTTCATTTTGCGCTATGTAATCAATAGCTTATGTGTTATTAAGAAGGGATTGATAATATTGTGTGAGTATGTTTGAGATCTAATTTGGGTCTTCCAAGACTTGACCATCACTATTCTTAATTTTAGATATTTTGTTAATGTTTCTTTTAAAATTAGTGGTATTATGAAAAAATTGTGTTGCTATCCCCTTCCTTAAGCCATGATTCTTTGGATTTTTGTTTCCAGAAAATCTCTTCTTTGAGTAAAATTGTGTTGTATTTTTCCATAAGTTCTTTTTCTTTTTGATAGCTGCTCTCATTCATACCTTGCGATATTACTATGTTGTTAAGATCAGCTAAATCTTGCTCTATTTGAACTTTTTCTTCAAAGATGTTATTGAAATTATTCTTGTTCCATTCTAATGCTTTGTTTTTAATGATTTTCAGTTTTGCTATTAAACTGTACATTTTAGATCCTTTAATCATTATTTGTTTCCACCATTGCTCTAATAGGTTGATAAAATCCGGGTTCTGAAACCACATAAACTTGAATTTAAAGGGATTTCTAGATGGTTTGTTGCTCTTTGTTATAGTAAGCCTAATAGGATAATGATCCGATCCTACCTCAGGGAGAATTTCCACATCTAATATCTGATTGAAATCGGCAGAGTTTGTACTTATCAGAAATTTGTCAAGTTTTTTAGCTATATGACTAAAGCCAGCTCTTCTATTATTCTAGGTGTATATGCCATTGTTTGTATTTATATCTATTAAATGATTGTCCATAACCCATTTACTAAAATCTTTCTGTGCTTGTGAGATGTATTGTGAACCTCCGTATTTTTCTTGAGGGTCTAGGATGGCATTGAAATCCCCTCCTATAATGTGAGTATCTTCTAAGCTGGCTACTAGATACAAATGTATCTCCTACCATACTTTCCTTTTCTCTTCATTTGGAATAGGCCCATATACATTGATTAACTTAAACTTTAAATTGGATTTAAGGCTCTTAATTTCTAAGGCCATCCAGTTATCATTTTTAGATAAAAGTTGAGCTACAATTTTTCGGGGGTCCCACAGGACTGCTAGTCTTCCGAAGGAACCTTTAGATGATACGAACTCTGCCTTCCATATTCCTAATTTATTACTAAACTTAATTCTTTCCTCGTAGCTAAATTTAGTTTCCTGAACTAAAATGATTTCCGATTCAAATTTTTTTAAATATCTTTTTAAAAGTCTCTGTTTGTTAGGGCATTTAATCCCCTAACATTCCACATTGTAACTTTCATTGGTCCTGGGGAAGGCACTTCCCCTTCCCAACATTCAAGATGTCAGCAATTTTCTGTTGATTGTTTGCTTTACCTGCCAAGGTTCTTAGTTCAATAGCTGATTTTCTACCTCTCTTTTTTTTCATTTTGTTAATGTTAGGAGTGCTTAAACCTCCTCTATTTATCACAATACCAAGTTGTCTATCCTCATTAGTTATCCCAAAGAGGCCTGTAATAGATTCCTTAATGGGATCAGAAATATCAATAATATTATTTTTAGCATCATTCTTATGGTCTAAGCTTTTTTTATCACACTCTAGAAGAGGAAGGGGGTCCTCTTTATCTAAAATCTCTGTTCCATACATTTCTGTTAGATTTTCTAAATTACCAAATAAGTCCAGGTTTAGAGATTCCATCTCTATAGGAATTGAGACTAGAGATTCTACCCCTTTGTGGTGAAAAGTTGTAGAAGGTTCAATTGCAATCTCACTATTAGGTTCAATGACCCCTTTTAAGTTAAATTTCTTTTTATTTTCAGTTTGAATTGTATTGTCCTTTTGTTCTCTGCTGGCTTTTTAGCAACTTCTGTGATATTGTCAAGATTGTTCGGGAAAGCTTTGTTACAGCCTTCCTTTTCTAAGAGGGTTGATGGGATAGGCTCAGAGTCATCCTACACTCCTCTATTTCTTCATTTTCTAGCCTAGCAATCTTAATCAATTTAATCAAGGTTTCTTTTTGATACTTTAGTTCATCTGAGTCACAAATCTCATCCAGAAACATATCCATGTATTCATCTATTAGTGATTCTCCTAGATAATTCATGATTATCTTGTCTTCCTTGTCTCTAACTTCTTCAGGATCTACTAAATCTGGAATATTAAAACTATCAAATTTTACAATTTGATTATTATGTTGATCATTCTCATCCAAAATCTGAGTGGAGTTGCTCCAAATTTAGTTTTTTCATTTTTATCTAAATCTATTTGATTTGCCTTATTGTCCTTAAGACCACTATCAAAGGAGTTATCAATCTATTTATCCTTTACAAGGTTATTTTCCAAATTTGGATCCTTTTTAAATTTGATGGGTGTTGTTTCTAAATTTATTTGTGGTGGGGAAGGTTCTGAACATATGCAATTATTAGAGGATATTTCCACAATGATATTTCCATCTAAGGATGGGCAGGGGCTTGTTGGATTTTCCTCCTCTGAGTTCAAGAGGAAAAAGCCCCCCTTATCCTTATGGAAATTTACCTTTAAATTTAGATCTATGTTGGTACTAGGAAACATGCCTGTGTGGATCTGTTGAAGATCTGAAACATATCCCTTTTCTGCAACCAAGGTTTCAATGTATTCTTCCATAATCATTGGATTTATGATTATGGAGTTGGGATTGAAACATAGTTGAATAGGGGGAATATACTTAACATGATAGTTCATTTTCACAATAATGATTGTTTTTGCTTGACTATGTTTGGTTTGAGTAACTCGAATGAAATCTCCAATCATGTTACCTATTTTTCTAACAATATCACATTGATTTAATTCCATTGGTAGATTCCTGATTAAAATTGTTTTTTCTACCATAAAATCTGCTAAATTATTAGGGTTGAAAAGAGGAACCTAGTTAAAGACATAAAATGGAATTTGTCTAAACTTCAGATAGCCTTCTATCATTAACTTGTTTTTAAGGTTATGCATTTGCAGTCTATATAAATGAAATTATCAACAAGAATGATTATACTTACCTCAGAGGGGAGTTGTATGTCGGATATGGATGCCCCCATTCCATTCCATTTACATATTACACCTGATTCTGCATAAGAACTTTGTTTTTGTAGTATATAATTACCATCCAAAGATATTCTATGATGCATTTGATCAAAAATTCCATATGTTGTAGATGATACTTTATTGCAATTAACAATGCGCCTATGCGGTGGAGAATAAACTTTCTCAGAATGCCTAAACAATGATGGGTTAGTATCACTGTTAGGTTTAACCAAAATTTGATGTTGCTTTTTCATTATTTTTTCATCATTCCTCCCACGATGTGGAGGACTGTATGCTTTAGAAGCTTTATGTACCGAATCAAAAATACCCAATTTATTGGATTTTACCTGTTGATGCCCTAGGGTTTTGTCAAGGGGGAAGGGAGAATAACCCACATTTGTTTGTGTATATTCACAACCCAAATGTGGTTTCTCCTGAAATGTTACTCCCCCTTCCAAAACCCTATTATTCTGGTGCGATGATGAATTAGAATGCTTTTTATATGGAGTACGTTCTCTATTCAGAATTCCAAAGGAATTTTTTAAAACAATTTTGTTGCAGTTAGATTTTTTAGGGAACGATCTTATCGCATTTCTTCCTTTAACCAATTTCCATTCTTCCTTGTTTGCTTTCCCATCCCCGGAAGTTGCTTAAGCTGCTAAATATCCTCCTCCCCCCAATGCAGAGAGGGGTTCATAGGGGCTTTCCACTAGATTTTTCTAGGATGTCCGAGCTTTTGTGGTCCCGGGGAAACCAATCTTCCATGAAGCAATGCTTCTAACATTTTTTTTATTTTTGACCTCCTGCCATTCTGACTCCATTTGTATTGCATTCCCGGGATGCATCTGAAACCCTAAAGGTCCACCTCTCCTCAATGCATAATGGGGGTCATCGGTATTAATAATTGAATCCATTTCAAATTTTAGGGTTTGCTCAATCCCGAGAGTGCAGGTATTCTTTAATGCATATCTTGTTTTGTTGTAAAAATTAATTTGGTGATCCAAGCTACTAACCGAAAAGATCCTTGATGTATTTCTATAATCCCTCTTCTTACTGAGTGCCTTTGGCGTATTGATTTGTTCCTTTGCCAGAATAGCCTCATTATGGGGTTTCAGCAAAATTTTGCTTTGAATTTCTTCTTCTAAACTCTTCTGTTTCTATTTTTCAATAAATTCCTTGAGATGATTGTAGTTTTTTCTTTAGGAACGCATATCAGGTTTCTTGCAATCGATAAATTTGTGACCATAAAGGTAACAGCTGAAGCAATAGCTAGAGAACCCTGTGTTGCTCGTGTCTTGATCGACATTGTTATTCTTAGCCGCCTCTGGTTCTCTATCTTCATTTACTTATGCATTTGCATCCACCTTTCTAGTTTTTCCTACATGAGACCCTAGATACGCATTCTCTAAAAACCTAAATTGCCTCTTTCGCACTTTCGCTGCTTTATTTTGCCAATTCATTTTCGCTCCTTGTTTTTACATATAAATTTAAGACAATGTTTTTTATGAAAAAATTTTGGGGTAATAGGCAGAAGCCAATAATGTTCTTTTTAACCCTTGGTTGTAAGCACTACAGGCAAGAAGCCCCACTATTTCACCAAGGGTCAAAGTCAACAACTCTCAATTAAGAACCACAGTAGAGAGTGACCCTGTGGAGACTTGAACCTTGGTTGTAGGCACTACAGGTAAGATGCCCCACGATTTCACCAAAGGCACAAGCCTCAAAAGAGTTGTATTTTAGTATACACAAATTTTTTATTTTACTTTGAAATATACATTTATAAAAATAGTATAAATATATATATCCATGCACTAAAGTTTCAAGATATAAAAAAACCCAAAAAAAATTAATTAAAAAATGAAAAATATTATATAAAGAGTGGTGCACAATGTAACAACAAATATTCAAATATTTTTTTATTTTTCAGAAAAATTAAAAACATTAAATACATTAAAAAATAATAATTTTGTTAGTTTACATCATTTAAAATTCTAAGCATATATGTCACTTTGTAGTCATTCAATTTAAAAACATCAATCAGTGTTGGCCATTTTCTATAACGCCACCACTAAGGAACCTAGGAGAACAACACTAACTAAACATACTAAAGGAAAACGTTATTTTTGAAACAACAACTGATACAATTCCCTTAAACATGATTATAATGCTTAATTCTTCATATGCTTTTAACCATTACATGAAGTGAATGCAAAAATTGAACTGTATTTGCATACTATAAAATGCTTATTGATCTTGATTGCAAAATTAACCACCAGCTCCTAAGTCCTCAGAAGGTTCCCTAACGTCGCTACTAAAGAAACCAATTTTCATCATATCTAATCATTTAGATACATCAATAAAATGTAGAATCAAGGACAATGAACATCATTTATTGTATTTCTAGATCGATTTAAATCTTAGTACAATTATTCCTAGATTGTACATTCACTACAAATATTTATATCAATCTTATACAATTAACCCTTAACAATTAATCCAATAAACAACCCAACCTGTACATAGCTAAAATGCATTACTTTCCATGAGGGATCTTTCATACCCAATACATGATCAATATAATATCACAATGTCAAATAAGAGTAAAAAAATAAGTACTATCAAAGCAAAGCAAAAAGCAATTGGGAATTGAATATTTCCAATGCTCAGGTACTTGTGCATAAGATCATGGACAACACAACAATGGCTAAGTAAAAACCAATAATCAAAAGAGTGAAAATGAGCATAATATTTGTATAATTTACTCATCAAAGGAAATAGGAATGGACACTAGAGGATGTAAGGGAAGAGTTTCATCATATAGCCCTCTCATTGGATTACCCTAGTTTGGTCACTCTTGGGCCCCTGCCCCCAAGGAAGGACTCATGCAGAACCAAACCATCCCTTCGTGGGGACAAGACTAATCGACCATGCCTGACACAATAGACATCTTCTCCCACTCCCACTCTTACCTTGAACTACCACTCAAAGAGTTGGTGCTTTCAAATTCTAAAGGAATTTGAGGTGCACATGTAAAATATTTGTTAAGGGATCGAAGTGCACCTCTAAAATTTGTTTGAAGAGGCCTAATTTGAAAACAAGTTTGATCCACATTGAGTTTTATGAAATTTAGCCTTGGAATTGTGTTCTTCCCTTTTCATTGAATATATTTAATTATCTACAACTTCCCATAGTGATATTACCCATTTTGAGTGGGTCACATATGTCTGCACTTTGCACATTTTCAAATATAATAAAGTACCCTACTTTGAGGTTTCACATTTCACACCCAATTGATTTTTATGACATAAAGAGTGTTCCCTTATACTAAGGGCATATCAAAGAGCCTCCATATCCATTTTGAGACCCCAGTGACCTCGTTTGATCTATTTTCCAAGCCCAACCCAAAAAGGATTTATTCAGTTTTCAGTGTGTGCAGCAATAATGTTTTACAAGGGCCCAACTTTGCATGTCAATATTTTGATGACAGGTGATCGTCATAATAGATGAGTTGAATCCTTATACTCCTTGCATGTAAATTTACTACCACGATCACTGGCAAGGTCTCAGAACATTGTTTGGTAATTTTCAGAGCCAATTCCAAATGCAGCTTCTAGTGATTTTTAATTTGCACAATGAGGTATCTTATAGGGAGTCGACTTTGTGGATTGATGTTTTACCATCATATGACTGTCATACTAGGTAATTTGGTCCACTGTATTGTTTACATCTAAATGTACTAGTAGGACTAATTTGAGGGCCTTAGTGTAAGGTTTGATATTTTTAAAGGACCGATTCCAAAATCACTTTTAAGTATTTTCACATAAGCAGTTGCAAAATGATTGAAGTGACTAACTTCGACAATTATTTTTTCCCAAACCTAAAGTTATCATGCAAATCCGCTTGGCATCTGTACTCAGATATTGGAAATGAGCATATGCTTCAGATTGCATGATTCCAAGAAGTCATCTGATCACTTTTTGAAGCCACTTCTAGAGGCCGGTTATCATCTTTGGGTCAGTGTATAGAAGTGTTAAAAAAAATTGGTTTTAATGGCCGCCAAAGTGATGTATTTTGTTCCAGATGAATTCAAATCCAACACCAGGTTTGGTTGAGATGAAAATCAGTTCCAGATTGAAAAAAATTTAAGCCAGACCTTCATCCTCGTAGCACAAGGGCATTCTGGTTTGAGGTTCAATTAAATTACTATTTAAATCACATTTGGTTCAAATAATTACATTTTATTTGTCAAATACTGATGGGGCAACATTCAAGACAATGTGAAAAACAGAGTAAAAATTTTTAAAGTATTTGAATCATGTTTTGATTTAAATATGATTTAAAGGTGAATACGGATGTCGTTTTAGTAGGAAAAGCCTGGATGCCCATCAAAGCATACAAATGACTCATGAACTGTTTGAACAAACACCTCATTGAAGTTTGTTCTCAGAGTGTGTCACGATTGCAGAGCGCAATGGGGACAGTTGAAGAAGTTTTAAAACTTCTAAGAAATTGCAAAGGGCCACTGTTTTCTCTCTCTGCCTATGCTATTCATTGGAGCCATTGATGCAAAATATGAATACAGATTTAATTCTATTTGCTAATGCAATCTAGCTGAGCGTGTGTAGATGAGAAGAGGAATGGGTTTTTTGCCGAATGTGGAAGCAGAGACGAGGGAAGTTTCGATTTGGAGAAATGCACAAAATCGATTTGGTGAAACGGCTTAAGAACCTCTCAGAAATAAAGTCAAGTTCTACAGTCATTTCCAACATTCCATTTGACTATGTGAATTGGAAGCTTTTAGGATAGAATATGCATGCAATGGATTTAATAAAATGGCTTCAAAAGCTCACACGCAGATGCAATTTATGGGTGTGTTCCCAAGATCTACAGGCTATGAGTTCTTATCCCAAGAAATAAACGAAATAATTTGGGATAGTGGGATATTGCAAATACATTAGCAATTATATGAGGAATTATTTTACGTGCAAAGGGTAAAATGTGTATTTGGGGTAAAATTCAGATTTCCATAAGATCGAGTTTTAATCTAGTGGTGAAAATGGTTTTTGATGAATAGAGATCTTTTCTATTAAAAATAATATAAAAAATACAATATTCACAAAAAAGGGGTCGGGTGGAAAAAAATCACCTCGCAAAGAGTCACATGGCAACTATGTCGGAAGCATACAACTATTCATCAAAAAAACATATAAAAAAAATCTTCAAACTGCGAGAACAGTAGCAGAAGAGGAAGGAGGATCTTTGTCATCAAAATTGCCCCAAACATTGGGCCCAAGGATCTGGTCGAGAAGCGACCATCCATCATCTTTTTTTTTTCTTCATTCTCCAATTTTCGATCCTCACGCCTGGGAGAAATAGCAAGCGCTAGGTGGGGGAATGTATCAGAAGTGATAGGAGGCCACGTAGGAACATTGGCCGAAGGTCGAGCTGAAGCAGTTGCAGTAGAAACAAGCAGAGGAGGCCAGCCAGCAGTCGCAACCCTCCGAGTTGGAGGAGAGGCAGAGCGGCGGTGCCAAGAGCGCGGCGTTCTAGAATACCTGGTAGAGGAACTTCGGCTATGACAGTGGCCCCGGGGTGGCGTGCAGTTAGCCGAGAGGGAATCCAGCGGCACCCAAGCTACAGTACATGGGGCATTTCCCCAATGTTGCAGCAACTCTTGTAAATGGGCGACCTCAAGGGCCACCTTATCAACTTGCACTTGAATCTGCATCATGACATTATTACATAAACATGCCTTAGCATAAAGAGAAATACTAATATCCAGAAAGTTGTGAGTAAAAAGAACAACATTTCGGTCTTTCCATAAAGAAAGCAAAATCTCCATCCCGAAAGCATGCCAGATCTGGGTATACTGGGAAGGCATTCTAGGTGAATCACCTAAGAGTGCCATATGCTAGGAAAAAGGCTTAGGCCGGAAAGGCATAAAAAAATCATGTATCTAATTCCAATAGTTATGAGCCCGACGACAGAATCAAAAAATGTGCATAATGGTTTCAGAATGCCCACAAAAAGGGCATTTAGGATCAGGCACACCCAAATGCCAGAGCTGAGCTCCCAAAGGCAAACCCTGGTAAAGCAAACACCAAGCAAAATGAGCAATCTTGGGCTCAATAATAGCATCCCAAATATTACAAAAATGTCAGCTCCAGGTTTTCTGGGAAGATGAAAGGTGTCGTCAATAATTGAGAAAATCAATCATAGGTAAATGAGGCACAAGCCAAGAATACCCAAGTTTGGGTTTGTGACTGGTAAATGGCATATCAGGGTACCATTTCTAGTCTTTCCACTAAGGTTTAACTAACTGAATTCCCAGTTTATGAAGGAAATGAGGCGGAATAGCCAAGACAAGCAATTCAAAAGTCTAACGATCTGGGCGGGTGAGTTGGAATTGAACATAGAGATCATCCCAAGAGCGGAGACTCATAATGGCTCTAGAAAACAAATGCTTGGGTGTTTGAATGCCACATTTGTCAAAACGAAGAGCACTCATCCCCTGGATTTTGGCCAGAGGAAGCCCTTGCTGAGCAAAAAGAGGGGACCACCAAATATTATGTTGGTTGAGAAAAAGCCCATCACGAAAACCATTCCCAACCTAGTGAAGCCAAGGCTTGACAGCTTCTTAGGCTCTCCAAATAATTTTGGCAACAAAAGTACCCTGGTTATGAACAAGGTTCTTCATAACCAAAAGGGTTTGAAAGCCAATCCTCTTCCAAGAAGGCTTGTGCAAGGGATACTCTAAAGAGATGCAATGTCGAAGCAAAATTTTCCAGGCCTCATTGCCTATGAGACACTGCACAATCCATTTCGCACAAAGGGCCAAACCTTGTTTCTAAGTATCTAACTATATGCAAATTAGATGTCTAACTACTCTAAATAAAAAATTAACTATTCTAAGATTAATAAATCAAACTAATTAGCAAACAACAATGAAGAATACACTAAAAATGAAGTTAAAATAAGGTTTTACCTTCACCTACCATGTAGCTTGTCTCTATTGTCCTCCTAGCTTTGATTTCTTGAGGATGTTGAGCTCTCATATTTTCAAATGAAGCCTTTTTCCCAAGATGCTATCGAAGTGTGGAGATTGATGATGAATGTATGCAAAACTAACCTAAAACTCAATTATGCAATTAAATGGATAGTGTGGAATGCTCACAAAATGATATGAATATGCTTGATTTTGCTTGATAATGGATGCTTGGATGCTTAGAATGCTTGATTGCCTATTGTTTGATTGCTTGATTGCCTATTCACTATTAGCTCATAAAGGGAAAATGAGGCTCCTTTTATAGAGTTTTGGGGGATCTAAGCCTAGGTGGTACAATCCTACGGTGGAGAATGAAAGGTGGAAGATCCTAGGGCTAGGATTGACTTGGTTGAAGGAGTTGAGAGAAAGGGGGATGTAGTTAGAATGTGAGAGGAAGAATAGGGATGATGTTCCTCTCACATTGACATGGAAGAGAAGAAGGTGGAAAGGAAAGACACATGTCAAGTGTCTCACAAAGACCAAAGAGAGGAAGAGGGAGAGACATTTTGCTCAATAGGACTCTTGGTACAAGTGTACCATGAGTCAACTTTGACCTTTAGAGGTGGCTTGAGAAGCCCCTTAGGAATAGGGAATGTCTCTTGACTTGGTTTGAGAGAAGACATGTGGTTATGAGACCAAGTCCTATGAGGCCACATAGCCCTTAACAATAGGACATGTGTGGGTGAGGATAATTAATAATAATTATTTATTTTAGCCAAAGTGATGTGTCAAGTGACTAGGTTTATGAGGTGGACTAGGGGACTTAGTCATATTTAGGTGATTGTGTATTTAATTAAAATCACTTTAATAAGACTAATTAGAAGACTTAGGATAGAGGAATAGACTATAGTGAATTTACTAAATAAATTGAATAATCTATTTAATAAATAAAGGAAATGAATATTAATTAAATAATAAATATTTAATTAATTCATCAAGTCAATATCAATTAAATAATAAATATTTAATTAATTAATAAAATCATTTTTAAGTGTATACACTAACAAACCAAGCCCACCAGAGGCCTTAGGGAGATAATATAATTCTCATGCCACTCTGTGAAATCCATGATGATCAATACCAGAAGCCCAAATGAAATCCCACACCAATTTCTCGAGCTTCTGGTAAGAAGCTTTTGAAGGAGCCCAACAAGTGTAGTACACATGTGTAGCAGCCAAGACTTTGGAGCAGATATGAAACTTCCCAGCGAGAGAGAGTGGCTTGGTGATCCAATAGGTAAGCTTCTTTTCAATTTTAGCTTAAACAACATTCCATAACTCTGTAGAAGTAGCTTGAAAGGCAAAAGGAATGTCGAGGAAACAAAAAAAATTTCCCATGTTGAATCCTGAACTATCCAAACTAAGAAAACTAGGGCAGATCGTGAAAGGTAGATTGCCTAAAGCATAAGGTTTTATGCCACTAGACGACAGAACCAGAGGCCAGACAAAAAGTGTCTAAACACTGCAAGGTTGCCTAGATATTTTATTCATCCTCTTCAAGAGTGAGAAATGAATCATCGGCAAAATGGTCATTGACCAATTGCTAGGTAGAATCTAGTAAAGAAATCCCACGAACTTGGCCCATAGAAATGGAATGAGCTAACAAATAGCCAAAGCCTTTAGCTATCAAAACATACAAGGCAAGATCTAGAGGACAACCTTGCCGAATGGATCGCAAAATCCCAAAAGTAGAGGAGTGTCTACTATTAATGGTGATGCAAGTTGAGGCATCCCAAAAAAGCATCTGCACAAATTGAAGAAATCTGGGGCCAAAACCAAGAGTGCAAAGCATAGCTAAAATAAAAGGCCATTCAATACGGTCATAAGCTTTAGCAAAATCAATTTTAAGAAAAAGGGCTTTCTAGTGAGAGTTACGAGCTCATTCCATACCTTCCCAAACCGCAATGATATTATCAAGAATAAATCTTGATTTATAAAACCAGTTTGCTCCAGCCGAACAATTTGAGGCAGGATGTGACAGATCTTGAGAGCCAGAACCTTAGCAAGGATCTTGTAAGAGACATTGAGCAAGGTAATAGGCCACCAATTGCAGATATCCTTTGGGTCCTAATATTTGGGAATAAATTTAATATTACCTTTGTTGATGATGTCCCCCAGAGACTAGGAATGGTAGGCTTCAAGGTAGACCTGGTGCAAATCAGGACCAATAGCATCCCATAGGGCTCTATAAAACTCACCGGGAAAGCCATCACATCTTGGGGCTTTATCATCATCCATGGAAAAAATAGCTTCACAAAGATCCTGTAAGGTAAGAAGTTGATCACAGAAAGCATGTTGAGAAGAGGAAACACATTGAGGCACAATAGCAATGCAATCAACAAGAGCTTGATCGTTGGTAGGAGAAAATCCTTGAGTGGCAAAAACTTGTTTGTAATGACGAACAAAGGCCTACAAGATATCAGGAAGCTCTGTGAAAAGGGATTGACCTTCTTTAATCCTAGTTATGCCCACATTGGTGTGATGGGTGCGAAGAGCAGCAAAAAATTCTTTCGCGGCTTGATCTCTGACTTTTAACCAGTGCATTCGAGCTTTGATCTGAGCACCTCTGGCAGCAAAATTGTATGCAACTTGCTTCTGATGACATATCTTGGCAAGGTGGAGTTGTAGGTCTAGATTGAAAGGATCATGAGCTAAGGCCTCCATGGAAACATGAAGAGCTTTGATGTTGACATCATAAGATCTACGGTGATATTTGGCAAGTTGCCTACCATAAATGTGCATAAAATGTGTCGTACATAGGATGACATCATTCCACCATTGAATCCAGCCAGGTGATTGTGACAGTCAAGGATCAAGGTTCCAAAGCCAATGAATGTGGGCCACCGTGGAGGGGTGGTGAAGAACATAAGTATTAAAAAAAATGAGTGGTGGGAGGCCGTGACTTAGTTGTCTACCAGACAATATTAAATTGTATGGGGAAATGATCTGACAATGTCACATCAACAAGAGGAGTAACTGGTAAGGCTTGCTTTTCAGAAAAAGAGGAAAAAGATTGTGCAAAAATCATAGCATGATCAAGCCTTTTATGAATTATGTCAGAAGAGGCTCTAAAATTAGACCAAGTGTGTCAAACCCCATCTAGACGGCGATGACCAATATTGGTATCAAAAAGGCCTAATTTATTACGCATGTAGTACCATACTTCTCTCTCACCAACTATCCATCAAAAAGGCAAAAGGCCATCCTTGTCAAAAGCCACTATGACCATATTAAAGTCACCACAAAAAAGCTAAGCTATAGGAATCTGCAAGCCAATGCCAAAGGTTAGATCTCTCAATAGCATCATAAACATTAACTATGCCAAAAGAATAAAAAAGTGTCATTTGAGTGAAAATGAAACTAAAGACACATGGAATTAATTGCAAGGTGGAAAACATTCACAGGGAGGCGAAGGCATAACAAATATTTTTAGTTTTAATAAAGCAAAGTGCAACTCAGTTTTGGGAGAATAAGCTAATGATATTTTGTTGTAATTAAAATAGGCAAATATTTCTAAAGCTGATATTTTGCAAATCAAAGGCAATTGAAAATAATAGGGAAAGTAAGGATTCATGATTCCAAGTAGGGAAGAATATGTAGAGTGTCAACAATGACAAGGAAAATCAAATTTTAGGAGAACATTGTTGGCATAATTGATGTAGATGAGATGAGTAAGTATGTTGTTGGCTTGATGATGTGTTTTGTCAGTTATGTTCTTTTCATTGATGTCAACTTAGGTGTTCCTGGTTGACTATGTTTTTGATGTACCAAGTTATGATGGAAAATATGAATTGAGTGTTATGTTGTGAATTATGGTGTGCAATTAGGCACATATGTTCTAGAAGTGTGTAAAATGTTATATCTATGATCACACGTGTATGATGAGTATTGTGAAGTTACAATCAGTGAAGTGGAAAAAAGAAATTGGTTTAGCAATGAAGGAATAGAGAACAAAGATTTGATCGATGTGTCCCACCGGAATGGAATTATGATGCAGAGGCTAATGATCAATTAACTTCCAAGACCGAGAGGCTCCACATCTTAATTCTACACTCACTCAACTTTACCCATTCATTCACAATTGGTTTGATTTTGTGACTATCCCCAAACCACTAATGCTTCACTTCCTTCAATAACCTACCAACTAGGATCAATCCCTATGGATCCATCACTTATCTTCTCACAAAGAGGAACTACCTACTCATTCCCCACACAAAACTAATATATTTACCAAACCAATCTACTATGCATCCCCATACAACACCTAATCCCTTCACAAAACTTCCCCAACACATTCATGAAGGAAATTCCTCACAAATTGCCATGTCACTGCCCCTTGCATAGACCCGTACACAGTCACCAATAACTTTTGAAATAAATATTATTTTCAAAATACCTCCAATGATGATGTGTGCCATTTGGTTCTCTCTAACATATCTCAAATTCAGAATGATCCAACAGTGAACTTGGGAGATATTGCCCCCGCACTGATTTGTATTTTTCTGGAACGGTCATCTTTAACTTTCTTCAACATTGTATGATCCTCCCTTCAATCTCCCATCCATCCCTACATACAAACACTCAATGGAACATATAGTACATGGATTAGGTCTCTCCCATAAGACACATTCACCACAGAAAGTGGGAGAGCCTAGGCATCATTATAACTTCAAGAAGAAATTATTGATTGCACCAACAACTTGCCTGGAATAGTCAATGTAAATGACTAAGATTCTTGCCTTTAAACCTCAAAAAATAATAAACCAAAGCATGGGAATGAACAATACTCAAACCATTACTATCCTAATTCATTCCCAATCAATATTTCTTCCAACAAAGAGTTTAACAATCCACAATAAGGGACTATTCCCTCACGGCAGAGAACATGGAAATTTGCAGAGAATTAATTTTGTATTGAATGAAACTTCATTACATTTCTTTTTCTTCGATACAAACTCACTAATAACTCTCTAATAATCCCCTCTTCCTCAAAGACTCACACTCACACAACCAAAATAACCTTTCCCAACCGGTTACCCAATGTAACTTCCTCCTAACTAACAATCAGTCAGTTTTATGTCTATTACAATTAGTATATGGATTATATTTGTTTATATTGTTGTCAAGTTGAAAACATGGTTGTCAAATGGAAAACTCACATACTTTAGCATTTATATCAACCTTTTCAAAGGTTCTTAGGAATCCCATCCTAACTCTTAAAGCCTTAAACCCTTACTAAACCCCATACATAAGCCTTTTAGGCCTATTTTTCCATTTTTGGGCAAATTACATATTTAGGCACTTCAAGTGCATTACATCCATTTTAATGGCTCTATTGGCCATTTTACATCCATTATAGATCTTATAGGTCTTTAGGTCAGTCCTCTAATTTAGGATAAACATAATGACCCCTAGGTACATTTTAAGTTTAACCTTATAAAAGCCATTAAGGCTTACATCATTGATCTTATTACAACATGATTAGTATATGATCAAAACATCATTGCATGACCATTACTGATCTATTACATTATAAAATTACCCTTGATGGCCATGTTGTCTTCAACTCCACCCAAGGATCTATCAGTGACCCTGGTGTACTCCTTCGGTCTTTCTATGACCTTGGTGCTCTTGCACCATACTCCTCAACTTGGAAACTTTCCAAGTCCTCTTGGAAATCCTACAAGCACAAACATGTCAAGAAACAAAATATTTTGATCTTCACCTTTGATTTATAAAGATCCACATTAAGGATCCATGGCATCCTTGCATGATGCTACTCTAACATGTACTCAACCATCTGCAAAATATGATTGCCTCCTATGGGCAAAATGCAAACCATATTCTGATCCTCATTCTCCATTTCTTCTTTAGCCTCCCTCCATGAGACTACTGATGCAATCTTTAACTTTGCTTCATCTTCCAATATTGATTCTCTCCTCATAGAGACCAATGCATCTTGCATATCATGCCTCTCCTCTAGGCATTCCAAGCTATCTTCAACATTCATGGCTGCTTCTTTAGCCACACTCATGACCCCATAGGAAAGTTCATTTACCCCTACTGCCACCTGTTGTTGGTCTTCCTACTCATGCCTCTCTCCTTGGCATACTGACAATTCACCGGTCATCTTGGATCCCTCTTCAACCATACTCTCATGCTTCTCATCATCATTTATCACCAAAGGACACATCATTTCCCCTACCTACAAATTGTTTTCAGTTTCAAGCTGCCCTTCAAGACGTGAGTCAATGCTGCCTTCATCAGCAACTTCATCTTCAATCTTTGATTTAACCTCTAGAACATCTTTTCTCCTAGGTTCCTCCATCTCTTCATGAACAATCTACTTCTCATATTCTTCATCTTTATCTGCTGCTTTTTCTAGGAGTAATGCTATCTTCTCCCACTTCTCAATACTCTTATCCAAAGCCTCTTCAAGGTTCTTTAACCTTTCTTCCTCTTGCCTCCTCTTGGCTTCCTCTCTTTCCTTCTTTTCTTGGTCCCTTTTCCTCTCATATTCCATGTACTCTTTGAAAGTTTAGTACATCTTCTTCTTTGACTTTGTTAGTAACATCTTCACACAAATCTAGGATTTTTTTGATGTAAAGCCACCACTTTGGAACACTCTCAGAGGATAATTCAACTCTAAGCATCAACAAAGGACTCTAAATCTTCCAAACCCCATACCTTTCGCTCACTCTGATACTACTTGATGTAGAGGCTAATGATAAATTAACTTACAAGATCAAGAGGCTCAACATCTTAAGTCTACACTCACACAACTTTACCCATTCATTCACAATTGGTTTGATGTTGTGGTTGTCCCCAAACCACTAATGCTTCACTTCCTTCAATAACCTGCCAACTAAGATCAATCCCTATGGATCCATCACTTATCTTCTCACAAAGAGGAACTCCCTACTCATTCCCCACACAAAACTAATATATTTACCAAACCAATCTACTATGCATCCTCATACAACACCTAATCCCTTCACAAAACTTCCCCAACACATTCATGAAGGAAATCCTCACAAACTACCCTGTCACTGCCCCTTGCATAGACCCATACACAGTCACCAATACCTTTTGAAAGAAATATTATATTCAAAATCCCTCTGATGAGGATGTGCAGCATTTTTTTATCTCTAACATATCTCAAATTTAGAATGATCCAACGGTGAACTTGGGAGATATTTCCCCCGCACCAAACTGCATTTTTCTGGAATGATCATCTTCAACTTTCTTCAACATTGTTTGATCCTCTCTTAAATCTCCCATCCATCCCTTCATACAAACACTCAGAGGCACATATAATACATGGATTAGGTCTCTTCCACAAGACACATTCACCATAGAAAGTGGGAGAGCCTAGGCATCATTATAACTTCAAGAAGAAATTGTTGATTGCACCAACAACTTGCCTAGAACAGTCAATGTAAATGACTGAGATTCTTGCCTTTAAACCTCACAAAACAATAAACCAAAGAATGGGAATGAAAAATACTCAAACCATTACTATCCTACTTAATTCCCAATCAATATTTCCTCAGCAAAGACTTTAACAATCCACAACAAGGGATTATTCCCTCACAACAAAGAACGAGGAAATTTGCAGAGAATTAATTGTGTATTGAATGAAACTTCATTACATTATTTTTTCTTCGATACAAAATCACTAATAACTCTCTAATAGTCCCCTCTTCCTAAAAAACTCACACTCACACAATGAAAATAACCTTTCCCAACAGATTACCCAATGTAACTTCATCCTAACTGACAATCAGTCAGTTTTATGTCTGTTACAATTAGTATATGGATTATATTTGTTTATATTTTTGTCAAGTTGACAACATGGTTGTCAAATGGACAACTCACGTACTTTATCATGTATATCAACCTTTTCAAAGGTTCTTATGAATCTCATCCTAACTCTTAAAGCCTTAAACCCTTACTAAATCCCATACATAAGCCTTTTAGGCCTATTTTTCCATTTTTGGGCAAATTACATATTTAGGCACTTCAAGTGCATTGCATCCATTTTAATGGATCTATTGGCCATTTTACATCCATTATAGACCTTATAGGTCTTTAGATCACTCATCTAACTTAGGATCAACATAATGACCCCTAGTGACCCCTAGGTACATTTTAAGTTTAACTTTATAAATGCCATTAATGCTTACATCATTGATCTTATTACAACATGATCAGCATATGATCAAAACATCATTGCATGACCATTATTGATCTATTACATTATCAAATGACCCTTGATGGGCATGTTGTCTTCAACTCCACCCAAGGATCTATCAGTGACCCTGGTGTACTCCTTAGGTCTGTCTGTGACCTTGGTGCTCCTACACCAAATTAGGTGTTGTGGTCAGAGTTAAGGGATCTTGATGATATTATTGGATTTCTGTTGCAATCACAACAAGATTAATGATTGGTGGATAGAGTTACAAGATTCTAAAGTTTAGGACAGTGAAGAATGAATGGAAAATTTTCAAAGAACAATCGGTTAGATCCTTTACTGTTGATGGAAAATGAGTTTGCGAAGATAGTAAAGTATCCCAAATTATGTGATGACATGTCTAAGATGATGTGGAATGTTATGTATGATTCTTATTGGTCGATTTGATTGATAATTAATGAAGAGGTGTATGAACCTAAGAAAGTGTAATATGTTTAATTTTTCTTTGTCAAATCGATAGTGGGATGGATCTGGAGGCCGACATGAAGTTGAAATTCTAATTGTTTATTGGTAACATGTTTTAGGGTTGAAAGATTGAGTGAGAATCAATTGTAACGATGATTCAAATGTAATTTGGGTCTTATTCAACCTAGTAAGTGAAGAACATATATATTAGGATAAGTGTGTGGAAGAGGCAAATCATGAATACAAGAGTGTGATTGCAATGTTTGGATGTTCTGCATGTGAAGAAGACATTGAGTTTAAACCAGATTTGTACTAGTAGAGGAGGAGTTCTATTTTTTTAGATCATTATTATTGGTGTTCCCGAATAGTTGCAGTAGGCTAAATCCCTTAATCGAGTAGATCCTAGCAGATCTTTTTATAAAATCCTTTAATGGGGTGGCACTTTAGCTAGTGTCTAAAATCCTTTAACAAGGCTACTTCTAACAAGGTAAAGCTCCTAATAGGGTAAAGCTTTTAACAAGGATAGAGATAAATCCATTAACCGGGTGACTCTTAACAGGGTCTATTTATGATAGCCCTTTGTTGGAAGACTCCTTCCTGTTGATACACCTGTTGTCGTTATTTCTTCTGGTCCTATTAAGTCCCCCTCTTCGGTGGGTGCTGGCTCTGGGAGCATTAAGGTTACTGATTTGGTTGAGTTTATCTCTAGATTCTGCTAGTTCTAGTGGGCCTATTTTTGATAGCCCTTTGTTGGAAGACTCTTGTCTTCCTATTGGTACACATGTTGTTGTTATTTCTTCTAGTCCTATTGAGTTCCCCTCTTCAGTGGGTGCTGGCTCTAGGAGTGTTAAGGCTACTGATTTGGTTGAACCTGTGCAGTGTGTTGGTACCTTATTGGGTGTTGAGGTTTCAGAGTTGGAATCCTTATGTTGGCAGGCTAAGGCCTCTAAAGTGGAGGAAGGTTGGATTACGGTTAAAGGAAAATCTTCCAAAAAATCATCGCCTTCCTTTGATATGACTCTTGGGTCCCATAAGAAAGGGACCAAGGGATAATCCTATTGTTGGATTTTTCTCTGGATTGCGGCTTTCCAATGGTTATCTTTTGGTAGTGATCTTTGCGCTTCTCTTGGGTGTCTGGCTTTTTCTTTGGTTCAAGCCTTTGTCCCTTTTCGACAGTCCTTTTGTTGTCATTTTGGTTGTCTAAGTCTGTTGTGCTCTCTTTCTCTATTTTTCTTTGTAGGGATGAGGGCCCCTAGTTTTTTTGTGTTTAGTTCTACCTTTTGGATTTGATCAGTAATGCCTATCTTTTGATCTTTTTGTACAAGGTTTCGGGACCTTTCAAATCCTTTTTTTACCTAATTAGAATAGGGTTAGTTGTTAATCAGACATTACTGTAAGCTTTTAATAGGGCTAAGCTCTTAACTGAGTGTGCTCCATAAGAGTATATTTTTCTTAGTGGGTGCCATCCCCACTATGGTTTTTCCCAACTTGGGTTTCCATGATAAAAATTCTAGTGTTATGTGTTGAATTTTTGTGGATGCTTAATTTATAAGGTATGTTTATCACAAGTAAAAGTTACTTACTGCATGCATGTGGTGAAGTTTTGAAGAATAAATTTTATCAGATCTGATTTGGTTTTTGTTGTTAGATTACTAATTCACCCCCCATCGCAGTAATCTTAAGGCCTGATTATTCTAAAAATTGGTATCAAAGAAAAGGTCCTCTTGGTGATAAGCTTAATAGCTTGGGGAAAACATATGATTGACAAGATGTTCAAAAATGATGCTCACAAGTTCATAAAAGATAAATACCTAGTATGGGAAAACATGATGGAGTTATACATAAGAGGTATGGATGATCAATACTAGAACCATGTTGAAACTCAATATATTGTGCCTCAGGAAACCCTAACTATAGATCAACTAAAGGAGAAGCAAGAGAACATACAAGCACAAGAAGCCATAGTAAGTACACTTTTTGATATTAAATATATTGATGTAAAAGGACTTCAAACATCTTATGAGGTTTGGAATAAAATTGAATTAATCTATGGAGGTGACAATAATTTGTAAAAGGCAAGAGAAAAAATTCTCATAGGAAATTTTGACAACATGAAAATGGTAGAAGGAGAAAATATTGCTCAGTATGGTGCAAGAATCAAAGATTTTGTTGCTACAATCAGAGGTGCAGGTGGTACCATGGAAGAAGAGGTTGTGATAAGTGAGATTCTAAGAACCTTGTTACCTTCTTATGCCATTATAGTGTTGGCAATTAATGAACATAAAACATTTGAAAAGGTGACCGTTGATGGACTAATAGGTAAACTTACTGATTTTGAGCTTAATAATTATGATAACAGCATTCTGAAGGTTGAAACTACTTTTAAGGCTTCTATGGTAAGTGTTCCTACAAGAAAAGGCAAAGAGTTGATGATTGAATTTGATAGTTTGTCTAGTTTCACTAGGGATAAGAGAAGAGAGGGACAACTTGAAGCATTGATAGCAGGGAGGTTAACTAGAGGAATCGGTAAGTATAAAAGCCAACTACCTTTAAAATATTTCTCCTGTAACAAGATTGGTCACATTGTTGCTAGGTGTCTTAATGGATAACAAAAAAATGATAAGGACACATACAAGAAGTACAAAGGAAATCCAAATAAACAATCTTATATGGTTGCAGATGAAGGTGTAACCGATGAGGAATCTAATGACAATAATGAAGAAGAAATTGTTTTTGTTTCTATAAAGGAAGATCATCGTGCAGGAGACAAAGAAGGTGAAAAAGCACTTGTTTCACATATCAGATAGAATGATGACTGGGTCATATACATTGGGTGCTCACATCACATGACTGGTGATAAAAATAAGGTTATTAAACTCAATGAATATGATGGTGGTGTTGTGAGATTTGGAAAAAATTCACCCTACTTAGTGAAAGGTAAAGGTACTATCTCCCTTAATGGAAAAATTATTGCAGATGATGTCTATTATGTTGAAGGATTAACACATAACTTATTGAGTGTGGGTCAACTTAATGACAAAGGATACCAACTTGAGTTTAAAGGAGGAATGTGCATGAACATTAGAAGTTTCGGTGGTGAGATTTCTACTGGAAGACAAACCAAAGGTAACCTATTTCAATTTAACAATTCAATTAGCAGTTGTTTGGTTGATAGGATTGAAGATAGAAGATTATGGCATAGAATATTATGCCATGTCAACTTTGATAGCTTGGTGAAGGTAAGAAAGAATAATGCAGTAAGATGATTGCCAAGACTTGTGAAACCCAATAACCTGATGTGTATAGAGTGTCAGCTTGGTAAGTTAACTAGTACATCTTTCAAAAGAAAATCATATTCATCAAAGAATTTACTTGATTTAGTACATAATGATTTGTGTGGTCCTATGAGACAAAAGAGTTATAATGATGATAGATACTTTATCATATTTATTGATGATTATTCAAGATTTATGTTGGTTACATTTCTTAAGGAGAAATATGATTCATTCAATAAGTTTAAGGCTTTCATAGCACTAGTGGAGAAGGAATTAGGAAAAGGTATGAAATGTTTAAGATTGGATAGATGAGGTGAGTTCACAGTAGATGAGTTCATGAAGTGTTGTGAAGATAATGGTATAAAAAGACAAATGTCTTGTCCGAGAACTCCTCAACAAAATGGTGTTGCAAAAAGGAAGAATAGAACAAAAGTCAATGCTATAAGTACTATATTGATACATGGAAATGTTCTGAAGATCTACTAGAGAGAAGCAATCAGTACTATTGTTTATAATTTGAACCAAGTACAAATGAAGAAGGGAATTGACAAAACACCGTATGAATTATGGTATGGTCATTCTCCTAGTGTAAACTATTTCAAAAAATTTGTAAGTAAATGTTAAATAAAAAGAGATGATTTTACTGGAGAATTTGATCCCAAAAGTGATGAAGGCATATTTTTGGATTATTCAACTAAGACAAAGGCCTATAAATGTTTTAACAAAAGGACTAATTGTGATTAGTGCAAACCTAATCTATCTTGAAAGGCTTAAACATGTCAAACATTAGTTAAACAATATATACTTAAACTATTACAGAAAGTTATTCACAAAGTCATTCAGATAGAGCCTAAACGGGAGCACCCTATCACCGTTTGATTTGCTCTAGCTTTAGGGATGTGGGTGTGCTCTCTATTCACATGGAGCAGGTCCCTAATGATGATTAGGGGGGATTTGGATCATTCAAGGACCATGGACAGTCTATAATGGCATAGAATCAGGTATAGAAGACCTGATTTTCCCCTAGAGCCCAAGGAGCCTAAATGGAGCTAAGATGCAAATTAAGCTACATGATGCTTATGCTAAGATTGTTTTTAACCAAATAGAGATGTGATGATGATGATATTATATGAAAAACAATGAAAAAAACTAGGTTAATCCATTATTGCTAAGCTATGATGTGCTAGAAAGCTTAAAGAAAATAATGAAATCTAACAACTAGGATTGATTATGCTAAAGATAGAACTAAATTAGCATGATAAAAATGCATGAAGATGAAAGACTAAGCTAATAATTTTCACTTGGAAGGAGGAGTATTTATAGGATTTCCTAAGGGCTTGGGTTAGGAGGATGAGTTAGGGTTAGGGGTAAGTTTTGGGCTAGAGTAAGAGGTATAGTTTGGGGTATGGTAAGGTTTAGCTTGGGTTAGGGGTTGCTCACACATGTGTGAGCAACACTAGGGAAGTGTGAAAGGGGAACATGTGTGGAAGAAGAGACATGGGTCTCTTTATGAGGTTGTAAGAAGCCTTAAAGAGTGTGGAAGGCTTTGAATGAGCGTGTAAGGCTCATTAGGGGAAGGGTTTGACCAAAAGTCAAGGAGACTTGGATTAGCTTAGGAAAAGTAGGTAATTTCTCCTAAGTAGGTTTAGGGAAGATTTAGGGAAGATTGGAAGGGTTTAGGAAAGGATAGAAGGTTCTAGGTTTTGAAGGCTTTAAATAAATATGAAATTTATTTAGGGATTATGACATCATTTATTGAATATTGATTCAATAAAGATAGGAAAATCATTCAAATTTGATTTAAATACTTTTGGGAAAGATTCTTTAATTAAAGATGCTTAAATAACATAAAGGAAATTAATGGCATAAAAATATATTAATTAATTAAATAAATAATTAATTAACAAATGATGATGTCATCAGGGGTTTTTCAGAAAAATAAAAATACTTTATTTTCTAAAGGAGTTTTAGGTGTCTACACTAATAAAATGATTGAAAGTGCTAATGTGAAGATTGATGGATTTCCTAAGAAAACTAAGGAAACAAGAAAAAAGGATACAAAAGATGATTGAGGAATAGAGTTTATTGAACTAGAAGAGCCTAAAGCAATAGAGCAGAATAATGAGAAATAAGTAGTACAAATGACAAAATAATAAGTTCCTAGGTCTGAACCAGTAATCCCAAGGTATATGAAAAGGAATCATTCTTTTGATCAAATAATTGGTGATAAGAATGCATGTGTATTGACAAGAAGTAAGATTAGAGAAAGAACATGTCTGATATCACAATTTGAGCCCAAAACAGTAAAGGAAGCAATTAAAGATGATGATTGGGAGAGAGAAATGCATGAAGAATTGGATCAGATTGAGAAAAATGAAACTTGGACTCTTGTTCCAAGGCTTGAAGACAAAAATGTGATAGGTACAAAATGGGTTTTTAGGAATAAATTAAATGAGGATGGTGAAGTGATTACAAATAAAGAAAGACTTCTGTGTAAAGGATATGCACAAGAAGAAGGCTTGGATTATGGTGAGACATTTTCTCTTGTAGAAAGATTGGAAGGTGTTAGGATATTAATTTCTTATGTTGCATTCAAGAATTTCAAAGTCTATCAAATGGATGTGAAATCAGTATTTTTGAATAAAATTCTAGAGGAAGAGGTCTACATTGAGCAACCAAATGGATTTGTATTGACCAAGGATAAAAACATGGTATGTAAACTTCAAAAAGAACTGTATGGTCTGAAGTAAGCCCCTAGAGCAGGGTACAAGAGATTGAACTCTTATCTGATTAGGATTGGTTTCAATAGGACTTTTGATGATAGTAATGTTTACTTTAAGGATGATGGTGAAAAGACATTAATTGCCAAAGTCTTTGTTGATGAAATAATTTTTGGTGGTGATGATGAGACGAGTATGTCTTTTGTTGATGAGATAAAAAAAGAATTTAAAATGTCAATGATAGGAGAAATCAAATTCTTCTTAGGACTAGGTAGGTATCATAGTTGGACAATAGAATATACATATGACAATCAAAATATGTGAAGGATGTGTTGAATACTTTTGGCATGGAAGATTCTAAACTAGTTGGTACCCCTATGATTACAAGTTTTAAACTATCTAAGGATGATGAATTTGAGTCTGTTGATGTCAATTTATACATATTCATGATCATAAAGCTACACTATATTGTACATAGTAGACTAGATATTACACAAGTAGTTGGCATAGTTACAAGGTTTCAGTCAAAGCTGAAGGAGTCACACATGGTTGAAGTAAAGAAAATCTTTAGATATCTGAAAGACACTGTGGATTATGGATTATGGATTATGATATGCTAATAAAGGTGATTTTTCACTAGGTGTTTTTACTGATGTTGATTGGGTAGGTAATATAGATGACCGAAAGAGCACAAGTGGTGGTGCATTCTTTTTAGGTGGTAGGATTGTGCCTTGGACAAACAAGAAACAAAATTTCATATCTCAATCTATAGTTGAAGCAGAATATGTGACTGGATCTATCAATTGCACACAAGTAGCTTGGACGAAGCAAATTTTAGAAGGGATTAAGGATAAGGTAAAAAAATTAGTGACAATGTATTGTGATAATACTAGAGCTATAAACATTTCCAAAAACTTGGTTATGCACTCGAAGACCAAGAACATTTCTATTAAGTATCATTTCTTGAGAGAATAGGTGCAGGATAAAGTGATGAGTTTGGAGTAAATTCCAACTAAAGAGAAATTTGTAGATATCTTGACCAAACCACTTCCTAAGTATACTTTTGAGTATCTCAGAGGTAAGTTGGGGGGCATGACCCTAGCTACGAAGAATTAAGATGCAAATGTTGCATCAATCCAAAGGGTATTACTATTTTATTTTTCAGTGGATTGATGTAAAGGGGGACTACTCCTTAGGGGAAGGATTCAGATAGATGAAGTCTTGAGAATTATGGTGTATTTTTCATTGTTGTCAATGGGGGAGAAGAACTATGATAATAACTACCAAGAAAGGGGGAGAATAGAAGAGTAGCAAAAGGAGAGATAAACTATGAAGAGAAGATGGACATGGGGAGAGAAGTTGTTGAAAGGCTAGGAATGTTGTCAGTTTGTTTGTTGTCATTTGATAAAGATGAAGGTGAAGTGTTGTGGTTCAAGAACATGTTTGGTATTGCTTGGTGCATTTCCATCAATGTCAAAGGAGGACATTTTTGGCATAATTGATGGAGATGAGAGAGTAAGTTATATGGTATTGGCTTTATGATGTGTTTTTTTGATTATTTTGTTGTCATTGATGTTAACTTAGATGTTCTTGGTTGACTATGGTCTTGATGTACCAAGTTATGATGGAGAAGATGAATTAAGCGTTATGTTGTGAATTATGGTGTGTGGTTTGGTACATATGTCTAGAAGCATGTAAAATGATATATCTATGATCACAAATCTGTATGATGAGTATTATGCAAGTTACAATCAATGAGATGAACATAGGAAATTGGTTTGATAGTGAAGGAATAGAGAAGAAAGATTTGATCGGTGTGGACCACAAGAATGGAATCGGGTGTTGCAGTTGGAGTTAAGTGATCTTGATGACATTATTGGATTTTTGTTGTAATCAAATCAAGATTGATGATTAGTGGATAGAGTTACAATATTTTGAGGTTTAGGATAGTGAAGAAGGAAAAGAACAATGAAGAACAATTAGTTAGATCCTTAACTGGTGATCACAGATCATTTTACAAAGATGGTCAAGTATCCCAGATTATGTGATGACATGGAATGTTAGGTATGATTCTTATTGGAATGTTAGTTATGAAAGTGTAATATATTTTATTTTTCTTTGTCAAATTGATGGTGTGAAGGATTTGGAGGCCGACATGAATTTGAAATTGTAATTATTTATTGGTAACACATTTTAGGGTTGAAAGATTGAGCGAGAATCAATTGTAATGATGCAATTCAATTGTAATTTGGATCTTAGCCAACCTAGTAAGTGAAGAACATGTGTGTGTGTGTGTGTGTATGTATGATGTATGAGGAGAAGTGTGTGGAAGAGGCAGATCGAGAATACAGGAGTGTGATTGCAGTGTTTGGATGTTCTACATGTGAAGAAAAGATTGAGCTTGAACTAGATTTGTACTAGCAAAGGAAAAGTGCTATTTTCTCATATCATTATTCTTGTTGTTCCCTAATAGTTGTAGCAGGTTAAATCCCTTAATTGGGTAGATCCTAACAAATCTTTTTTGTAAAATCCTTTAACATGGTGGTACTTTAGGTAGTTTTTGAAGTCCTCTAACAAGGCTACTTCTAATAGGGTGAAGCTCCTAATAGGGCTAGAGGTAAATCCCTTAACCAAGTGGCTCTTAATAGGGTCTGTTCTTAATTGGATATTATTGTAAGCTTTTAATAGGGCCAAGCTCTTAACCAGATGTGCTCTAGAAGAGTGCATTTTTCTTAGTGGGTGTCATCCCTAGTGTGGTTTTTCCCAAGATGGGTTTCCATAATAAAAATTTCGTTGTTATGTGTTGAATTTGTGTGGATGCTTAATTTATGATGTATTTTTATCATAAGTAAAAGTTTTTTACTGCATGCATGTGGTAAAGTTTTGAAGAATAAGTTTTATGAGATCTGATTTGGTTTTTACTGGTAGATTACTAATTCACCCCCCTTCCCCCTCTCAGTAATCTTAGGGCCTGATTTTTCTAACAAAAACAAGTGTCATCAATTTAGAAAATCAAGAGTCTTCTTATCCTCAATATATTCTCATTCTTTCTTCTTGGTGGGGGTTGTAAACTTCAGATTTGAAAAAGGGTAGAGTAGAGAAATGTGTAACCGAGAGCTAGAGTTTTTCTGTAGGCTATGAGTGTTTATATTTAACAGTAGCGTAAGTCAGTTTGAGCATATTGAAAACTTATTGCGGAAGTTGTCTCCATTTATTTTGTTAAATTACGTATAAATTAAAGTATTGAAGATGTTTTAATTTGTCACTGTAATTTCCTTACAGTTGTTTAATCTGTTTATGGTTTTCTTCTAGGAAGAATTAAATTCTATATTGTAGGTTATTGTGGGTTTGAGAGGAAAAATGGATTTGTAAAGTATGATTATGCAATAACAAAAGAGGTTGAAGTAATGTAAGGCATTAATGTTAAAAGGCTACTGATTCTTTGGTGTCTACTATCTAAATTTGTGCTCATGATATTAGATTTGACTCTATGCCCAATGGTTAGGCACTGATTTGTGATGTGTTTCAGATTTGGTTTAGAATTAAACAATTTCAAATTATTTTCCCTTTCATGCTTGTAGGGGTAGAGTTATGTTAAATTATATATGTTCTCAGTTGTAGTTAAAGAAAATGGGATAATGCGAGATTGGAGAAATATTGAATATCCATTATCTGTAAATCTAAGAACCATCCAATGTGTTGGTCTATAGTATGTCAATTAGTGTGAGTTATTTATCTATGCAAACCTAGAAGTAGGTACACATGCTTGAGTCTTGTGGAACTCAAAGAGAAGAAGGCTCATATGCCTTGTTAATATTGGGTTTTATTATCCTCAATTTGTACATGTTCTAGAGTTTGTGAGTTAGGTGAAGATCCCCAAGTCTAAGTCCCATATTCTCTTTTAGTATTAAGTGTAGCAAGAAAAAACACCAACATAAATGGAGACTCTATTGGGGATCCATGATATTATCCATTGAGAAAAAGTCAAGAGAGTTTTGAGGAATTTGAAAATCATTTTTAGATTTTGAGTTTTAGTCTGGAAAGTTCCGTAGTAGCATATCACTAGTACAAAAATAGAAATATATGATTAAATAAACTACTAAAAATTACATATAAATGACTAATTTCGATCACATGACCATTAGTAGTTTATTTCCAATCATTTATCTCATGACCAAATTTATGACTAAACTATTTTAGTCATTGATTTGGTCATTGATTTAGTCATCAATTTAGTCATTGATTGTTGTTAACTAGTCATTTATTTAGTCATGGTAGTTATATATTTAATCATATATTTAGTCATGTATTTAATCATTTCTTTAGTCATACATTTAATCCTTAATTTAGTCATATATTTAGTCATATAATTAGTCATATTAAGGAACAATGTAATCGAACCACCATTCTCCTACTTGTAAAGCGAGCGCTCTTCCATTGAGCTAGTACCCTTTAAAGAATAATCATACCATGTATACTAGTACTTTCTATTAAACATGATTTCAATTTTTTCCATCTATAGTTCAAGGGTAGAAAAGCATAAGGGGAGGATGACTAATGATACTCCAAACTCAATGGTAAAGTTATTAGAGTGTCTACAAGAGGTATTCATTGTCCTACATGGATACATTCACGTAAAGAAGAACACAATGATCAAGTGATACACATAGAGAAAGAAAGTGATTAACAAATATGTAATTGACATACCATGAAAAAGGAGTTGAAAATAATGACATGCAAAATAGTGATTTTTGAGATTAAAAGAACAATGTCATTATATGAGAGGACAGTTATAAGAAGATTTCAATGTTGCTAGATCATGAAGTTAAAAAGGTAGAAAACAATACTCACAAAGGATAAAACGTCACCTTATGATGAAGAAACATTGCTACAGTAATGAAAAGCTCTTTACATTGTCACAGTGAAATTTTTTTTAAAAAAATTACAGCTAAAAAGTAGTTACAAAGATTGAATCATGTTAAAAGATAATGTTTACTATTAAACAAGTCAAGAATTAATTAAAAAGAGATATCATGGTTCTTCTATGAGAATATATTCACTATTCTAGGGAATCAATAACTAATCCATCATGTATTTAATGTTCCTTAATATTCACTAACTGTTAAAAATATTCATTGACTTTTCAAAGGACAATAAAGAAGCATTGTTGTTATTCAAGTATGTAAAAAGTATGAGACAATGACCAAGGTAATTATTCTTGAGAATAGTTATCAATTTTGAAAAAGGTGTTGTATAATGTTGTCAATTGATGAAGAATGACTAGAAATAGTGTTTTCTATGTATAAGATAGTGACCTTATATTTTAGAGGTCAAAGATTAGCAAAGTGTCAAAATGATGAAAAGTGCAGCAATAAAGAGAAAATATAGAGACAAGCAACATACAAATATAGTAACAGAGATATATATTTTGTAAATTAAATAATAGGGATATCTAAGAAGAAAAAAATAGCGATGACAAGAAGATATCAGTACTAGATAAGGCCACTATTATGAAGACCTAATAGCAGATATTATTGGTAATGTGATAAAAAAATCATTTGAAATACCATATATTGGTAATGAAGAACATAAAGATATTCAAAATAGTGAGTATTCATGAAAAGAATACAATAAGGTCCAATAATGAAGTCACAATGATGGACATTCATGAGGAATCACTGCAAAAGACAACAAGGAAGATTGAATATGAAGATGGTGAATGAGGCTTCTAAAAATGGTACTAATGGTACTGCCTACATTTCATGTATCCATGGTCTACCAAGAAGTATGTTGTATGCAAGTGGAAGATCTAAGAATTGACAAATAATATCCCTTTAACTAGGACCCACTCGGATGGGTAAGACCACCATACCTTTAGAAGCGCATTCCTCTACATCGTATGCTTTAATTATGATTTTTCTTGTGGGATCAATAGCATGTTATGAGAAGCCAAGTGATTTAATCAAATTGAATGTACATATATTCAAACCTATCAAGACATGTTTTACTCTATGCTTATGTATAAGGACTTTTATGTGGAGAGGTTGGTTGTGAGGATGACTAACAGATTTATTATCTTCTTCTAAAAAGGTCAAGTAGTACTGGGAAGCAAGATGACCGAACATGGATTGGAATTTTTCTATGTCTAAGTCCTTGGGAATGTTAGCTTCCAAGAGGGCTTGATCAAGAATCTCTCGATGTGCAAGAGAGATTTTACACAATTCTAGAATTGATCCCTGAGTTGATGTGCATTGAAACTGATCAACCAGATTATAGTTATGTGTTGAAGATGTGGTTGTTGTTGTTTTAGACCATTGGGTCACTAGTTGTTTAGAAGAGGAGGACTTGAAGAACTCTCTCCTTGCAAGCTGACCTTTCCTTGGGATCGAGTCCCTACGTTGGAAGATTCAACTTGAGTATCACTCTTGATCTTAATAATGTTAATAGCATGGTTAGAGGACTCAAGCATGTGGATCACATTATCATTTTCTGAATAAGTGTAACCCACCTTATTGTCTTTTGGCTTAGAAGATTCCCCCTTTTCATACTTAGGAAAAGGCTCTTTAAAGGCCTTATGATCAATTTTTGTTTGAGAAGGATCAATCACAATAGTCTCATTACCAACCAAATCTTGGATTAAATTCTTGAGCTTCATGCAGTCATTAGTCTTGTGGCCTTTGTTGCGATGGTATTCACAATAGTGGTTATCGTTCCACCACTTAGGCTTAATCTTAGGATTATAGGGATTTGAGTTATTAGGCAATGTGATGATATTATCAGCCAAAAGTGTCTTGAGAGAATTTTCAGGCAACTCTCCAAGTGGAGTGAAATCTTGCTTAGGTCTAGACATCCAAGGTCTATCCCTATTACCTTCAGATTTAGATCTTGATTAAGTACTCTTATTAGCCTTTTCTACTTGAATAGTAGTGGAGAGGTTGAATGTTGGCTCTTTGGATTCGCTAGAAGTAGATGTGGAAGTTGTACCAAAAATTTTGTCGTTGACAATATCCTTAGTCTTAGTCCAAAATTTATGCTTATCCTTGTTGTGATGATTGTTAGAGGAAGATTTATTATATTTTTATTGTAGGGTGATTTATCCCTTTCGAACAAGGACAGCTTTTATGTTGATAGAAGACTCAAACAAATTTTCAAAGGATGTATGAGTCTGCATTTGCAAAGCATAGTTCATTTTTGGGACCAGGGTGTTTATAAATGTCATTTTTTTTAGTCTCAGGAATTTGATGAGGGTATCTAGCAAACATCATATGCCACCTCTAAAGGAAGGTAATGAAGGGCTCTCCAACATGTTGCTTCTTGTTGCATAGGTCAAGCATGGTAACAGTGTGAGATATATTGTAAGAGTATTGTTGGATGAATTTCTGAACCATCTCATTGAAGGTTTTAAAGCTAGGGGCAAGTGAGGTGATTTGGCTTATAGATTGATCACCAAGATTCCAAGGAAAGAGTCTCATGAGATAGCTTTGTTCATGCATGGACTTCATGCTGAGTGTGCAAAATTCTCTCACATGATCCTAGGGATCTCCATTGCCATCATATTTGCCATATTTATGAATTTCCACCTTGGGTGGGAAGGGTGGCATATAGAGGCCTTTGTCAAAGGGGAAAGGACATATGACTTCAATTGAATACTTATTGGATGATTGATCCTTGTCCTTTCTAAGTTGTGAGAGCTCATAGTGCAAGTCTTGGAGTTTTTTGTTGAGGATTGTAATAGGAGCTTCCTCCTCTTTGTGTATCAAATGCTCCACTTCAAAGTTATGGGGGGCATGATTTATACCCATAGAAGTCAAATGTAGAAAGTATGATCTATCTTTGTCCTGATTCATAAAGGCCTGCATCACCTTATGTAAATTTTTATCTTCTTGGCACTTTCTAATTTCTTCCTCTGTAGGTTCCTTGTATGAAGAAGACTCAGAATCATGCTTATTATGATTGCTCCAATCACATGTTGAAATGTTGGTTTGATCATGATACCCAATGTAGGTGAAGGGTATTAACTGGTAGATAGGGGTTTGATGTAAAGGTTCCTCACAAAAGGATGGTCCAGGGATATTGTCAACAACTTTCCCTTTTGGATCAGTGATAACCTTTTGGTAATGGCTACAAGTTATAGCTGGCATGGAAGGTGAGATTCAAAATTTGATAGTAACAAGGTTACAAAGCTAATGTCAAAAGATCTAGGTAATGATGGACCTGTCTCAAGGATAGGTAGTAAAGGTAGTTGAAAAAAGGTGTAAGGTATCAAGAATTAGGCTTAAATGCCTACTAGGGGATACTTTTGATCGAGTTGATGTAGCTATGAGAGCTAAGTACAAGGTAACAAGAATGAAGCTTGAATGCCTAATGAGGGGTACTTGTGACAAAGTTGAGAAAAGTTTGATTTTAAATAAGATGGGATATTCGAGACAAGAGCTAGAGCATTTTCAAGATCTTAAAACAAGAGAAAAGATAGATCAAATTACTAGAAAAGAACCAATTAGTTGTAAAATAACAGTTTTAACTATGCAGTTTTCTGATCTGAATGATAGAGAAGCTAAGAGAGTATCATATGGAAAAAGATATCAAGAATTAAGGACTTAATGCACACCTAATAACCAGTCAGGTATAGGATCATATGATGAACTCCAACACTAGGTGTGATGAAACTCCTAATGGCATGCAATAATGGTGAGAGTAAATTATCTCGTATGATTAAACTCAACACTAGGTGTGATGAAGCACTCATATTGTACAATGAAATGATGGGGAAAATAATATAATGTAGGAAAAGGACAATTTGCCACTATTTTTGAATAGTTTGACTAATCTAGACTGATTTGACCTCGGATATGTGACTGTGAGCAAGGCTATCTATATCTGTTTTGAAAGGCTCAAATCAGTCAAATGTTAAGTTCTAATCTAACATGAATCAATCCAAAACAAGAACATCTAAGCTAAGCCACCTTAGATTGAGCTAAAACAGATGCGCCCATGCACTGTTTGATTTGCTCATTTAAAGGAATGTGGGTATGCTCTCAAAGCACCTGGAGCATCTTCCTAATGCAGATTTGGAGGATTTAAGCTTCATGAAAACCCCATAAATGACACAATATTGGGTAGAACACCCAAAATTGCCCCTAAGGCTTCAAGAACTCAAGATTATGCAACTAATAATGATTAAGTAGATTTTTAAGCCCAAAATAGATGTGATATGATGTATGAACAAGAATCAAACTAAGTTAATCCATTAGTTCTATATTAAGATGAGCTAAAAATGCTTGAAAGTAAGCTAAATTAGAATGATTATGCTAAATCTAGAGCTAAATTAGCATGATAACAATGTTTGAAATAAAAGGTGAATGGATATTTTGCTCTTAGAAATGAGGAGTATTTATAGGCTTTTGGAAAGGTTTGGGCTAGGAGGATAGGTTAGAGTTTGGGGTAAGGTTAGAGTTTGAGTCAAGGGGATAAGGATGAAGACTTTCTAGAAGAGTCTAGGCTTTGGATGAGGATAAAGACTTTCTAGAAAAGTCTAGGCTTTCTAAGGATAAATATGGATTTTAGGAAATAAATAAAGTTTTATTTATTTCAAGGGTTTTAGGTTTGAGAAGATATTTATTAAAAATAAATTTAATAAACATGAGGATTAATATTTAATCTTAATTAAATATCTTGAGTTGGGATTAGGATTAGGAAATGATGGGATTAGCTTTTAATCGAAATTAAAGAAGGATTAGAAGATTCTAGAAGAGGTTAGTGGTCTTTAGGAATTTGGCAAGGTTTTGGGAAAAAATAAATAAATAATTTATTTTTTGGATTTTTGTGTCAATTTATTAATTAAATAATTAATAAATATGGAAAAGGTGTTTAAATAAGATTTAAACATTTTTGGGAGGGATTTCTTAATTAAATATTTTAAATTAAGATAAAGGGATTTAATGACATAAAAATAAATTAATTAATTAACAAATGATGATGTCATTAGGGATTTTTCAGAAAATAAAAATATTTTATTTTCTAAAGGATTTTTAGGTGTCTACATTTTGCCCCTCTTTGATGCGATGCCGCAAGTGGCATGACGTCAAAGACAAGAAAATAAGATGCCCCAAGCTAGAATTTAGAGGAATGAGGGATTGTGCCCCCTCGAGAAAAGAACGCAAGGAGTAAATGGTGTGGAATTTTCTCGAAAGGAAACAAAGAAGGAAGGACTTAGGAAGAAGGGGAGATAAAGAACCAAACTGCCAAGAGCAAAGATGGGTGAATGCAAGATGAGATGGAATGCAAAATGCAGGATGCAACTACATGAGAGATGCAAGATGCAAGATTAATCTATATGATGCAGGATGGGGGATTTAGGGAGCTCCATGCTTTGGATCTTTTTGAGAGCACAACCTAGTTTAATATAGCAACAATAGAGACCTGCCAAGGATACTGAGATCACAAGGCCTTGTCACCAGCATTGCATAGGACTGACGCTAAAAAGACACGTAGGGTTGCCCCAACATCACACATGAAACCCAGAGGAGGCATGGTGGAAATGATGCTGAAGAAACCACAAACACACGATTGACTCATAGGCAGAAGCAAAAGATCAAAAGACCTTGCCCCAAATTGTCTTCATTCGCAGTGCACCATGATATAAAGGATCGTGGTGACTTTGAGTAGAGAACAACGAGAAGCCATAAAAGATTAACAAGACCCAAAGGACAAAATCCAAGGTCAAAATGATAACTCCAAATGACAACCTTTGCCAAGGAGAGAGATTAATTTGATTGATGGTGGGAAGATTGGTCTGAACGTGTGGAAGGATGCATCGACACAGACCTAGTGTGCTTGGTGGAAGATTGGGTCTGATAGGAAGGATACAATTGAGTGGACTCATGTTTAGGCTTAGGCTAGACAATATAGAAGCATACATCTATGTGGACCCTATGCTGATGGGGAGAATGTTGTGTTTCTGATTGGCAAATGATGCGGTTCAAAGATAGTCACGATGATAAAGGATAGTCGACAATTGATGTTGCTGAAGTGCGAGGCTAGGTGGAACAAGATATCTGATCAAATATTGCTTTAGGACTGATGAGGATATGTACAACAAGACGCGAGGATATTTATAATGGATATGTATAGAAGCTCAGGATTAGGATGTACAAAGAACCTGGGGGTGAAGCTGAAACTCCAAAGATATGCAAGATGATGCCCTAGTTGGGCTGGAAAGCCAAGATGGACTGACAGTGGATGATGTGTCCTGAAATGACATGGATTTGGGAAGGACGTATCCCAATGATGATGATTGAATTGAGATCAAGGCTTGCTACAAGACTAGGAACAAGACTAAGGATGTGATGGGATGGGTTGGCTTGATCTTGGATGTTGGATAGCTAGAAGATGTGGATAGGATTGGAGGATGTTGGAAGATTGCTAGGAATAGTTGGATATGGATGAATGGCATTGGATTGCAATGAGGGTAGCCTATAGCTAGATATCAATGACAAGGGAAGATACTAGGTGATGGAAAGATGGAGGAAATGCTTAGGATGAGGATGATGGAACTGCTAGGAGATTTGGATGGAGGAAGATTTGGATTTGGATGGAAGAATGCTTGAGGATTGGATAGAGGAAGATTTGGGGAGATTGGATGGCGACTTTGCTTGAGGATTGGAAGATGGAATGCTGGAGGAACTGCTGAGGGATCTAGATAGAGGAATGCTTGGGGAGATTGGATGGTGGATTTGCTTAAGGATTTGGGAGATGGAAGATTTTGGATGAAAGATAGTCTCCAAGGAATATGTTACCAAGGAATAAGATGCCCCCTGCTTAGGATAGTTCATTCATTTTAGAGGCATTAGGATGGGGTATGATTCGACAGAAGATATGCCGGCAAGAGGATGAGGAAGGTAGATGGAAGATAGGATGAATGGATTGGATAGAGGATATGTAGCTGAAAGGTGTGATGGATGCCAAGAAAGTGCCCAAAAGCATGTATACTTGGTAGTCTTTGTTTTGTCATCAAGATCCAAAGGAGGATGAAGGAGGTGAGAGACAAATGGGATGGAGGAGATGTTGGATGAGAGGTGATAGAAGGGAATGGCCCCCAACTGTAGAAAGAAATTTGGGGGGGGGCCTACGCATGATGCCTGTTTGCCAAGTTTTCACCATGGTACTTGTCCAAGGTGCTTGAATTGCCAAGTTTTCACCATTGGACGAATGTTTTTCTCTTTTTCTTTTCTTTTTTTGATACTTTTCTCTTGATTTTTTCCAATTTTTTACGGATTTTTCTGATTTTCTGCTGACTTTGTGTTGATCTTTCATTGATATGCTGATTGATTTTTGACCAGTTGTTGATTCTCTGATTTGGTACTACCTTCTGATTTGATGCTGACCTTCTATTATTTCTGATGTGTTGCTAACTTTCTGATTTTGTTGACTTGCTGATTTCTCTGATTTGTCACTGACTTTCTTCACCGATCTTTTTGAAGTGCTTGGATGTTGGTACAGTTTTGCTAGGATGGATGGATTTATGCAAAAGCACAGATTGGATGGGGTAGATGGGATATATGGTGGTAGAAAGTGTTTGGATGGAAGGATGGAAAGTGATCATGATAGGGGGATGTTGTCAGGATCAACAATGGCACATGTTGTGAAGAAGGTGGCTGAAGTTGATGGGATGCGGAAGACATATGTGGAAATGATGGAGGATTTGTGCTAGGAGATCTTGTAACATGGGGATCAAAGATGGATTGAGGAGATGGAGAAGAAGACTGGGTAGCTGGGGGATTAGCAACTTTGGATGCCATTGTAGATGTTTCTTTTAGATGCATTACATCTTTTTTCTTTGGGATCCACATCATTTTAGCTTTAGCGTTGGTGGGCCTTTGTGGCCATGTAGTAGATTTTTCTTGTGCTTTTCTGGGCCTTTATGGCCATTGGGATGCATTGGATTTCTTGATTGGATTTTTCTTTGGTTGAGCATGTCGTTTAGACTGGACATGGCAATCTTTGGATTTTTGTGGATATTTCCCTTCATACATCTTGGATATGGCATCCAAATTGCAAGGAGCATTGGAATATATATGAGGAGATGTGCGGGATAGAGAGATGGAAGGAGATTGGCAGATAGGAGATATGGGTGTGTGCCTTTGTTGATCCCGACTAGGGATGCTTGGATTTTGGATGAAGGACTAAGTAGGATAAGATGGGGGATGATATTTTGGGATGTAAGGTCCCAAAATGGATTTAGCATGTGAAGGATATGTGCTGGTAGATTTTGGGACATAGGGACCCAAAATGGATTTGGAGGATGAGGGAGGAATGTGATAAGTTGTCCTGGGCTGTAATGATGGAGGAGGAGGAATAGCATTGTATGCTTTGATGGTGTTTTTGGATGGATGCTTGAATTTAGCTTTAGTTGTACCAACATTTCTAGAGGAAGTGCCTTCTTCTGATGTGTGACCAATTCTACATGATTTTGGATGTTTCTTATCCTAAATCAGCTCTAGATTTCCTTGTTCATGAGTGCCTAGGCCTTTGCCTTGATAATTCCATTTCTTGAGCATTTTATTCAAACAACGATATTTCTGACTTGGGGAATATGATAAACATCCAGTTTCTGGTTCCCTGATGGAAGATATGAAACTGATTTCTTTTGCTTCAAGTGGACTGCTTTTGACAAATGTAAGTGGTCCAAGCGGATAGAGTGATGGCAATGGGACAATTTGGATTGGAAGATCCTCAAGAGGAGAGGATAGGATGGTGGGATTTTGACTGGGATTGGGGGGTAGTAATGGATCTTCAGTTGGAGAGATTGGGATGATAGGATCTTGGATTGGAGGAATTAGGTTTGTAGGATTTTGGATTGGGGGTGATGGAAGTAATAGAACATGTGATGGGGGAAGTGAAGGGATTGGATCTTGATTTTCTTCTGCGAGTATTTCAACATGCTTTTGGACAAGATCTTGACATGGTAGGTTTTGTGTGGATAGAGTGATAGGGGATGTATGGATGGACTCTTCAGAGGGGGTGGATGGAAGGATGGGAGATTCTATAGCTGTGATGTCTGGAAGAAGGAAGAACTCTTTAGATGGTATGGATGAAAGGATGGAATATTCTATAGCTGTGATGGCAGGAAGAAGGGTGAACTCATGAGGCTCATTAGATATGCTTTGGATAATACTAGGAGGAGGTGATGTTGGTGGGGATTGGATGGAGACTTTAGATGGAAGGGACTCAATGATGCTAGGAGACAGAAGAAGATCAATAAGTGGGATGTATGGAAGATAGATAATAGATGGGAGTGATGGATGGGCCTCATCAATGATGGCTTCACATGAAGGATTGAAATGGCTTGGCTCTTCATTTTTAGAAGTGGGATTTGTTATTGGCTTCCTTGTGAAACTCCTTGGAGACTTTCATGGTGAAGAGGGATTGGAATGTGGAGGAGATGGAGATCTAGGATAATTCTCATATGAAGATGGGGTGGATGAAGGGGAAACTACTTGAGGGGATGATGGTGCAAACGAGGAGCTGGAGGATATTGGGTTTGGATAGTTCACATAGGTAGTTTTAGGGGAAGCTTGTGAACTTGATGGACTATTTGATGAGGTAGGAATGATGGATTGAGGTATGGGATATGAAGCAAATTGAAGGGTGCATTCTTTTTGTGGGAGGGGATTTGCAGAAACATGGGTTTGAATGGAGGATGGTGGGTTGAGATAGGATGGTGGATTGGGGAAAAGGATTGGAAGACTTGGTTTTTGGTTTTGAGAATGATTTGGAGGATGAGTGGATGGATTTTTTAGATAAGGGAAGTAGCATGAAGTGTTTCTATGGGATGATGGTGATTGGGATATGACCAAAGCAGGAGATGGAGGTATGAAGGATGCATATGGAGGATGTGTAGGTTTAAGATAGGGATAAGTTGTGGATGGATAAGATAATGGATTTGCTTTGCCGAGGACATGAAAGGGAGTGCTAGTGGATAAGTGTGAAGGCATGATAGGATAGTTTGGAGGAATGATTGGATGCTAAAAGATGTTTGGGGCAAGCTTGCTAGGATTTTCAAAGTATTTATCATGATCTACAAGGCTTTTATCATCATTGGGATAGGATGGAGCGGGAGAAGATATATAATAACCAAACTCATCATAATAGTTTTGAGACATGCTGACTGGCAGATGAGTTGGATAAGGATGAAGGATGAAGATGGATTGGAAGAGTAAGACTCAGATTGGGATGACTGATAGAATCAGACTTAGGTTTGGATTTTGCTCAAGTTTGGAAGAAAACTGACTTTAGAGGAAGACAGACAAGGGGATGGAGGATGACCGAGATGACTTTGCTAACCTAGGATAGGAGGAAAGGATGACAAGACTGGATTGAATATGACTGGAAGACCATGATTTGAGATTCTGAAAGTTTTGGACATTTTTTTGGATTTTTGGAGGATTTGGACTGACATGGATTTTTTGAGTATCTTGAACTAGTTTATAGATTAGTTTGATGTTTTCCAATGGCAAAGGATAGATTTCAACAAAGATTTTCAGAAAAGCAATCTCCACAAGGGACAAAGAAACCTTATGGGATGCAAACAGGATAACTGACTCTAATTTTGAAAAAGCTTTGAAAAGTGTATGTTCCAACAATGTTTTCACAGAGTTTTTTTTTTTGACTGTCAAGCACTTCAAGCAAGTCTACCTAAGGAAGGTGAGTATCAAAATCGCTTGCCCACAGCTTGGTACCCCCTAGAAGGGAATACAAATGGTGAGTAATCTTGAGGCGACCCGGTAAACCCCTTGGAATCGGTCCTTGCACAAGGATTTTGATACTTTCGGATGTAGATAGGGTAGCCTCTATTTTATCAAGTTTTTAATAGTTCCATGGGGTCTCCATACCCGCTTATGCTGACCACTCGTGACTCACTTAAGAGCCTAGCCAACAACGCTGGGGGAGGAATATTTACCATCCCCTGTCATTGTATTTGGCACGAATGCTCGTGGATTAGGAGATATAAGTGAGTACTTGTTACCTTCACTTTATTTATATACCGGCCGGGGGGGATACCGGTTTGAGGTTGTTCTCTAGAGAGGAAGCACTTTTCTCCCTGGACAGGCCTCACTAAAAGTAAAACAAGTGAACTTGTCCAAGTTCAAATGTTCTACGTTGCTTACTTTAACAAGGATTTACAGAAAAAGTAAAGCTCCTAGATGCACATCAAGCAAGTTGTTCTTTTTCCCAAATTGATTAAGTGATGTTTGAATTTGAACAATTGAAGACACAAGTGTTTAGGCTTTGATTTGTTCTTTTTCCAAAAGACTTTCGAGTGTTTGTAGTTGCTTTGACTTGGGCATTCAAGATTGAATTATCATGTTGATTTAGAACTTTGAAGTGCTTTGTTTTGTCCTTAAGGCATTCAAGATTGAATTTGCGCTTTGCTTGAATTGAAAAGGAGGGAATAGAGATGTTTGTTCTTTTAATGCATTCAAGATTGGGTTTGATTTTGAAATGGACAATGACGCTTTAGGACTTAAGTTCTTTCCCTTAGTTTCATTCAAGATTTGTTGGCTCCATTTTAGACTTCAAAACAAAGTTTCCTAGATTTAGTTTGATGCGTGAAATTTGAGAAATAAGACATTCAAGATTTTTGCAAAATGAAGTTAGTTTTCAATAAAAACAAAGTTTTTTAGGATTGATTTTAGGAACTTTTGCATGCACTTTTAGGATTGATTTTGAATGTTTTTAGAAATGAGATGCAAATTTGAGGTTCTCTTTTTTTTCTTTTTTTTAAAGTACCCAAAACTTGAAATATTCCTAATTTTTGCATGAATGCATCTAAAACCTTGATGTTGCAAGGATGCAAATGTTTTGATTGATTTTTCTTGTTTGTTAGAACAAATTTTGCAAATTTTAGTCCTTAGTGCATTCAAGAATGATTTGGGGGTTCATTTTAAGCACTAAAACAAGGTGTGTATGATTTTGCTTCCTTATGGATTTTTTTGAGAAAAAATGGCCAAGATCCCGCAAGAAGAAGAAGAAGAAGAAGTAGATAGAATAGAAGAAGAATAAAGACAAGAAGAGGAAGAAGAATTCAAAGTGCTCCGTCCACCTATAAGCTTGAAAAATCTGAAAACACTCCAAAATCCATTAGAATGTTTGCAAAGAACTCGTGAAGTGGGTCCCACTAGGCGTGCCAGAATGTGAGCAAGGCTATCTGTATCTATTTTGAAAGGCTCAAATCAGTCAAACGTTAAGTTCTAATCTAACATGAATCAATCCAAAACAAGAACATCTAAGCTAAGCCACCTCAGATTGAGCTAAAATAGATGTGCCCATGCACTATTTGATTTTCTCATTTAAAGGAATGTGGGTATGCTCTCAAAGCACTTGGAGCATCTTCCTAATGCAGATTTGGAGGATTTAAGCTTCATGAAAACCCCATAAATGGCACAATATTGGGTAGAACACCCAAAATTGCCCCTAAGGCTTCAAGAACTCAAGATTATGCAACTAATAATGATTAAGTAGATTTTTAAGCCCAAAATAGATGTGATATGATGTATGAACAAGAATCAAACTAAGTTAATCCATTAGTTCTATATTAAGATGAGCTAAAAATGCTTGAAAGTAAGCTAAATTAGAATGATTATGCTAAATCTAGAGCTAAATTAGCATGATAACAATGCTTGAAATAAAAGGTGAATGGATATTTTGCTCTTAGAAATGAGGAGTATTTATAGGCTTTTGGAAAGGTTTGGGCTAGGAGGATAGGTTAGAGTTTGGGGTAAGGTTAGAGTTTGAGTCAAGGGGATAAGGATGAAGACTTTCTAGAAGAGTCTAGGCTTTGGATGAGGATAAAGACTTTCTAGAAAAGTCTAGGCTTTCTAGGGATAAATATGGATTTTAGGAAATAAATAAAGTTTTATTTATTTCAAGGGTTTTAGGTTTGAGAAGATATTTATTAAAAATAAATTTAATAAACATGAGGATTAATATTTAATCTTAATTAAATATCTTGAGTTGGGATTAGGATTAGGAAATGATGGGATTAGCTTTTAATCGAAATTAAAGAAGGATTAGAAGATTCTAGAAGAGGTTAGTGGTCTTTAGGAATTTGGCAAGGTTTTGGGAAAAAATAAATAAATAATTTATTTTTTGGATTTTTGGTCAATTTATTAATTAAATAATTAATAAATATGGAAAAGGTGTTTAAATAAGATTTAAACATTTTTGGGAGGGATTTCTTAATTAAATATTTTAAATTAAGATAAAGGGATTTAATGACATAAAAATAAATTAATTAATTAACAAATGATGATGTCATTAGGGATTTTTCAGAAAATAAAAATATTTTATTTTCTAAAAGATTTTTAAGTGTCTACAATGACAAATATGAGTGTTCCTAGATTAGGTCCGAATGTTTGTAGGTAAGCAATAGTGTGACCAAATAAAAGTCTACAAATAATCCACCAAGGGACAAAACAACATTGGGGATATAACACTTGTGAAGTCTAAGAAGGTATTGCAATGTGTCAAAAGTGTCAAGTATATGTTCACAATGATTTCCACAGGTCTCAACACATTAAAAAACACATCAAGCAGAAAATACCCAAGGAGTTTGGCTAGCATCAAAATCTTTTCCCACAACTTGGTATTCCTTTGCCTCACACAAAGTGATGTTGTCTTTTTCAAGGAGTCTGCACGTTGTGGATCAAAAGAAGAGACTAAATTCTTGCATCGCAAAGGCTCCCCAAATTCAACATTCATGCTTTAAAGCATCCAAGGGAATACATATGGTGAGTGATCTTCAGGTGATCCAGGTAAGTCCACTTGGATCGATCATTGCACAATAATTATGATACTTTCAGAGGTGAGTCGGGTAGCTTCTAACCAACAGTATCTAATAAGGGCATCCATTCACAACTATCCCTTATAGTTTCAATTTTTATAATTGAGTCCTATAGCCCTACAAGTGCTTCAAGTAAGGTAGTCTTGCAATCAAGATTGAGACCTCTCAACCCTACACATTACCCTCATGTGTGTCCTTATAGTCAAGTGAATGACCTAATATAGTTAATAGCCATGTCCTTGAGGCTTTAGTATCCAAGGAAAAGATTTTATATTGGGTTGGAAGAGATGGCTTTTGCTTTGTCCCACTTGGGTCATTCCAACGAGATTTTTACCTTAATAAAAGGCCTTCTAAAGGTAAAATAAAAAATAAAGTGGATAGACTAATGAAGGTCTAGATTTTTTATTCTTCACAAGGGAAAAGAGAATACTATCCTACTCCATAGAATCTCTGAAGCACATCTGACACATATTCATTCAACCAAGATTCTTTTGCAAGTGATGAGTCAAGTAGGTCAAGATTTCTAATTCAGCCTCTAGGAGGTGAAGAGCATACTCTCCTACTACCCAACTAGTCACAAGAAAAAGAACATTTCCTAGTTAAGCTAGATGCATAGGAAATCAAATCTACGAAGGCACAATATTTTCTTGTATCTCCAAGACAATCTACAAAACAAATAGCTTTAGTAGTCTCAAGATATAACTTGGGCAAGTGTCCTACAACCACAAAGTGTTAGTAGTCTCAAAAATAATGCAATGTAGATGAATTTGGCAAGCGAATTATCTTTCAAAGACCTACAAAAATAAGTTATTTCCTAAAAAGTAGAATGATAAGATCAAGATAAAGTAGAATCAAGCACAAAAATCTAGAAATGCAAGAAACTAAACCCTAAAGAATGCTCTATATTTTTCATGCGATAAAAAGTAGAGTTAACCATATTATCGCATGATGAAACCCAATGAACAGCGTGATTAAATATAGGGTTGATGTATCATATGATATAAATCAAAACTGGGTGCGATGAATCACCTTATGCCATATTATCGTACTATTATACTTGCAACTACATGCAATGAAACTAGTATTGTACGATAATCTGGAGTACTATGGTATGATATTTGTTGTAGTCACAAAAAATAAATAAAAATAACCTGCAAGCAAAAGGGAAAATTTTCAATTTGAGCCCCATGGTGGGCACCAAAAATGTGTGGTTCAAAATTGCTATTCAACTGAAATGCAACCAACACTCAATAAATCATTAACTCAAGAATTTAGCTACAAGAGATCAAATCACATGAACAACTAAACCCTCAAAAGCATCTTATTGCTTCCTAGTTGAAGTGAGAGTAATCCTTTGTTACAATATTCATCAGATTGGCATGAAGGATTAGTTACTTGACTACTCCAAAATGGAAGATTTTAAACTATGATAGAGATGCAATACTTGCATTCAACATTAAAGGTGATCTAGATATGCAATGCAAAGCTATAAAATTAAATACGAAACTAGCCTGGTAATGAAACTATGATGCAAGATTAATCTAACAAGAAGAATGATACTATGAAAACAAACTAGATTCAAAGATAATTAACAATGCAAGATTACTCTACAAGATGAGCTAAACTAAGAATGCAAGAGGGATGGAAATAACACAAGCTCACTATAGTAAGATGCAAATGACAAGAGATAGATCTCACAAAATGACCAAGATGGAGCCCTTGAGCCAAGGAAGAGCTTCCTTTAAAAGAAATTGTCTCAAGAATGAAGGGTGAAGATTAAGAGGCAAAAGATGTTAGGTAGAGATGAGTGGTGTGAGAGAGATCAATCCATGTGAGAGGATCCAAGAATTTTGACGAGTCAAGCTTGATTGGAGAATAAGACAAAATAGAAAATCCCCTTTTAATTATCATTTAATCAAGATCAAGTTGCACTCTTGTGTGGGAAATGTTCTTTTTTAAAAATAAAAGTGCTAAGACTTCATATTAGAAGTAAGTTTTTGACAATTAAATGATTTTTCAAGCTTTAATTTTAGAAATGATTTAATTATGCGAGGAATATTATCCAGGTTTGTTTCATAATTATGTCTAGTAAATTATGCCTTTGAGATTTAGAATTTTTCTTAAGGCAAATTTATCAAAATTAGGGGCTCGGGTTTTACTTGAAATTTTTTAGGTGATTACATTTGCCCCTATTTGAAGATCGATGTGTGAGTAGTGCATTGATTCAAATAATAGATTGAAGCTAAATCATAGAATAACTTGATATGAAGTGATGAGACTATTCCCGATGAGGAAAAACTGACTCTGAACTTGATCGAACGAAGACCGATTGAAGATCAAAGATATCAACTTTAGACTTGATTGAACAAAGACTGATGAGCAAGACCAGAGCATCTAGCCTGATATGATGCGATGAGACTGAATGTCTATCCAAAGATAACGACAACTAATCAATTTTATATGAAGCGATGAAACTGATCAGTGTCAAAAGAGCTTGAGATAATTGTTTCGACAAGGATTTTGGAGAAGCCAATCACTTGATTGAGAGAAAATATCAGATTGATATGAGTCCTAATGAACCTAATATGCCCCAAGAACAATGTTAGATTGATATGGGTCATGTCATGCTCCAAGTGATCAAATAGATATATGTCTAAGTGACCTTATACGAAGTGATGCAGTTACTTTTTCAGAGAGATGTAGGGAATCTCAACTTGATATGATTCTTGATGAAGCTGAGATGCCCCAAACTATGAAGCTTGAATTGATTTTCTGATTAGGTTTGATTGTAGAAGAATATTTTCTACATTGTCATGCCCCCTTGGGATCAAAATTGAAATGATGCAGAGAGGTTAGAGCTTGATTGGAGTTATTTTGAGGTCCCGTTAACCAGATTTGTCTAAAGTTTGACCAAGGTTGACTAGAATGAAATAACTTGGAAGCAACAATCTAACTGCACAAAAGCAACTAAATTCTTCCCCTAGCAAGTTTTAGAAGTTGTATTCAACCTAGGGGCACCATCCATATTTAGCCCTTGATTAGATTTCTTAGGAGTTTCTAGAAGCTTAAGCCCATCCGTGAAAGGATATTCATCACTATCGATATCTAACACCACACCTGCTAGGTGCACATTGACACTGAGGAGGGAGGTTGAGATACTCTTTAGGTTTTGTTGTTCTTTCTTTAGGACCTCACAGTTAGAGATAATATGGTTTAATTTGTTGCACTTTTAGAAAAAGATCATGGCATTCTCATAAACCAGCGCTTGTGTCAACTTACCTAATTTAGAATGCAGAGTAATAAAGTTTGGTTGAGTTTTACTAACAACAACATTGACACAAAAGAGAGTAAAAACTAACTTTGACTTTGTCTTGGTGACCTCATCTTTTGAAACATAGTTAACAAAAGTGCTACCAATCCACTAAAAATATTTCTCATCCCACAATTCAAGTGGGAGACCTGACATTCTAACCCACACAAGTGTCATTTGACATAAGTCAATCATAGGGTCAAAGCCCAATTTCCAATGACTAAGTGATCTGGGTGATTCTTTCCATATGCCCATGAACCAGATAGGACACAGTTCATATCTTCTATTATTGTAAACTTAAACAAGAATAAGGCTCTAGACATAACACTAGTCACCACACTTCCTTTAAGCTTCCATCTCTAAGAAACCCACTTCCTAACCATGTCAATGGTTGGTCAGAAGGAAAAAAGGCCAACCAAAGCATTGTTCATGGAGGTAACAATACACTCAACCACCACATCAAGGACCTTGATAGTTGTTCCCCCCTAAGTTTTTGTGCACATTGGGACCACCTCATCTTCCACCTCCTTTCGACGACCACCCATGAGGATTTGCTTCCATCCTTTAGATAAATCACCACCTTGTTGCCTAATCTCCCTTATCAAGCTTTGTACCTAAGATGACATTGTCCACCTTGGATGCATTCCCAATGTCTCCATCTTGTGTTGCACCCCCATCAAGAGCCAGTCCTATGTTAATGGGTACATCGAGTCCCTCAGGTGCAAGATTTACAACTAATGGTGGGGGCACACCAACAATAGTTTGTCCCCCATCAGATTCGTCCACGATGAAATTTTAGGGTTTGAAAAATTACGGAGCGAGAAAGTTGTTGAGTTAAAATGTTAATTTCTAAATTCTTCTCTTGTTTTTCCCATGCATGGTTGTGCTTTTATGGTATGCATGTTATATATGTTAAGTTTATGTAATTGTTTTAAAAACCTAATAAAGTCTTTACATAACCCCCCTTTCAAGGTTAGTGAAGGAAGTTGTTTTGTTGCCTTAATTTTCTTGTAAAGAAAAAAAATTCCATAATTGAAAAAAAAATAGATTAAATTAAAACAAAAAGGTTAAAACTAAAAACTAAAAAACTAAAAAGAACATAAAGACTATAATTAAAAGCCTCTAAATATAAGAATTATAACTAAAATAAAATAATAATTAAACATTAACCAAATATACAAAACAAAAATCTAACAAAAGGCTATATGTGCAATTTATTTTCTAATATTCCTCTTCTTGGTGATGATGATGAATCACTCCGTCAATCAAGTTTACCCCCAAAAATTCCATTCCAGTAATCATTTTTTAATTTGGAATCTTTTTATATCCACATCTTCTTACCACTTGTGTCAACTCTCATTTGTAGGTATGCAAGTAATAAATTTGATTAATTTAATTGGTTAAATATTTAATAATGATGATGATCATATTTTTTTTGTTATTTTTGTTGTCCATTAAGATTTAAACTCATTGAAAATTCAATAAAAATTAATGAAACCTAATAGTATCCACATGAAATTGACAAAACAAATATCTATTATTTATACAATTTTGATAAGTACTCCCAATACTAATAAAAATCATTGCCAAACATTATAGAAATTAAAAAAATATTCATTAAAAATATAAATTAAAAAATAAGATCTAAATTATACACAAATAAAACTATCCAAATAAATGTTCATTATTTATACAACTTTAACTCATGCTTCTATATGAATAAAAGATATTACCAAATATTCTATAATTTAAAAAATACACCTAATCAATATACCTCTTAAATATAGGACGTGCCTAAGTTCCTTATAAAATGTACCATTGACTAAATTTCAGAAAACTGAACAAATTTTTGTAAAATTTTCACTATCTGTTCTTCATGATCTGCATATTTTGTTGTCGAAAACTACAAAAAAATTGCAAAAAATATGTCGTGGTTTCACGAATCTGAATTTAAAAAATTCAACATTTTTTTTTTGTCTTTAGGATGTTTTGTAGGGAGCTTAGCCGCTAACATAAATATAAATTACAAAATAAGATATAATTTTACCCAAATAAAACTATCCAAATAAATACCCATTATTTATACAACCTTAACTCATGCTTCTATATGAATAAAATATATTACCAAATATTTTATAATTACAAAAATATACCTAATTAATATACCTCTTAAATATAGGACGTGGCTAAGCTCCCTACAAAATGCACCGTTGACTAAATTTCAGAAAATGGAAAATACAACAAATTTTTGCGAATTTTTTACTATTTGTTCTTCATGATCTGCATATTTTGTGATCGAAAACCACAAAAAATTTGCTTAAAAAATGCTACATTTTCACAAATCTGAAAAAAAATTGACATTTTTTTTTGTTATTAATATGTTTTGTAGGGAGCTTAGCCGCTAACATAAATATAAAGATATAGTGTAAGTAAAGCATGAGTGTGAAGGGCCATTGATTGCTTGGAAGCTAATTGTGATAAAAGACCAAGCAATATTGATGAGATAGATGGCATGATTGAGTTGTATGCTTATCTCTCAACCTAACCACCCCACATATGCCTATCACCCAAAAATATGTGATCACGAGAACTCATCCACTAATGAAATCATTTCCCTTTTGTCCTTCCTTGCAATTTGGCATAATATGTGTCTTAAAAGTCAATACTCAATACATGCTAATCGAAACAACTCATCAATATAAAACATGACAAAGGACTTCTTTATCTTTTAAAATGTGCTACCCAATAAACCACCCCATCAAACTAACCTTGTCGAACACTCTTTGATCATTAAAAAACATAACGCAAAAACCAAGGATATTGTTTACTCTTATAAATGTGTGATGAGTTCATATTTGTAATTAAAGGCAACTATTTAAAAATATAAATAGAAGTATTTTTAAAGATATTTAATATAATTAAGCGTAAAGTTGTTTTAATTAGAGAATATATGTTTTTAAAATGGGTTATGAGTATTACTGAATTTAAAAGGATTAAATGATTGTGAGAGGACTTGCTAGCAATAGCAATATGTGAAAGGGAAGTTTCAAGATTGTTAACAAAAGGCAATTCAAAATGATTGTGATTTGTCTTATTACATTTTTATTTCAATAAAGAATAGGTAGTTTTTATTTGATGTTGTTGGTAAACAATTAATAAAAGGAGTTTGTGATAGTTTTATTAGAATGATTGGTTAAGTCTTATCATGTTATGTTTAAAAACTTATGAGAGTTTGTGAAGTGTAAAAATAAATTTTCGAAGATCATTCATTTCGTTTGAGACTGGCGAGTCATGGAGTTCTCTTTAAATGGGTTATGAATATCAATTGATTTAAAAGGGATAAAATGATGCTTAGAGGACTTATTGGCAATAGCAATATGTCAAAAGGAAGTTTCAAGATTGTAAATAATAGCCAACTCAATATGATTGTGATTTGTCTTATTATATCTGTATTTCAATAAAGAACATGTAGTTTTTATTCGATGTTGTTGGTAAACTATTAATAAAGGGATTTTGTGATAGTTGTATTAAAATGATTGGTCAAGTCTTATCATGTGATGTTTAAAAACTTAAGAGTTTGTGAAGTGTAAAAACAAATTTTTGAGGATCATTCATTTCGCTTGAGACCGGTGAGTCATGAAATTCTTGAAATTGGTTTGTAATATGCTATCTAAAGATTCCAAATACCCTTCCATTAAAATCCATCAATAGTTCTTTTGAAAGGAGAAAGAAATGTTAAGAATTTTGTTATTTGTTGAAACAAGTGGACACATGACATCACATGGTTGTTTTTATTGGCACTGGCTAATCTCCCTACAAAACGCACTAAAGACAAAAACAAATTTCAAACTTTTTTTTTTTTGAGATTTGCGAAAACACAGTGATATTTTTGCAATTTTCTTGTGGTTTTCGACCACAAAAAATTATATTTTCTGGCTTTTGAAATTTGGTCAATGGTACATTTTGTAGGGAGCTTAGCTACGTCCATTTTTATTTGTCCTTGAAAAGACTAATGAGTGATTTTTCTTGGTGAGGTCTAGTTTGGTGGTGGTAAAAATGAAGTCCTACCACATGGTATCTAGTAGCAAGGCGTGATAAACCTTAGTACAATTTAAATTGTATCTCTTGTTACAGTGGCTTCAATAATGGAAGAGCTTAAGAGCTTAAAAAACCTAAGTGGCTTGTTATTGTTGGTTGTGTGGCGATGAGTAAACAAGTGACCAATTCTTGGGATTGTGGATGGTTATGACCATTAATTTAATGCACAATAGATAGGTAGCATTGATCCTTGGTAAGAAAGAAAAAGTTTTAAGCTCACGTTGTCTTGGTAAAGTCTAGGACTTGTTATTGAACACAATAGTGTTGCACTTGAATATGAAGAGTTCAATTGGGTCTTGAGTGCAAGTTTGAAAGTGTAGATTTAGATTTGGACATTACATTACATTATTGACATTGTATAAGCAAATAATTAATCAAGTAATTAATAGATAAATAAAAGCAAATGCTTCTATGAGTATGTACAAGAAGACATTAATCAAAAAAATATTTAAAAAGATATAAAGATATATATATATATATATATATATATATATAATACAAGAATATACCTAACCTCATACATGCATAAAAAATAGGCCCTGTCATTAATTTAATGGTTCATCCACCATAGGTTGAGAGAATGGATAAGGGAAGAGGTTGGGGGCCTCTTCTATTGCCTTTTGCTTTTTCTATTTGCCTTTTACTCTTCATCCTTCGGAGCCCCACTATGCCATATTATTCTGCACCTAGAGTATAAAAAAATAATTGGACATAGATGATTCTTAATGCATAATATCAAAGAATTAAATAAATAAGTGGACAGAGATGATTCTTAATTCATAATACTAAAAATTTAAACAAAACAGAGATGATTCTTAATGCATAACAATAATACTGAAAATCTTAAATAGATAATTTGACATAGATGATCCTTAAAGAATAGAATAGTAGTTAAAAATATAAAATAGTAAAAAAGGAAAGGAGGATCACTCCGTGAAGACTAGAATGTAGAAAAGGTGGTTAACAGGGGCCCACCATGGAGAAAGCTGTGCGCTGTACTCGTAACGGTACATTCCTCTACTTTAATCTTTACTAAAATTTAGCGGAATATTAAAGAGGATTTAAATAAGAGGAAAAAGCGTTGCAAGAAGGACTATATCTTAATTTAGCGGAGCATCGAAATGCGTTTAAATAAGAGGAAAGAGCGTTTTCTTAATTTAGCGATGGGTTTGGACAAGTCGAGAGTAGGCGGTGGAATGTCATGGAGACATACATACGTGTGGGCGCAAGTGCAAGAGCAATTAAGGAGAAGGCCAGCTGTCGGTGGGACCCACGAAACGCATTATATGCTGGTTGAAAGAAATTAAAAAAGGCGAGAAAAGATTAAAGAAAGCTGTGGGAATCCGTAACTCCGCGTGGAGAAATCCGGTGACGTCCACCTAATCTCTTCTTCATATTCCGAAACGCTGTTTGGACGTATATACAGCGAAGGGAGGGGAAGGGAGGAGGGACACTTTGTGTGTGTATATGTTTGTGGTGGGCTTGTGTGTATATGTCTGTGGCGAGAAATTTTGTGCCAGGGGCTGAACTGAACTGAGCTGAACTGAAGCGAACCCGTGACAAGTACAGAGGAGGATATTGGGCGTGTTTTTTGTGGTTAGATTATTTGGTTTTTGTTTGCGATGGGAAATGGCAAGGGGATCTCGTGGTTCGTCCTCTTGTGGTCGCTGCTCTGTGTTTGTTTGTTTTTTGCAGTGGGATCTGAGGCTGGGGGTGAAATGGAGGCGTGGAGCAGCCTGTGGGATTCGAACCCGCGACCGGCATGTAATGGATTGATTGGGGAGTGCTTTGAGGAGGAGGAAATGCTCATGGATTCGGAGAGTAACAGAAGGATTTTGGCCGGGAAGACTTACATCAGCTATGGTGCGCTGAGGTCCAACAGTGTCCCGTGTTCGAGACGCGGGGCGTCGTATTACAACTGCCGATCCGGCGGGCAGGCGAATCCCTACAGACGCAGCTGCACTCAGATCACGCGCTGCGCCAGAAGTACTTCTTAGGATGGAAGTTTGTAGTAATGCTGCTCTTTTCGTTCCCCTGTTGATGTGGTGGTTGTTGTTCTCTCGCGTGCTCTCTGAGATCTTCTGACATTTTACATTCTTTTGCTGAGTCGAAGCGAAGCCATTATTAAATCAAAGGTTATAGAATAAAAGACCTGAAAGGAGCCCGAAGGTGCGTGTGAGCTCTCGTCGCACTTGTAACCCTCATATATGTAGTGTATTTTTTCTATAGCAGCTCAGGTTCGAGTCCTGAGCACTAAATAATTGAATGTAGTGAAGACAGAACAGAGCACATGGAATGAATGTATCCGATAGAGAACAGAGGTCGCCTGGAGTGTAGCGAGTAGAGAACAGGGCAACTCCAGGTGCCGTGTTCGAGTCCTTAAGTTGCTTATTGTCCAGTTAGTCTATAGGGTTTCTTTTATTTTTAACATCTTGCTGTGGATTGTAATGTATGCCAGATCCAAATGTAGGATTAATTAAATATGTAAGTGAATTTTTGATTTAGCAATATGTAATTTGGAAACTGTTGTATGTATATTTGCAGTGTTTTTCAATCGCCTGTTAAATGTCTAAATTTCAATGATTCGAATTTACTGTCTAAATTTCAATGAGATGTCGAAATTGACTGTGTAAGATGAACGAACGATTCAAATTGACTTGAATTTCATTGAGAGAGATGATTCAAAATGCTTGTTTAAATTTTAATTGGAAGAATGATTTCAAAGTGCCTGTTTAAATCTCATTGACATGAAGGATTCTAAATATCTCTCCAGATTTCATTGATTCTAAATGTTTCTCCAGATTTCATTGATTCTAACAGCTTTCATTGATTCGAAATGTCTCTTCAGATTTCATTGTTTCTAAATGTCCATTTAAATTTCACTGAGAGGAATGATTTGAAATGCCTGTGAAGATTTCATTGAGATGAATGATTCGAAATGCCTGTTTAAATTTCCTTGAGATCACTGATTCCGATTGCCTGACATTCTTTGTAAAAGAACATTCTTTGTAAAAGAATGTATTTCCAGAAGTATTTTTCACGAATCAACTCGGAAGAAATTGGAATGTGGTGGGTTCTTTGTCATTGGACTTTTCTCACCAATAAAACGTCTCCTGTAGCGTATCTAATCCGCTTAGTTTTACAACTGATGACAATTAGTTTCTGTGTATAATTTTTTCCATACTGAATCTTCCATCACACCATTGGACTGTTAGCCGACACTTTTACATGTGATGAACATAGATGAATGGGCATTAATGGTGAAATGACTCTGTTTCTGCTTCAATCGTCATGTTGTACAATATACAGGAAATTTCTGGTAAAGCTGTGTTTGGGACTGCACATTGAGTGAGAATGCAGTGAGAAAGCACCCACTAACCTCAAGCTCTTCGATTGCACAGGGCACTTAACTTGGCCGCCCTGTCAGGCCTGAACTCCTGACATTTTCGTAAATTTTTTATAAACCAACTAAAAGTAACATGTCATGTCGGCAGAGTTTTTCATGAATTTTTAACACCATAAATTATGAGCCTGGCCTACTGACGTTTTCTGAATTTTTAATAAACCAACTAAAAGTAGGTAACATGCCTTGTTAAGAACGTTCTTCCTGAATTATAAGCATTTCAAGTTTCTACCAATAAATAATTTCCAATACCTCAACGTACCTGCCCTGCTTTTAAAGCTATTTTCTGACATAGTAGCCAGTCTTATCAACCTTAGCTTTTACCTTTGCCATCAACTGTGCAGTGTTTGTCTTTTTCTTTCTTTTAAGTTTCTTTCAGAGTTTTGTTTTTTCCCCTCTGCCAAGGAAGAGTTCTTTTTTTTTTTTTTTTAAGTTAGGGCAATAGCGCGTCAATGATTATGTTCTTCTTTGGGAATGTATACATTGGGATTCTGGCAAACTGGTTTAGATGCATGTCAATTGGGTAGTGGGAAATATAGTTTATGGTATTAGAGATATGTCTATTGATGATCAGAAATCTTCAGATTTAGTCGTACAGATTGATTAGGATAGTTTCTGGTATAGATATATGTCTATTGATTATCAGAAATCTTCAGATTTAGATGTACATATTGATTAGGCTGATCACTGGTTAGTGGGAGGACGATACCCAAGTAGATAGAGAACATGGCTTCTGATTTAGATGTACAACAAATCTGTTACCCTGTTAGTTGGAATGATGGTTTCTGATTAAATGCATATTTATTGATTAGTAAAAAGATGGATTTTGATTTGTTTTGTAATCTGATTAGTAAAGGAGTAGAGATATCAAAATTCATTTGAATCAATTGTAATATCAAACTTCCTTTTCAAGTTTTATTGTTAACAATTTTTATTTAGATTGTACATATTTTTATGGAAAAAAGTTTATACTCATTAGTGTTTATAGCTTGAGTTCTGATTTAAATGTATATTTAGATTGTACATATTTATATGGAAAAAAGTTTATACTCATTACTGTTTATAGCTTGAGTTCTGATTTAAATGTATATTTGTTGATTAGTGAAAAGATGGATTTTGGTTTAAATGTTTGTTTTATTGATTAGTAAAAAGATGGATTTTGGTTCGAATGTGTTTATTAATCTGATTAATAAAAGTGTAGAGACCAAAATTTATTTGAGTCAATTGTTACATCAAATTTCTTTTTTAAGTTTTATTGTTAAGAACATTTTTTTAGACTGTACATGTTTTTATTGGGAAAAAGTTTAGACTAGTTTCTAATTTAGTTTTATATTGAATTTGTTTTGGCCATATAATTAGATGCATATTTTAGAAATTATATATATTTTATATCTGGTAATAAAACTTAAAAAATATTTAGAGTTCAGTCAATTTTAGCAAAAGTGGTCTTAGATCCATTCTTATCTATATGTTTTTTTTCAATTATAATTTGATCGTTTTGTTATATTTGAATTTGCATTTTATTCACTTCAAGGTGACTCCTTCCCTAAAATAGATCATTGATGATGGAATTTTTCTCATTGGCCAATGAATCTTTGTATTTAAATTTTTTGGATAGGATATTCTATTTAAAGATGAGTCACTAGAATATCATCTATAAATGAGACTAGACCATGTCATATTAAGAGCATATTTGAAAGAATATAATATCATATTAGAGTAGCTTGTATGGATGAACATTTTGTCAACAAACACTATCCTTTAGATATATTACATTCTTGTGCAATTTTTACTTTTCGAAAATAATAAAGGGGTTTAATAAAGGCTTTAAAAAAGTTTTGCACTTCAATCTAACATGGTAAATTAGTAAAGTTGTTCATTAATACTTTATTAGCCAACAATTGCAAAGTGCATAAGATATAGAGGTGTGCAAGAGTAGGTGACAAAATTGCGTGTAACATATTGAGTCACTTTAAAACAAAGGAAGATTATATCAAGGTAGATATAATTACGATTGAAGAAAACAGATTGCACATAATCTTGTCTATTAATACAATAGCAACTATAAACATATCAACTACATTGTACACAACCTAGGTATAATATATGTGTTACTTGACAAAATCCTCTACAGGCAATCAATGATGATTTTGGTAAGGTTGTCATTGCTGACAAATAACATTAAGTATAGAGATGAAGAAAGGAAAGTGTTATTGACATAAATGAAGGGTTATGGGAAAAGTTAATCGGAAAGTGTTAGCGGTGAAAATAAAAGAAAAGGTTACGAACAAGGACAACATCCAATTAGCAAAATGGTTTATGAAAGTTTGAGAAACCCGAATCAGGGTAAGCAACTATAAGAGGATATCAAAGGCAAAGGTAAGCAAGATATAGATGAGAGGACACATGTAGAAGTGAAGAGCAGTGTAGATTGATGTTAGCGACAATGATCAAAGGATTAGAGATCAAAAGAAGATCAGAGAAGAAGAAGAGAGAAATGAGATCTGACAAGCTTTTGGAGAAAGCATCTACATGTCAAATTTCTTGTTTATTTATTCCTAATAGTTTAGCAACAGGATTGTGAAATCCCTTAACCAGGTAGTCCCTAACCGGACTTAAATTCTATTTAGAAACTTATTGTAAATCATTTAACAGGGTGAACACTATATAAATGGGATAAAATCTCTTAACAAAGTAGTCTTTAACATGACTTTCAATACTCCTAACAGGGTATTAGACACTCCTAACAAGGTAAAGTCATTTAGAAGATGGCATTTATATTAGCTCCTAACCGAACACATTATTACTGCAGTGATGAGTTGTGGGTACCATCCCCATCGCAGTTTTTCCCTTTGACCAAGGGTTTTCTGCGACACCAAAATATTGTGTTAAGTGCTTGAATGTTTAAGTGTTATATGTTTAATTTGCATACTATCAGTTATCGGTTAAACATTACAATAAATATTGGTAAAAGGCAAAACAATTATTAGTATAAGTAATTTACTAGCTATCAGTTTATGTTCAGAAAGTTGAATAAGTGTGAAATCTCCGTGGTACTAATTCACCCCCCTCTCAGTACCCCACCTAAAACTTCCCAACAATTGGTATCAGAGTGTTGGTTCTCTAGAGGAAAGTTTAACACCTTAAGAGTAGATATGGAATGATGAGAAGTTATAGGTATCAGAGAGAGTTGGAGGAAGCTCTAGAAGATGTTAATGAATAGATCCATGATCTGAAGAGTAAGCTAAAGACATCATTTGCAAAAAGAAAGGAATTGACAAAAGGACTACAAATGAGCCCTGATGACACTGACAGACTATCGAAAGACAATATCAATTCTGAGGAAGCTGATGCAACTATACAAGATCTATTGAAAAAGAATAATGAATTACTTGAAGAAATCAGTCAAATGAAAAAGAAACATGAAAGTCAAGCCTTGAGAATGATAGAAGTACTAGACAGAATGAGGACTACTGAAAGTGCCAAAGAAATTCTTGAAACTGAAAAGAGAAATACTGAAAAAATAATTAGAGACAAAGACTCACTCTCGCAAATACAAATAGAAGAAGTCTGAGAAACAAATGAAATGATAGAAGGTATTGGTGACAGGAACCTACAACAACAAACATAAAATCAGAAGTTGAAGCAAGAAAAAGAAGATCTGATAAACAACTTGAAAATTGAAAAAGAAATCAATGCTAGACTCACAAAGTTAGAACAAAACATGTAGAAAATCGATGAACAACTAAAAAATAAGGGAAGACTAGGTGACATTACCAGACCGGGGTATATCAGAAACAACACAATGGAGATCGGAGAATCATCAAAATCTGAACAATTTTTTTTTGAAGAATCCAATGATACACAAGGTAAGAAACCCTACAAGCCTACTTGCTACAATTGTGGAAAATATGGTCATACTGCAAATATTTGTAGAAGCAAACAAGTGAACATTCCAAAAAGCACATTCTTTAATGGTTACTTTTATAATTGCAATAAGTTTGGTCATAAAGCCGTTATGTGTAGATATGAAACTATTAGTAGAACATCTGAGAAAAAATTCTATGGATATTGCTACAAATGTAATAACTATGGACACAAAGCTGAAGAATGCAGAACAAAGAAACCAACAACAAGGAAATCAGTTTATTATCAGAGAAGAGAAACAAACAATTCTGTTACATGTTTTAATTGTGGGAAACCTAGACATCTACATCATAATGTAGAAAAGAAAACAAGTAAGAACTGAACCTTGGAGACCATTTGCACTACCATGTTATATTTGCTCAAAGTTTCGTCATGTCGCCTACAACTGCAGATATTGGTACACTACCACCAATGACACCAAATGAGAAAGAATTATAAATAAAGAATAAGTCAAAGAGGAAATGAAGAAGATATGGAAAAAGAAGGAAGATGACACACCATCAATGGAAGACCTATGTCAGATGATGTAGGGAATTCATCTACCAACTAAGAAAATAAGTAAATGCTTAGGGACACATTTTATTGAAATATTTGACAAGTCCCTTAAATCAAATTTAGAGCTAAAATATTCAAGATCATAAAATAGATGCAATGATAATTAGGATAATAGAAAAAATGATGAAAAGTATTAAGTATAAGATTACTATCGGTGAACTAAGATACTATCAGTATAAAAGCTATTGTCGGCCTACAATAAATGTTTTAGTACAATAGCTGTTGGAAACCTTGTCATTATATATAACGAGACTTATCATGAAATAGTCACATTCTGAACGTATTGATTGAACTGCAAACCCGAACTGCAAATCCTAGACACTCAAAATCTCAAATAAGTGAAGGAACATATTAAAATCACAATGACAAAGAGAATGGTATTAGTTGACAAATCAAAAGAGGATGAATCGGAATATCAGTTAAGTACTCTGAGAATCATAGATGTAAACGGAGTTGGAGCATTATCTCGAATACCATGCAGATTCATGTTGACAGAAGATGTAAGATCATTTATTTAATACAAATAGATTGAAATCGGTGATGAAGATATATGGACAGCCTACACATAACTATACAAAGAAGAAGGAATGTTGAATGAAGAGTATGGACATCTAGAAACAAAATGAATAACACACATCGTGCGCATGCCAAAGAATATTGAAGCTGAATGGATCAAGTGTGTATTGAGTCAAATACATGGAGACTATATTTGGTTGGAAGGAGATAGACAAATCGAAATCACAAAGGAAATCATCAGTGCAGTCATAGGATTATCGACTAATGGGAGAAAATGTGTAAAGGAGTTGGATCCTAAAATAGAAATTGAAGGTTTAGTCAAGTACAAGCAAAATCAGAAAACTTTTGCTGTGAGCAACATCTTGGATAAGGACATGAAATTTGCATCAATGATTATTAGCTACAAGATATATCAAGAAAATCGATTAGACAATATATCAGGAGGAACACTACAAGTTGCATATGAGATTGTTACTGAAGGCAATAGACATGATTTAGCAGAAACAATGTAGAATCAACTAATGGTGAATTTAAGGAAAATCAAGAAACAAGGATTAACGTTTGGAGCACTATTGGTGTGTATATTTTTCTATATACAAAACTATTTTCCAAGCATCAATAGAGTAAATTGGACATTAGGTGAACTAATTATATATCAAATTAATAAGTACATTGAACAATTGGGAAGTAGTTACAACACGGTAATGTGGAGTTATTTCAGAGAATTTCAAGGAAGAATGTATGATAGATATCAGATACCACCTCATATTGTTGAAGAACATAAGAAAGATATATGTTTTCTAGTTAGCACACATTCATGTATAATAAAAAGAATTGGAGCCACAGATATCTTGGTTACAACCATTTGGGTATGAAACAGTAGAGAATGAACTAATAACAAGTATTGAACAACTTTTGAGTAAACCTAAGGATATGGAAGCTAATCAGTTTGGAACCTATGAAGAAGTGTACAAACGGATAATATCAGATGAGAAGAAATCAAAGGAAGAACATAGTAGTACAATGAAAAGATAGAAATTGAACACAGTACCAAAGACATATGCCAAAATCAAGAACACGTTAGCTAAACAGAGACAAGCTACCAACAAAGAAGCTAAAAAAGAGATGCTGCCAGCAAAGAGAACATGATCTAGGACAACACAAAATACACCAAGGAGAAATACAAGAAGTCAATCAACAATATAAGGAAGCACAAGAACAAGAAAGAAAAATGAACCTAAACTTGAGATAGAACCATCAAGAGTAATAATTCCAAGAACAACTATGGATATAGAAAATGGAGTAAGAAAGTATGGAACTATCAAACAGATACATGAAATCAAATACATGACATGATGGATAGAAGATAAGAAAATTGTAGAAGATGCAATAGTGTTTCACATTCATGAGTTCATAAGATTTTTGAGCAACTCAAGACAGATTATTCCTGAGGAACTACTTGGAAAAATAAACATAAGATGAGATGAAGCTTCCGAACAAGAGAGAAAAAGCAGAGAAAGAACCTTGATACTTGCAAAGCCAAGAACAAATGTTGACGAAATTGATCAAATAATGAAGAAAAATGAAATTAGATTTTCTAAAAAGAACTAAACAACTAAGATACTGGCAGGATTACATGAAGAAGTAGAAGGTCTGAAAATGTGGAAAATAATCTTTAACACAGAAATGCCAGAAAATCAAGAATCAGATATTGGTAAAATGTATGAATTGAATGCCCAGTTAGAACAAGAAGAGGACATAGATTTGACAAGAAAAGACAACCCAATATGGTTTGATGAAGCACACACGAGTCAACCTATTGAAATACAAGATGAATCTGATGATGATACGAGTAATGAGGAAGATGAAGAGTTTGAGAGACAACACACACCAGAAGTTGTAGTTTCATACATTGAAACAAAATAGGTAACACATGCTACCAATATGACACCTACTATTAGTGAGATAACAAAAGAAGAAATAATTGAGGAACAACTAATAAATTTTGAGAAGGACAAGGAACAAATTGCAAAATCTGAAGAAGTACAAGTTGCAAGGACATTAAAAAATATGACAATGATAACCACAACACAACAAAAGAGGAAAAGAGATTCAAAATATGATGAAGAAGAAGAAGACTTTGATGAAAGACTTGAGTTTGAAATTTTGAAGAGAGATCCTACAAAGATGCATTATGAGGAACATATATTATACGCAGAAAGACTCAAAGAGAGAATAGTCGCTGAAAGACAACTGAAGGACAAACAAAGGAAAAAGATTTGGCATTATTTTCAAAGGGGGGGAGAAGTATTGTAAAGGGAGAGAAGTATAGTCAAAAGGGAGAAATATCTAAGGGGGAGAGATACCGAATGATGTAGAACAAAGTAGGAGAAATGAAGACTAAATAGAAAGATTTTTCCATCAATGTCAAAGGGGGAGATTGTTACTTGACAACATCCTCTACATGTAATTAGTAGGCAATAAATGATGATTTTGCTAAGATTGTCATTGCTAGAAAATAACATTAAGTATAGAGATGAAGAAAGGAAAGACATATCGACATAGACACTAACGGAAAGTGTTATCAATATAAAGGAAGGGTTATCAGAAAATTTAATCGAAAAGCATTAGTGGTGAAAAGAAAAGAAAATGTTATGAACAAGGATGACATCCAATAATAAAAACCTTTTATGGAAGTTCAAAAAACCCTAATCAAGGCAAGTAACTATAAGAGGAGATCAAAGGAAAAGGTAAGTGAGATATATATGAGAGGATATAAATAGAAGTGAAGAGAAGTGTAGATTGATGTTATAGGCAAAGATCAAAGGATCAAAGATCAAAAGAAGATCAAAGTAGAAGAAGAGAGAAACGAGATCTGAAAAGATTTTGGAGAAAACATCTACATGTCAAATTTGTTGTTGATTTATTCCTAACAGTTTAGTAGCAAGATTGTGAAATCTCTTAACCAAGTAGTCCCTAACCGGACTTAGAAGTTCTATTTAGGAACTTATTGTAAATCCTTTAACAGGGTGAACATTGTATAAGTGGGATAAAATATCTTAACAAAGTAGTCTTTAACATGACTTTCAATACTCCTAACAGGGTATTAGACACTCTTAACGAGGTGAAGTCATTCAGAAGATGACATTTATGTAAGCTCCTAGCCGGGCACCTTATTACTGCAGTGATGAGTTGTGGGTACCATCCTCACCGCATTTTTTTCCTCTGACCAAGGGTTTTCTGTGACACCAAAATATTGTGTTAAAGTGTTTAAATGCTTATGTGTTGTGTGTTTAATTTTCATATTATCAGTTATCAGTTAACAATTACAACCTCTATTGGTAAAAGATAAAATAATTATCAGTATAAGTAATCTATTGGCTATCAGTTTATGTTTAGAAAGTTGAATACGTGTGAAATCTTTGTGATATAGATTCACCCCCCCTCTCAATACCCTACCTAAAACTTTCCAACAATAAAGGGGTTTAATAAAGGCTTTAAAAAAGTTTTGCACTTCAATCTAACATGGTAAATTATTAAAGTTATTCATTAATACTTTATTAGTCAATAATTTAATATCATTGCCAAGTGCACAAGATATAGAGGTGTGCAAGAGTAGGTAAAAAAATTCTGTAACAAATTGAGTCACTTTAAAACAAAGAAAGATTATATCAAGGTAGATATAATTACGATTGAAGAAAACAAATTGCACATAATCTTGTCTAATAACACAATAGAAACCATAAACATATCGACTACATTGTACACAACCTAGGTATAATATATGTACTTTACAAATGATTTGTAATGCCCCATAGTTTGAGTACAAATGTGTTTGAGCCACTTTCTATCCTTGGGTGGGATTTTAAACATTCTCATGCTATACCATCATGCCTCTTCATTCCTTATGCCCTTATTCTCCAATCTGTAGCCTTCTATATTTTGGGGTTTTTTCTGATGCAGTCAAGGATGGTGGATCCAATGAAGGATAGTCCAAACCTTGTAGCCAACATAATTAGACCGCAAAATACTCAACACAACAGATAACACCACAATTGTTTCAAGTAATTTGCACTAACATGCCCAGCTGTAAGGCCTTTCGGGTTAGGGCCAATTACAAATAGAAACAATCTGCAAGATCCACAACTAGATCCAATACAATCTCATCTAGTTCAACTCTGAAGATAATCAGAAGATGATGGAAACCCTAAGGCAGATCTAAACTTGACCTCGCAAGCCTCCAAGCAATCTCTTTGTCTCCATGTATGCAAACCACTAGCTCTGCTACAAACAACTATCAGATATCCTTCTTCTGTGTCAACCTTCTTCTGTGTACAATCAAAAGAATGGTTTCCTTCCTCTTCACAGTTATAGCAAGTACCCTTAAAGATAACTCTATGTGTCTTCTTCTTCGGTTCCACAGGTTTCTATTCATCTTCTGCATGAGTCGATTTATCCTTCACCGAGTGATCAATCTTTTCCTTCCCTCAAAAATTACTAGGTTGTTTCCTCTTCAACTTATCTTCTGCCTTCAGAGCATACTGATAAGCATCTTCAACATAATCAATCTTTAGCATACCAAGCTCATCCTGAATATTGAATCTCAGACCATTCACATACCAAGCTACCTTTTCCTTACCAAGATCTCGATGTCGAGACCGAATAGTAAGTTTTTAGAACTCCTCGGTATAATCTTCAATAGACAAATCCTTCTGTTTCAGATTTTGCAACTTCTTAAACAAGTCAAGCTCATAGTCAACCAGTATGAACTTAGCTTTTAACTTAGTCACCATCAACCTCCACCGATTGATCTTTGTTTCACCTTCATCTTCTCTATCTCTTTGTAGTTCCTTCCATCAAAGAGCAACATGTCCTTTCAACTTTGTCTATGCTAATCTCACCCGAAGAGGATTTTCAATTTCTTCTAGCTCAAAGAAATCTTCAAGTTCACCAATCCAATCAATCAGATTGTCGGGCTTCAAAGTACCAAATAAAGTATAAACTTCCCTTCGGTAACTACTGCTAGACCGAGCTCCAAATCTATTCAACTGAGTAGTTCTATCTTCACCAGATCTATTCCTCTAGTCATTAGCACTAGATCATGTAGTTTCAAATTCTTCAGCAGCTTCTTCATAGCCATCTTCAGTACCAACATTCTGAGGTACACCAGCAACAACTCTCATGATCTCGGTGACCATGTCATTTTTCATTAATTCTATCTCAGATCTGACATCCGATTTGACTTTATCGGAAATATTTGATTCCACAACATCATAAAGATTTGCAATAGCTCTAGGGTCCAATCTTCTCAGAGGCATCCTTAAAGATATGCCAAAAACCCTCTACAACAAACCCTCACTGACCACCTTGTGGCAATCTCCAAGTTGTGTACAAGTCAGATCTCAACCTGCCACCTTGAACAAACAACTAGGGAAATATTTCACAAGTTCAGTGCCTCGTATATGCAATCCAGATTGAACACAATCTCTGCTCCAACAGGATCAACTTCGCAAGATCGGCCTTGCTAGGTTAACCTTTGCTCCACAAGATCAACTATTAGCTCAAACAAGAACAAACTTCAGCTCTGATACCACCTGATGCAGTCAAGGATGGTGGATCTAATGAAGGATAGTCCAAACCTTGCAGCCAACTGAATTACACAACAGAATACTCAACACAACAGATAACACCACAATTGTTTCAAGTAATTTGCATTAACATGTCCGATTGTAAGGCCTTCCAGGTTAGGACCAATTACAAATAGAAACAATCTGCAAGATCCACAACCATATCCAATACAATCTCAACTAGTTCAACTCTGAAGACAATTAGAAGCTGATGAAAACCCTAAGGAAGATCTAAACTTGAGCTCACAAGCCTCCAAGAAATCTCCTTGTCTCCAAGTATGCAAACCACTAGCTCTGCTACAAACAACTATCAGATATCAATTTGATCTGCAAGATCATGCAAGATCTTTTCCACAACTTCACCAACTTCAGCTTTTAGAACCTCATTTCTGACTCACTAAGTCTTCAAAGTCATGAACCTCTATGATCTCATAATGATCCTCTGATCTCTTGATCATCTCTCTTCTCTCTGATCTGTCTGATCTTTCCTACACATCTACCCAAACATCTTATAAATACTAATCATCAGCCATGAGTCAGCTAGATGAAACCATTAACTCCCCCAATAAATAATTAAATGCCATACAAGTCAGCTTACAAATGTATACAAATATTTAATTCAGCATGTTGGCCTATAACAATAGCTACCAACAATAACTGCACCAAGTCGGCTCAACAAATCACATAGAACTCTAGTCGGTAAGCTAGAACTACCGAGCAACAGTGAATTAACCGAGCATGCCAGGCATCACCGAGCACCAATGTCAACCAAGCACCGCAGACATGATCAAGTAACACTTTCACCGAGAGCCATAGACTACCGAGTTCCTTCAGTGACTGAGCTTCCTTCAATGACCGAGGTTGTTGGTCAAGGTTGCAAGCAAGTCACACTAGCCAAAATACAAACATCCCATGTAGTGCACCGAGGACAAAGAATGGCCCCGCCTTAACCTTGGATGCCCCTGCATCATTTTCCCTTACCAAGGCACCAATTTCTTCAATTTTCAAACACTTGATTCCCTCTTATCTGAATCTATAGGATCTATAATTCCTACCTTTTCATTGGTCCCTATTTCACTTTTCCTTCATTTTTGGTCTTCTACCTTACTTGAATGCATTATCATCCCTACCTTTTGGTTCCCCCTATTCCTCTATAGCTTGAAATTTCAAACATTTTTCTATCGACATTAGTTTCTTTAGTTCCCTGTGCACCTACTTTCTAGTCATTTTTTCCCTATAGGCTTTGAAAGTTTCATTTTTGATGCAAGGGCATCCAAGGTTGAGGCAAGGGCATTCCTTGTCCTCGGTGAAACTGCATAGGGTGTTTGTATTTTGGCTGGTGTGACTCGGTTGTAGCCTTAACTGATGGCCTCGATCATTGAACGAAGCATGGTCACTGAAGGAACTCAGTAATCTTTGGCGCTTGGTGAAAGTGTGTTACTCGGTGATGCCTGCGGTGCTCGGTTGACACTGGTGCTCGACAATACCTGGCACACTTGGTTATTTCACTATTGCTCGGTAGTTCTAGTTTACCGACTGGAGTTTTGTGTGATTTGTTGGGCCGACTTGATGCATTTATTGTTGGTAGCTATTGTTATAGGCTGACATGTTGGATTAAATGTTTGTAAGGCTATTTTGATTATGACTTGTATTGAATAAAATATTTTTTTGGGGGAGTTAATGGTTTCATCCAGCCGACTTGTGGCTGATGACTAGTATTTATAGGATGTTTGGGTAGATGTTTTAGAATCATCAGGAGATGATAGAAGTTCATGACTTGAAGACTTAGTGAATTAGATTTGAGGTTCTAAAAGTCGGAGTTGGCAAAGTTGTGGAAAAGATCTTGCATGATCTTGCAGATCAGATTGTTATCTGATAGTTTGTAATTGCAGAGCTAGTGGTTTGCACACTTGGAGACAAGGAGATTGCTTGGAGGCTTGCAAGCTCAAGTTTAGATCTACCTTAGGGTTTCCATCAGCTTCTGATTGTCTTCAGAGCTGAACTAGCTGAGATTGTATTGGATTTTTTTGGATCTTGTAGAATTGTTTCTGATTGTAATTGGCCCTAACCTAGAAGGCCTTACAGCCAAGCATGTTAATGAAAATTAGAGTTAAATAATTACCTTGTTGTTGTGTTGTTGAGTAATCTACTGTGTTGTTCTATTAGCTGCAAGGTTTGGACTATCCTTAATTGGATCCACCATCCTTGACTACATCAGGTGGTATCGGAGCTAAAGAGTTGATCTTGTGAAGCAAAGGTTGACCTAGCAAGGCTAATCTTGCGAAGTTGATTTTGTTGGTGAAGAAATTGTATGATCTTGATTGCAGATCCGTAGCACTGAACTTGTGAAATTATGCCCTAGTTGTTTGTTCAAGGTGGCAGGTTGGGATCTGACTTGTACACAACTTGGAGATTGTCACAGGGTGGTCAATGAGGGTTTGTTGCAGAGGGTTTTTGCATATCTTTAAGGATTCCTTCGAGAAGATTGGACCCTAGAGTTATTTTTGATCTTTGTGATATTGTGGAATCTCGGATCACAGAGAAGGTGAAATTAGATTTCAGATCTGAGATGGAGTTGATGAAGAATGACATGGTCACCAAGATCACGAGAGATGTTACTAGTATACCTCAGAAGGTTTGTACCGAGGATGGCTATGAAGAAGCTGCTGAAGAATTTGAACCTGCTGGATCTAGTGGTGATGACCGGAGGGACATATCTGGTGAAGATAGAATTGCTTAGTTTCATAGATCTGGAGCTTGATTTAGTAATGGTTACCGAATGTAAGTTTCTATTTTCTTTGGTACTTTGAAGCCTGACAATCTGATTGATTGGATTGGTGAACTTGAAGATTTCTTTGAGCTGGAAGAAATTGAAGACCCTCTTCGGGTGCAATTAGCACAGACAAAGTTGAAAGGACATGCTTCTCTTTGGTGGAAGGAACTACAAAGAGATAGAGAGGATGAAGGTGAAATGAAGATCAATCAGTGGAGGCTGATGGTGACTAAGTTGAAAGCTAAGTTCATACCTTTTGACTATGAGCTTGACTTGTTTAAGAATTTGTAGAATCTGAAATAGAAGGATCTATCTGTGGAAGATTATACCAAGGAGTTATACAAACTTACTATTCGATTTGGACACCGAGAGCTTGGTAAGGAAAAGGCAGCTCAATATGTGAATGGTTTGAGATTCACTATTCAAGATGAGCTTGGTATGCTGAAGATTGATTTTGTTGAAGATGCTTATCAGTATTCTCTGAAGGCAGAAGATAAATTGAAGAGGAAACAACATATTAATCCCCAAGGGAAGGAAAAGGTTGATCACTCAGAAAAGGACAAACTGATTGATGCAGAAGAGGAACAGAAACCTATGGAACCGAAGAAGATAGGTAGGGTTATCTTTAAGGGTAATTTATATAACTATGGAAAGGAAGGACACCATTCTTTTGAGTGTACATAGAAGAAGGTTGACCAACGAACTGCTGTGGTGAATGAGAATGAACCTGAATCTGAGAACTTGATGCTTCGAAAAACATTGCTCGGTACAAAGGAAGAACCTTGTCAGAGGAGTAACTTGTTTAGGACCTGATGCAAGTCTGGAGGTAAACTCTATGATGTTATTGTTGATAGTGGTAGTACTAATAACCTTGTTTCCGAGGACATGGTTCAAAAAATTAGGTTAAATAGAATGAAGCATCCTTGTCCTTATAGGATTGGCTGGTTACAAGATGTTCATGCTCTAGAAGTAAGAGAACAATGCTTTATTGATGTTCAAATTGGCTAGTACAAGGATCTTGTGTTATGTGACATTGTGAAGATGAATAGTTGTGATATATTGCTCGGTAGACCTTGGCAATATGATTGCAAAGCTATGTATGACTGTGTAAGAAATGTGTTTACTATTGAGAAGGATGACAGGAAGTTTTCACTGATGCCTTTGATGGATACAACGCTTGGTAGGAGAAGCCCAAGTATTGGTAGCTGAGTTGAGATTGTGGATCCAGAGAAAATGAATGATTAGTATGGAGAACCGACTTGTGTGTTGTCAAGAAAAGACTTGAAGAGATAGAGAAAGATGAAGTGGAAGAGTATGCAAGCTGAAAAGGTGGAGGACTTGTATGTGAAGAACCAGTTCAGGGTTTATGTGCTAAATCCTAGAAGATGTTCTTCTCACATATGAACATATTTTGGAAACTGGGGTGTCTGGTGCAGGGGCATCCAAGGTTGAGGTAGGGGCATTCCTTGTCCTCGGTGAAACTACATAGGGTGTTTGTATTTTGGCCGGTGTTACTCGATTGCAGCCTTGACCGATGGCCTTGGTCATTGAAGGAAGCTCAGTCGCTGAAGGAAGTCGATAATCTTTGGTGCTTGGTGAAAGTGTTACTCGGTGATGCCTACGGTGCTTGGTCGACACTGGCATGCTCGGTTATTTCACTATTGCTCTGTAGTTCCAGTTTACCGACTAGAGTTCTTTATGATTTATTGGGATGAATTGATGCATTTATTGTTGGTAGCTTTTGTTACAGGCTGACATGTTGGATTAAATGTTTGTAAAGTTATTTTGATGCCGACTTGTATTGAATTTAATATTTGTTGGGGGGAGTTAATGGTTTCATCCAGTTGACTTGTGGATGATGACTAGTATTTATAGGATGTTTGTGTAGATGTTTTAGAATCATCAAGAGATGATAGAAGTTCATGACTTGATGACTTAGTGAATCAGATCTAAGGTTCTTAAAAGCTAGAGTTGGCAAAGTTGTGGAAAAGATCTTGCATGATCTTGCAGATCAGATTGTTATCTGATAGTTTGTAATTGCAGAGCTAGTGGTTTGCACACCTGGAGACAAGGAGATTTATTGGAGGCTTGCGAGCTCAAGTTTAGATCTACCTTAGGGTTTCCAGTAGCTTCTGATTGTCTTCAGAGCTAAACTAGTTGAGATTGTTATGGATCTATTTGGATCTTGCAAAATTGTTTTTGATTATAATTGTCCATAACCCTGAAGGCCTTACAACTGAGCATGTTAATGAAAATCAGAGTTAAAAAATTACCTTGTTCTTGTGTTGTTGAGTAATTCATTGTGTTGTTCTATTGGCTGCAAGGTTTGGACTGTCCTTAATTGGATCCACCATTCTTGACTGCATCAATTTTCCTCCTTGCACTCCATTCAAAATAATTAGCCACCTCGATCATAGTTCCCTAAAATATTAGATATTCCCTAGTTCAAACCTGTGTTATATCATAGGCTTTGGTACTTTCCCTATTAACATATTTAAAATGTATTTAATATCCCAATACTTGGAACCTTGATCCCACCTTCGTCACTCTTGGGAATATATAATTTCAAGATTTTTACCCCTCATTTCTATGGTGTTAGGGATGCCTTAATCATGATCTCCACCATTGTTAGTGAATAGAGGTAAAATGGATTCACCACTATTCAGATGTAAAGGGGGAAATATGAGATCTATTCTCAAACCCAAATTCCCCAAAGAAGAGATCCGATTTGATCAACCAAAAGGTTAATACACAATCGAATCAATTTGTTGGTAAATATGGAAGAGAGAGAGTAAATCAAAAATTTCCCTATGAAGGATATTATACTTGGAATATATAATAATTGAAATACAAATACTAACCTCAAATTAGGGCAGATTTGGAAAATGTTGAATTTTGATGTCTGTGTGTACTTTCAAGAAAATTTGAAACTTGACCTAGACTGGAAATGCCGACATGGAGAAAACCCAGAAATCTTTCCTCAAGATGGCTCAGCTCAGGTTTGACCCTCATAAAAGGTCAAATACTACATTCTTTATTTGAAGTCTGATTCAAATTTTGTTCGCAGATCTCAGAAGTTTGCCGAAAATGATATCCAAATTTGCTTGTAGATCTAAAATTCCACACCTATACCTACAAGAAAATGGGGGTTTTTGTTGTATGGGGGGTTTGCCTTGGTCAAACCCTAGTTTAGGAATTAACCTTGAAATTGAATTGAAATATAGTATACATAAACAAAGCAATTGAAACAAATCACCTTGCTTATGTTGAAGTCCTTATAGAGGATTCGAATCCTCAAATCCACAAGTAGGAATGCTTCAATGGATGTAGGATGAATGTAGGATGTCTCCAATCAATGACATTTGATCTTCAACACTAATCTTGATTTGATCTTTGCATATGAGAAGGCTTGAATGAATGGAGAAGGATGGATCATCAAAGGGGGCTCCAAAGAAATTGAATCCTTCAATAGCTAACAATGGATCTCCTTGATGGATGAATGCTTAAACACTTGAATTCTTGAAAACTTGCTTCAATTCACTTGAGAGCTCTAGATGCTTGATTGCCAAACTTGATGATTTGATGATGAAAAATGAGAGAGGAAGGCCTCCTTTTATAGTGAACTAGGGCACAATCCTCTAGAAGGGCCACCTTGGAGAATTAAATCCCAATTAGGTCCTAACCTTTAGAAAATATACCTAGATTAAGTGCAATTAAAATATTTACCATCTTGAAACCCGAAATGATTAACCCAGAGGCGGGAAACTAAATATCCCGAAGGCCCGAAGCTCAAAAATTTTAGAAATTGAAAATTTGGAGAAAGGGGGAAAAATCAAGGTTGGACCTAACCTAGTCAGGTTCAAGCTTGACCCTAACCTAGTTAGGTTTGACCTCGACCTTGACCTAGTTAGGTTTGACCTTGAATCTGACCCTGGTCCTGGATTGGCTCAGAACCAAGTCAAGAGGTCCCAGGGATGCCCAGAAACCTAAAATTGATGTCAGAATAGGATAAAATGTCAGGGACAGATAGAAAATCCTATGATTACTGTGATGAAGGACAAGATGAGATATTTCTGAATCCTACCTAGAAAATAAAGCCACGGAAGAGGGAAATTTAGTAGAATCCTTAAGATCCCAACCCTAATTTCACCTAGAATGAAGAAATCAAGTGCCAGGAAGAAGTGGAAAGCGGGGAGAAAAGCCAAATACATGCAAAGACCCGATCAAGGCACTTAACATGACCCCAAACCACTTACTCAGAGGGCTAAACACTCTTATCATGGAAGTGCTTCCATTTTAAGACAATACATTAAGCCCCCACTTTAGCAAGAGTATGGACTCAATGCAAACTCTTGGTAAAGGAGATCAGAATAAAAAGATAATCTTATCGTAATCCAAGGGAAAAAGAGAAATATTAAGCTCCTAGGGACTCAAGTCTTCGTCGACTCCTAGATCACAATAAGAGAAACATCTCTAGAGAGAGAAAGAAGGTGTGATTACCTCACCCAATGAGAACCTATGTCCCATTGTGAACCACACAGGAAAATGGTGCAACTAGAAAGATGGAATTGAACTACCTAGTGAATGTGGCTACTCACTAGTCAACCCATCGAGGATTTATCCTTAGGAATATTCCATTCCATAAAAATAAAAATAAAAGAGATCCAGTCTTAAAGACACCTTCGACCTTAAGGGATCAAAATATGTGTACGTATTTGAAACTGGAGGGATCAAGAGATCCTAAAATATAAAGCCGTGATTGAAGGATTAGTTACTAATCGGAAAAGGGAAAAGAAGTATCTTGAAAAATATATACATATTGAAAAGTGTGTGTGTGCAACAGGTGAGTAGATTGTATGCCCCCACGTTAAAGTCATTGCTGACACTTTTAACAAGAGCAATGGCTTTAACGGAAACATAAACAACTCCACTGATTATGTTTCCACATCGAGTTGCCCCCAAACGAAGACAAATCCAGGGAGATATCACAAAAACATATTGAAAACACATAAGGGATCTACCTACTATGGGGTCAGTATGGTCATAAGATAATATATATATATGATATTATTGCAAATGAATTGACATCATTCCCCAAAGAAAGTAGAACTACAATCACAAAGGAGGAAAGATCACATAAGATTTACAAAGGAGAATCTTTTCGGACCATGACATGGAGACCAAAAAGAATTAGTGCTACCATATCTCGAATCCAAGCAGATTACACAAGGAAACATTTATGAACAAATAGCACAATTACAACATAACATTGAACAACACATAGAAGAATAGAGATACATATAGAAGAATTTGAACAACAATTTTGATTCTTTTATCACCTTGCACCAACTGAGTAAGAAGGATCGTATAAAAGAATCCAACAACATTTAGCAAACACATTACAGGAGAAACACAGTACAGTAGGAAAACACACAACAAAGCTACCATGAAGGACAAGCCGATCAAGTGTGCCGCCTACTTTCCCCATCTCATTGTATATCATTTAGGTATGTTAGGAATAAGGTGTCTCAACCTTGGATAATTCCTATCTTATTATTTGTTTTGTAAAATGTATTTCTTGCAAATAATGTTGACGTGTCAGCATCTTGAATTGTGTGTAAGGAGATCATGGCTAAAATGGTTATGACGGATTCCTATGACATGTAAGAGCTATGTCAGGAAGATTCAATGACAGGTGAAGACATGTGGCAACTGATAAATTTGAGTACTGTACACTCTTTCCCAATCGTGGGAATGGTAAAACCCTAATACGGTTATCTTTGGGAGTAGCCCTAAAAAGTGAAGCGCATGATATAAGCTTTTTTAGGGTTGTGAAGAGAGATGATGCAAGTGTATTGTTGGAACGTTTTATGCTGCTGTGATTTGTCTTCAAGGGTTTAAAAATCTTCTGAAAGAACTTACATTGCAAGTGTATTGTAAGCTGTAATAGTTTTGATCAATACATTGTGCAGGTTTTGGAGTGCTGGGGTTTTTACCGAAAGGTTTCCCCAGGGTATATAATTGTGTCATTCTCTATTTTTCTATATGTATGGTATGTGGTTGCAATATCTTTGTTAAAGTAGTTAATGAATTTGAAATTGTAAGGATTTAAAAGAATTTTGCACAATACTCTCCTATAGAGATTAGCGTAGGAAGCTGTTTCCGCACCTGAGTTTCCTTACAAGGTAAGGTGGGTAACTCTCAAGAGGGACTATATCCAACACAGTAGGAATGATAGCTAGTTCCAAACAAGGATCCTCTTGAGAATCACTATGTTCAATACTAGGTGTAAGAGTTAATTGTGATGAAAGCATATTAGGTAAATCAATGTCAATGTCAATAGTTTCATATTCATCATTAACATCATCAGTATCATCGAGAGTATCTTCCTCATCCAAATTAATCAAAATAGAATCTAAGATATGCATAGAATCATCATAATCATGCATGTGAACATCATTATTAGTAATGACAACTTCTAACATATTATGCATAGGTTTATCCAAAGAAGGTAGAGATTTTTTAGCTTTAGCATGAGCATGACGCTTTTTATGACGTTCATTAGCAGATTTGTGACGTTTTGATTTATTTGAAATAGGTTGAGAAATAGGAGGAATAGTCATAGGGTGCTTCACAGGTTCTTTAGGAAGATCAATAGGATTGGGTATGTGCAAGATCATGAGGGGCCAAACTATTCCCTTAAGTGGCAATGAAAAATCAGCAAATCAAGGTTAGTCAACTTGATGTGAAAATTTCAACTAGCTATGAATCTAATATCAAAAAGTTGTAAGAATAGAATCTGTAGAAAATTGAATGTAGTTTCTAAACTACTAGGCCTTTTTTGAGAAAAAGTTTGTATGATTGGTGAAAAGTATAGATTTCAATGCAGCAGTACAAAAATTTCAGGAAAAAAATAAGAAGTAGGTGTATGTCTGACCACCTTAATCATAATCAAATGATAATATTTTATTATAAGATTTTATATATAAGTAGTAGACTCATGCTCAGATGTGATGCATATTTTTTTGTAATTTTATTCCAAAAAAATAATTAATTATGAATTTTCTTCTACAATGTTTTCAGAATTAAAAAACTCCCGTGTTTGGCCACCTTAACTCATTTAAAACTTTACAAAATTCAATTTTTTTTTCCCTTATAGTAGGCGAAGCATAGAATGTGACGCATTTTTCAGATTTCAAAAATGTTATACCGTTTGAAAGTTATAGTCATTTTTCAATCAATATATAAATCAACACTTTAGAGGTAGCTCAATTGAAAAATAATTAATAATTACTTACCGAATTCAAAATTTGACAGCAATTATATCGATAGAAAGCTGATAATCTCCTTAAGATACCCTTTTTGTTTTATCAAATTCGGGTGAAAAAAAAGTCCTTAGCTACATTGTCAAAGTCTGGAACTTAGAGAAACACGGGAAAAACATGTATTTGAGACATTCCAATAGTTGACCATGTAGGTTTGGTGCACAAAGCAATACCAAGCCTAATCAGGTACCCGATATTTACCCAAATATGACGCAAAATTTTGAATTTTCACTTTGCCTCCACTTTCTCCCTCCTATTTCTCCCTCCTTCATAAACATATATATTAGATATATATTAGATATATATCTATTAAATATATATTAGATATATATTAGTTATATTAAATATTATATAATATCAATTATATATTAAATGTTATATAATATATATTTTACATTAAATATTATTTAATATATATTAATATTAAAAACTATATATTAGATTATATATTATATATATTAAATATTATATATATTAAATATTATATAATATAAATGTTACATTAAATATTATTTAATTATGTATTAATATCAAAAACTACATATTAGATTATATATTATATATTAAATATTATATAATATACATTTTACATTTTAAATATTATTTAATATGATTCTGAGCATGAGCATGAGTCCCTACAGGAGCATAGTTGTGTCTTTTACAGGTGCCGAAAACCCTAGCTACGTAGAAATGGAGGCTTTGAAGAATAGTTCACTGGAGGTGGATTATAGAAGCAGAGGGCAAGAGAATCACTCTGTTTCCACCGCCTGTGGCTATGAAATGGTATCTTTCCCTACTTTTTCAACCGGAACGCTAAATTGCAAAGGTTCTCGAAATAGATTCTGGTCACTGGACAATTGTACCACGCCTGTTGATAATCTGGCAACTCAACAGAGTCATTGGGAGGTTAAAGTAGAACAACTAGATGGACCTTTGAACCAGCCGAAGATTATGGAGAGCGGGGAAGGGTTTGGTAAAATGAGCAGTTGTACTAGAAATTATGCAGGCATCGTAGAACTGACCACATTAATAAATTTAAAGAAGAGATTAGCGGCGACATGACATTATGAGGAAAGCCTTGTCATTTCGATGGTGCTGCCCCGATATTATGAAGAATGTCTTGTCGCTTCAATGCCAGCGCTGCCTCTATCTTAGACTTTCGCCATTGCTTCTCATCAGTACTCTGAGATATGGCAGGGATTGCGGGCTTTTGCACAGCATAGTCCATCATAAATTCTCTATAAATCATCATGCGTTACAGTATTCTACGCATTTTTGAACGACTTATTCAAAGAATTTAATTTTTACTGTAATTTCGGATCCATGGATTGTCATTTTGCGCTCAAAGAGAAGCTGCGGATTGCAAGAATTTGATAATTTTGGTTTATCTCATTTTCTTTCTCTGTCATTTTTGAGTAATACGATTTTGTTTTTGTCCATCTTAAATGATTTCGCTTGAAGTTAATGAATTTTTTTAGATGATTTTGTCTGAAGTTTTAATGAAATTTCTTCCATGGATGCTAATGAAATCTCTTCCATGAATGCTAATAAGATGTTTAAATTCAGAGTTAATAAATTCTATAGCTTGAATGTTCTTTCTTGTAGAAGGTTATTTTCATGGTTTGTGATTCATTCAATTCCTTGATAGTTTCATTCTTAATAGAATTCATAACTAGATTTTCCTTAGCCAATTTTCTTCTTGATCGTAGCAATATTTTCTCCTCCACTGAACATTTTGTAATCAGTTGACATACAATCACATTTTTCTCTTGGCCAATTTAGTGGGCTTGCGATTGAGCCTATAGATCCACAAAAGGGTTGAAATCTAGATCTGGTGGAAGAGTAGTATTAGCAAGAAGTCATTCACTAACATCTCATTTGGGTCATGGGGACTCCCTAGGGGTCCTAGTACCCCTTATCACGTGTTAGGACACCTAGGGAGTCCCTATGACCCCTTTTGACACATTGGAATGCTCAAGTGTGTCTTAAGGGGTCCTAAGACCCCTTAAGACACACTTGAGCATTCCAATGTGTCAAAAGGGGTCATGGGGACTCCCTAGGGGTCCTAGTACATCTTATCACGTGTTAGGACCCCTACGAAGTCCCCATGACCCCTTTTGAGACATTGGAATGCTCAAGTGTATCTTAAGGGGTCCTAGGACCCCTTCGGACACACTTGAGCATTCCAATGTGTCAAAAGGGGTCAGGAGTACTCCCTAGGGGTCCTAGTATGCCTTATCACACATTAGGACCCCTAGGAAGTCCCGATGACCCCTTTTGACACATTGGAATGCTCAAGTGTGTCTTAAGGGGTCTTATGACCCCTTCAGATATAATTGAGCATTCCAAAGTGTTAAAAGGGGTCATGGGGACTCCCTCGGGGTCCTAACACGTGATAAAGCATACTAGGATCCCTAGGGAGTCCCCGTGACCCCTTTTGACACATCGAAAAGACCCTTTAAGACACACTTGAATGTTCCAATGTGTCAAAAGGGGTCATGGGGACTCCCTAGGGGTTCTAATGCATGATAAGGCATACTAGGACCCCTAGGGAGTCCCCATGACCCCTTTTGAAACATTGAAATGCTCAAGTGTGTCTTAAGAGGTCCTAAGACCCCTTAAGACACACTTGAGTGTTACAATGTGTCAAAAGGGGTGATGGGGACTTCCTAGGGGTCCTAATGTGTGATAAGGTGTACTAGGACCCCTAGGGAGTCTCCATGGCCCTGTTTGACACATTGGAATGATCAAGTGTGTCTTAAGGCATCTTAGGACCCCTTCGGACACAATTGAGCATTCCAAAGTGTTAAAAGGGGTCATGGGGACTCCCTAGGGGTCCTAGTATGCCTTATCACATGTTAGGACCCCTAGGAAGTCCCTATGACCCCTTTTGACACATTAGAATGCTCAAGTGTGTCTTAAGGGGTCCTAAGACACCTTCGGACACACTTGAGCATTCCAATGTGTCAAAAGGGGTCATGGGGAATCCTTGAGGGTCCTAATGTGTGATAAGGTGTACTAGGACCCCTAGGTAGTCCCCATGACCGCTTTTGACACATTAGAACACTCAAGTGTGTCTTAAGGGGTCTTAGGACACCTTCAAACACACTTGAGCATTCCAAAGTATCAAAAGGGGTCATGGGGACTCCCTAGGGGTCCTAGTATGCCTTATCACATGTTAGGACCCGTAGGAAGTCCCCATAACCCTTTTTAACACATTGGAATGCTCAATTATGTCTTAAGGGGTCCTACGGCCCCTTCGAACACACTTGAGCATTCTAATGTGTCAAAATGGGTCATTGGGACTCCCTAGGGGTCCTAACATGTGATAAGGTGTACTAGGAAATAGGGAGTCCCCATGACCCCTTTTGACACATTGGAATGCTCAAGTGTGTCTTAAGGGGTCCTACAACCCCTTAAGACACACTTGAGCATTCCAATGTGTCAAAAGGGGTGATGGGGACTCCCTAGGGGTCCTAGTATGCCTTATCATGTGTTAGGACCCCTAGGGAGTCCCCATGACCCCTTTCAACACATTAGAATGCTTAAGTGTTTCCGAAGGTGTCCTAAGACACCTTAAGACACACTTGAGCCTTCCAATGTGTCAAAAGGGGTCATGGGGACTCCCTAGGGGTCATAGTATGCCTCATAACACTTTAGGAACCCTAGGGAGTCCCCATGACACCTTTTGACACTTTGGAATGCTCAAGTGTGTCCAAAGGGGTGCTAAGACCCCTTAAGACACACTTGAGTGTTCCAATATGTCAAAAGGGGTCATGGGGACTCCCTAGAGTTCCTAGTACACCTTATCACGTGTTATGACCGCTAGGAGGTCTCGATGACTCCTTTTGACACATTTCAATACTCAAGTGTGTCTTAAGGGGTCCTACAACCCCTTTGAACACACTTGAGCATTCTAATGTGTCAAAAGGGGTCATGGGGACTCCCTAGGGGTCCTAGGACACCTTATCACGTGTTAGGAGCCCTAGGGAGTCCGCATGATCCCTTTTGACACATTGGAATGCTCAAGTGTGTCTTAAGGGGTCCTAAATGTGTCAAAAGGGGTCATGTGGACTCCCTCGGGGTCCTAGTACACCTTATCACGCGTTAGGACCCCTAGGAATTCTCCATGACCCCTTTTGTCACATTGGAATGCTCAAGTGTGTCTTAAGGGTTGCTAGGACCCTTTTAGACACACATGAGCATTCCAATGTGTCAAAAAGGGTCAGGGGGACTCCCTAGGGGTCCTAGTATGCCTTATCACATGTTAGGACCCCTAGGAAGTCTCCATGACCCCTTTTGACACATGGGAATGCTCAAGTGTATTTTAAGGGGTTCTAAGACCCTTTCGGACACACTTGAGTGTTCCAATATGTCAGAAGGGGTCATGGGGACTCCCTAGGGGTCCTAGTATACCTTATCACATGTTAGGATCCCTAGGGAGTCTGCATGACCCCTTTTCACACATTGGAACACTCAAGTGTATCCAAAGGGGTCCTATGACCCCTTAAGACACACTTGAGCATTCCAATTTGTCAAAAGGGGTCATGGGGATTCGTTAGGGGTCCTAGTATGCCTTATCATGTGTTAGGAGCCCTAGGGAGTCCCCATGACCATTTTTGACACATTGGAAGACTCAAGTGTGTTCGAAGGTGTCTTAGGACCCCTTAAGACACACTTGAGCATTGAAATGTGTCAAAAGGGGTCATGGGGACTCCCTAGGGGTCCTAACATGTGATAAGGCATACTAGGACCCCTAGGGAGTCCCCATGAGCCCTTCTGACACATTTGAATGCTCAAGTGTGTCTTAAGTGGTCCTAGGACACCTTCAGACACACTTGAGCATTCCAATGTGTCAAAAGGGGTCATGGGGACTTCCTAAGGGTCTTAGTATGCCTTATCAGACCATAGGACACTGAGGGAGTCCCCATGACCCCTTTTGACACATTGGAATGCTAAAGTGTGTCTTAAGGGGTCCTATGACCCCTTCAGGACACTTGAGCATTCCAAAGTGTCAAAAAGGGTCATGGGGACTCCCTAGGGGTCCTAACATGTGATAAGGCATACTAGGACCCCTAGGGAGTCCCCATGACCCCTTTTGACACATTGGAATGCTCAAGTGTGTCCGAAGGTGTCCTAGGACCCCTTAAGACACACTTGAGCATTCCAATGTGTCAGAAGGGGTCATGGGGACTCCCTAGGGGTCCTAGTATGCCTTATCACACATTAGGATCCCGAGGGATTCCCCATGACCCCTTTTGACACTTTGGAATGCTCAAGTGTGTCTGAAGGGGTCCTAAGACACCTTAAGAAACACTTGAGCACTCCAATGTGTCAAGAGGGGTCATGGGGAATCCCTAGGGTCCTATTATGCCTTATCACATGTAGGGATCCCTAGGGAGTCCCCATGAACACTTTTGACACATTGGAATGCTAAAGTGTGTCCGAAGGGGTCTTAGGACCCCTTAAGACACACTTGAGTATTTCAATGTGTCAAAAGGGGTCATGGTGACTTCTTAGGGGTCCTAACACATGATAAGGCCTACTAGGACCCCTAGGGAGTACCCATGACCCCTTTTGACACATTGGAATGCTCAAGTTTTTTTTAAGGGGTTGTAGGATCCCTTAAGATACACTTGAGCATTCCAATGTGTCAAAAGGGGTCATGGGGACTCCCTAGGGGTCCTAGTATGGCTTCTCATGTGTTAGGAACTTTAGGGACTCCCCATGACCCCTTTTGACACATTGGAACACTCAAGTGTGTCCGGAGGTATCCTAGGACACCTTAGGACACACTTGAGCCTTCCAATGTGTTAAAAGTGGTCATCGGGACTCCCTAGGGGCCCTAGTGTGCCTTATCACATGTTATGACCCCTAGGGAGTCCCCATCACCCCTTTTGAGACTTTGGAATGCTCAAGTGTGTCCGAAGGGGTCCTAAGACCTCTTAAGACACACTTGAGTATTCCAATGGGTCAAAAGGGGTCATGGGGACTTCCTAGGGACCCTAGTATGCCTTATCATGAGTTAAGACACTTAGGAGGTCCTGATGACCCCTTTTGACAAATTGCAATGCTCAAGTGTGTCTTAAGGGGTCCTACGACCCCTTCGAACACACTTGAGCATTCCAATGTGTCAAAAGGGGTCATGGGGACTCCCTAGGAGTCCTAGTATGCCTTATCATGCATTTGGACTCCTAGGGAGTCCACCTAACCCATTTTGACACATTGGAATGCTCAAGTGTGTCTTAAGGGGTCCTAAACATGTCAAAAGGGGTCATGTAGATTGCCTAGGGTTCCTAGTATGCCTTATCATGCGTTAGGACCCCTAGGAAGTCCCAACGACCCCTTTTGAAACATTGGAATGCTCAAGTGTGTCTTAAAGTGTCCTATGACCCATTTGGACACACTTGAGCATTCTAATGTTTCAAAAGGGGTCATGGGGACTCCCTCAGGGTCCTAACGCATGATAAGGCATACTAGGACCCCTAGGGAGTCCCCGTCACCCCTTTTGATGCATTGGTATGCTCAAGTGTGTCTTAAGGGGTCGTAGGAGCCCTTAAGACACACTTGAGCATTCCAATGTGTCAAAAGGGGTCATGGGGACTCCTTAGGGGTCCTAACATGTGATAAGGCATACTAGGAGCCCTAGGGAGTCCCCATGAAGCCTTTGGACATATTGGTAAGCTCAAGTGTGTCTTAAGAGGTCCTAAGACCCCTTAAGACACACTTGAGCATTCTAATATGTCAAAAGGGGTCATGAGAACTTCTTAGGGGTCGTAACACATGATAAGGTGTACTAGGACCCCTAGGGAGTCCCCATGACCCTGTTTGGCACATTGGAATGCTCAAGTGTGTCTTAAGGGGTCTTAGGACCCCTTCAGACACACTTGAGCATTCCAAAGTGTTAAAAGGGGTCATGGGGACTCCCTAGGGGTCCTAGTATGCCTTATCGTGCATTAGGACCCCTAGAAAGTCCCCATGACACCTTTTGACACATTGGAATGTTCAAGTGTGTCTGAAGGGGTCCTTGAACCCCTTCGGACACACTTGAGTGTTCCAATTCATCAAAAGGGGTCATGGGGACTCCCTAGGGGTCATAGTATGCCTTATCATGCATTAGGACCCCTAGAAAGTCCCCATGACACCTTTTGACACATTGGAATGGTCAAGTGTGTCTGAAGGGGTCCTCAAACCCCTTCGAACACACTTGAGTGTTCCAATTCATCAAAAGGGATCATGGGGACTCCCTAAGTGTCCTAACATATTATAAGGTGTACTAGGACCCCTAGGGAGTCCCCATGACCATTTTGACACATTGGAATGCTCAAGTGTGTCTTTAGGGGTCTTAGGACCCCTTCGAACACACTTGAGCATTCCATAGTGTCAAAAGGGGTCATGGGGGCTCCCTAGGGGTCCTAGTATGCCTTATCACATTTTAGGATACCTAGAAAGTCTCCATGACACCTTTTGACACATTGGAATGCTCAAGTGTGTCTTAAGGGGTCCTAAGACCCCTTCGGACACACTTGAGCATTCCAAAGTGTCAAAAGGGGTCATGGGGACTCCCTAGGGGTCCTAGTATTTCTTATCATGCGTTAGGACCCCTAGGAGCCTCCTATGACCCCTTATGACACATTACATTGCCCAAGCATGTCTTAAGGGGTCCTACGACCCCTTTGGACACACCTGAGTGTTCCAATGTGTCAAAAGGGGTCATGGGGACTCCCTATCAGTCGTAGTATGCCTTATCATGAGTTTGGAGCCCTAGGGAGTCTACATGACCCCTTTTGACACATTGGAACGCTCAAGTGTGTCTTAAGGGGTCCTAAATGTGTCAAAAAGGGTCATGTGGATTCCATAGGGGTACTAGTATGCCTTGTCATGTGTTAGGGCCCCTAGGAAGTCCCCATGACCCCTTTTGACACATTGGAATGCTCAAGTGTGTCTTACAAGTTCCTAGGACCCCTTCGGACACACTTGAGCATTCCAATGTGTCAAAAAAGGTCAGGGGGACTCCCTAGGGGTCCTATTATGCCTTATCATGCGTTAGGACCCCTAGGGAGTCCCCATGACCCCTTTTGAAACATTGCAATGCTCAAGTGTGTCTTAAGGGGTCCAAAGAAGCCTTTGGACACACTTGAGTCTTCCAATGTGTCAAAAGTGGTCATGGGGACTCCCTAGGGGTCCCAACACTTGATAAAGTGTACTAGGACACCTAGGGAGTCCCCATGACCCCTTTTGAAATATTGGAATGCTTAAGTGTGTGTTAAGGGGTCTTAGGACCCCTTCAGATACACTAGAGTGTTCCAACATGTCAAAAGGGGTCATGGGGACTCCCTAGGGGTCCTAACACATTATAAGGCATAGTAAGACCCCTAGGGACTCCCCATGACCCCTTCTGATACATTAGAACACTCAAGTGTGTCCAACAAGATCTTAGAACCCCTTAAGACACACTTGAGCATTCCAATGTGTCAAAAGGGGTGATGGGACTCCCTAGGGGTCCTAACACATGATAAGGCATAATATGACCCCTAGGGAGTCCCCATGACCACTTTTGACATATTAGAATGCTCAAGAGTGTCTTAAGGGGTCTTAGGAACCCTTTGGACACACTCAACCATTCCAAATTTTCAAAAGAGGTCACGGGGACTCCCTAGGGGTCCTAACACATGATAAGGTGTACTAGGAACCCTAGGGAGTGCACATGACCCCTTCTGACACATTGGAATGCTCAAGTGTGTCTTAAGGGGTCTCACAACACCTTCAGACACACTTGAGCATTCCAATGTGTCAAAAGTGGTCATGGGGACTCCCTAGAGATCCTAACGTGTGATAAGGTGTACTAGGACCGCTAGGGAGTCCACATGACCCCTTTTGACACATTGGAATGCTCAAATGTGTCTAAAGGGGTCGTAGGACTCTCTAAGACACACCTAAGCATTCTAATGTGTCAAAAGGGGCAATGGGGAGTCCCTAGTGGTCCTAATATGTCTTATCATGTGTTAGGACCCATATGGAGTCCCCACGACCCCTTTTGACACATTGGAATGCTCAAGTGTGTCCTAAGGGGTCCTAAGACCCCTTCAGACACACTTGAGCATTCCAATGTGTCAAAAGGGGTCATGAAGATTCTCTAGGGGTCCAAGTATGCCTTATCACGTGTTAGGACCCCTAGGGAGTCCACATGACCCCATTTGACACATTGGAATGCTCAAGTGTGTCAGAAGGTGTCTTAGGACCCCTTAAGACACACTTGAGCATTCCAATGTGTCAAAAGGGGTCATAGGGACTTCCTAGGGGTCCTAACACGAGATAAGTTGTACTAGGACACCTAGGGAGTCCCCATGACCCTTTTTGACACATTGGAACAATCAAGTGTATTTTAACATGTCTTAAGACCCCTTCGAACATAGTTGAGCATTCTAAAGTGTCAATAGGGGTCATGGGGACTCCCATGGGGTCCTGGTATGCCTTATCATGTGTTAGGACCCCTAGAAAGTCCCCATGACCCCTTTTGACACTTTGGAATGCTCAAGTGTGTCCGAAGGGGTCCTAAGACCCCTTAAGACACACTTTAGCATTCCAATGTTTCAAAAGGGGTCATGGGGACTCCCTAGGGATCCTAGTACTACTTATCACACGTTAGGACCCTTAGGAGTTCCCAATGACCCCTTTTGACACATTGTAATGCTCAAGTGTGTCTTAAGGGGTCCTACGACCCCTTCGAACACACTTGAGCATTCCAATGTGTCAAAAGGGGTCATGGGGACTCCCTAGGGGTCCTAGTATGTCTTATCATGCGTTTGGACCCCTAGGGAGTCCACATGACCCCTTTTGACACATTGGAAGGCTCAAGTGTGTCTTAAGGGGTCCTAAATGTGCCAAAAGGGGTCATGTGGACTCCCTAGGGTTCCTAGTATGCCTTATCACGTGTTAGGACCCCTAGAAAGTTTCCATGACCACTTTTGACACATTTGATTGCTCATGTGTGTGTTAAGGGTTCTTAGGACCCGTTCAGATACACTTGAGCATTCTAATGTGTCCAAAGGGGTCAGGGGGACTCCCTAGGGATCCTAGTACACCTTATCATGTGTTAGGACCCATAAGAAGTCCCGATGACCCCTTTTGACACATTGGAATGCTCAAGTGTGTCTTAAGGGGTCCTACGACACCTTCGGGCACACTTGAGCGTTCTAATGTTTCAAAAGGGGTCATGGGGACTCCCTAGGGGTCCTAGTATGCCTTATCATGCATTAGGATGCTTAGGGAGTTCCCATGACCCCTTTTGACACATTGGAACACTCAAGTGTGTTCGAAGGGGTCATAGGACCCCTTTAGACACACTTGACCATTCCAATGTGTCAAAAGGGGTCATGGGGCCTTCCTAGGGGTCCTAATGTGTGATAAGGTGTACTAGGACCCCTAGGGAGTCCCCTTGACACTATTTGACACATTGGAATTTTCAAGTGTGTCTTAAGGGGTCTTAGGACCCCTTCCGACACACTTGAGCATTCCAAAGTGTCAAAAAGGGTCATGGGGACTCCCTAGGGGTTCTAGTATGCCTTATCACGCATTAGGACCCCTGGAAAGTCCCCATAACCCCTTTTGACACATTGGAATGGTCAAGTGTGTCGGAAGGGGTCCTGGGACCCCTTCGGACACACTTGAGTGTTCAAATGTGTCAAAAGGGGTCATGGGGACTCCCTAAGGGTCCTAACACATGATAAGACATACTAAGACCCCTAGAGAGTCCCCATGACCCCTCTTGACACATTGGAATGCTGAACTACATCTTAAGGGGTCTTAGGACCCCTTAAGACACACTTCAGCATTCCAATATGTCAAAAGGGGTCATGGGGACTCCCTAGGGGTCCTAGTATGCCTTATCATGTGTTAGGACCCCTAGGATGTCGCCATGACCCTTTTTGAGACATTGGAATGCTGAATTGTGTCTTAAGGGGTTGTAAGACCCCTTTGGACACACTTGAGCATTCCAAAGTGTCAAAAGGGGTGGTGGGGACTCCCTAGGGGTCCTAGTATGCCTTATCATGTGTTAGGACCCCTTAGAGGTCCCAATGACCCCTTTTGACACATTGCAATGCCCAATTGTGTCTTAAGGGGTCCTATGACCCCTTCGGACACACTTGAGTGTTCCAATGTGTCAAAAGGGGTCATGGGGACTCCCTATCGGTCGTAGTATGTCTTATCATGAGTTTGGACCCTTAGGGAGTCCACATGACCTCTTTTGACACATTGGAATGCTCAAGTGTGTCTTAAGGGTTCCTAAATGTGTCAAAAGGGGTCATGTGGAGTCCCTAGGGGTCCTAGTATGCCTTATGATGTGTTAGGACCACTAGGAAGTCCCCATGACTCCTTTTGACACATTAGAATGCTCAAGTGTGTCTTAAGGGTTCCTAAGACCACTTTGGACACACTTGAGCATTCCAATGTGTCAAAAGGGGTCAGGGGGACTCCGTAGGGGTCTTAGTACACCTTATCATGTGTTAGGAACCTTAGGAAGTCCCGATGACCCCTTTTGACACATTAGAATGCTCAAGTTTGTCTTAAGGGGTCCTACGAACCCTTCGGACACACTTGAGAATTTCAATATTTCAAAAGGGGTCATGGGGACTCCCTCAGGGTCCTAACGCATGATAAGGTATACTAGGACCCCTAGGGAGTCCCCATGACCCCTTTTGACACATTGGAATGCTCATGTGTGTCTTAAGGGGTCCTACGACCCCTTAAGACACACTTGAGCATTCCAATGTGTCAAAAGTGGTCACAGGGAGTCCTTAGTGGTCCTAACGCATGATAAGGCATACTTGGATCCCTAGGGAGTCCCCATGTCAAATTTTGACACATTGGAATGCTCAAGTGTGTCTTAAGAGGTCCTAAGACCTATTAAGACACACTTGAGAATTCCAATGTGTCGAAAGGTGTCATGGGGACTTCCTAGGGGTCCTCACACGTGATAAGGTGTACTAGGACCCCTAGGGAGTCCCCTTGACACTATTTGACACATTGGAATGCTCAAGTGCATCTTAAGGGGTCTAGGGACCCCTTCAGACACACTTGAGCATTCCAAAGTGTCAAAAGAGTTCATGGGGACTCATTAGAGGTCCCAGTATGCTTTATCACGCATTAGGACCCCTAGAAAGTCCCCATGACCCCTTTTGACACATTAGAATGGTCAAGTTTGTCTTAAGGGGTCCTGGAACCCCATCAGACACACTTGTGTGTTACAATGTGTCAAAAGGGGTCATGGGGACTCCCTGAGGGTCCTAACACATGATAAGTCATACTAGTACCCTAGGGAGTCCCCATGACCCCTTTTGACACATTGGAATGCTCAAGTGTGTCTTAAAGGGTCTTAGGATCCCTTCGGACACACTTGAGTGTTCCAAAGTTTCAAAAGGGGTCATGGGGACTTCCTAGGGGTCCTAGTATGCGTTATCACATGTTAGGACACCTAGGAAGTTGTCATGACCCCTTTTGACACATTAGAATGCTCAAGTGTGTCTTAAGGGGTCCTAAGACCCCTTCAAACACACTTGAGCATTCCAATGTGTCAAAAGGGATCATGGGGACTCCCTAAGGGTCCTAAGGAGTGATAAGGTGTACTAGGACCCCTAGGGATTCCCCATGACCCCTTTTGACACTTTGGAATGCTCATGTGTGTCCGAAGGGGTCGTAATACCATTTAAGACACACTTGAGCATTCCAATGTCTCAAAAGGGGTCATGGGGACTCCCTAAGGGTCCTAACGCATGATAATGCGTACTAGGACCCCTATGGAGTCCCAATGACCCCTTTTGATATATTGGAACACTCAAGTGTGTATTCAGGGGTCTTAGGACCCCTTTGGACACACTTGAGCATTCTAAAGTGTCAAAAGGGGTCATGGGGACTCCCTAGGGGTGCTAGTATGCCTTATCACATGTTAAGACCCTTAGGGAGTCTTAACATGTGATAAGGCATACTAGCACCCCTAGGGAGTCCCCATGACCCCTTTTGACACTTTAGAATGCTCAAGTGTCTTTAGGGGTCTTAGGACCCCTTTGGACACACTTGAACATTCTAAAGTGTCAAAAGGGGTCATGGGAACTCCCTAGGGGTGCTAGTATGCCTTATCACATGTTAAGACCCCTAGGAAGTCCCCATGACCCCTTTTGACACATTGGAATGCTAAAGTGTGTCTTAAGGGGTCATAGGACACCTTAAGACACACTTGAGACCCCTTAAATCACACTTGAGCATTCCAATGTGTCAAAAGGGGTCATGGGGACTCCCTAGGGGTCCTAGTATGCCTTATCATGTGTGAGGACCCCTAGGGAGTCCCCATGACCCCTTTTGACACATTGGAACTCTCAGGTGTCTCTTAAGGGGTCGTAGGACCCCTTAATACACACTTGAGTGTTCCAATGTGTCAAAAGGGGTCACGGAGACTCCGTAGGGGTCCTAGTACACCTTATCACGCGTTAGGACAAGTAGGGAGTCCTCGTGACCCATTTTGACACATTGGAATGCTCAAGTGTGTCTTAAGGGGTCCATACTAGGATCCCTAGTGAGACTCCATGACTCCTAGGAAGTCTGTCTCTACCTCCAGTGAACTATTCTTCAAAGCCTCCATTTCTGCATAGCTAGGATTTACAACACCTGTAAAAGGAACATTGAGTACAAAGATTTAGCCAACCACCTTTAAAGACCTAAAAGAAATGAGAAAAAAATTTAGGCCAAAAATACGTACCAAATTTCTGTATGTAGTACCATAAGCTTCAACAATCTAGCTGGCTTCCTCTTCTAAGGCACGAAGAACCTCATTAATGTATGCTCTAGGAGGAAGATTATAATTTCCATATTTCTGCAAGAGATTCTCCAAAATTTGTAATATTATATATAATATATTAGTATATGTATTATATATATATATATTATATACATGTTAGTATATATATAATATATTATATATATTAGTATATTTTATACATTAGTACATATAATACATTAGTCTATTATAATACATTAGTATATATATAATATACATTATATATATCATATGCCTCTTTTCTATTTATATATTATATACATCAATATATGTAAAAGTTCAATTTTTTTCATTTGCTCCCGCCCTTTTTTCATCAGCTTGGGAATATCAGGTACCTGATATGGAATCGGATACCCAATTTTTGCCAGGTAATATTTGACCGAAATATTCCCTGTCCCCATAGACCATACAATCATAGGATTTTATACCTTTTTCACGCGTTGCAAAATAAAAAATGTGATTTGGGGCCCATTGTTTGATTTTTGTCGACTTGTGGTCTCACCATGGGAAGTAGCAGTTGTCGAAAGGCTAAATGCAAGAGGAAGCTAACAGATGATGAAATTCAAGCATATAGGGAAAAAGATAAGGAAAATCACCGAAGAAGGATAGAAGGTATGTTAAACATTAATGAAGGTGACCCCGTAAATGTAGTTGTAAGTGAAGAGGATGTTCAATTTGAAAAGACACAGATGGAGATTGAAAATGTAGACTTTGGGAATGAAAATGTTGCACAAGAACCACATGAACGTTATACATCTCCAAATTATATGTGAAATGAAGTCCCTTGCAATAAAGATAATCAATCTTCAAATTCAAGGCTTTCAAGAACACCTAAATGGTTAATTTAAATTGAGGAGAACCTTATGAATAATTGGGAAGGAAAGAGGTCACATAGAACCGTTAGGTTGTGGGCTTCAAGACTTTATGATCAATTTTTTTGAAACAAGACATTGGTTGAGAAATGTCAAATTTTTGTGCAGTTGTTAAAGATGCAAAAGATGAGACCTATGCTTGTGAAATTGAAGATTCATGTGAACAAGAAAATGGAGAAAAATGCCATTGTTGTGAAGAATCTTTTCAATGCTCTCAATAGCATTGGGAAGACTAGCAGAGAAAAAGACAAGAGAGTTGCTCGCAGGGTTATTACAACCTCCTTAGTAAGTCATCAGTTGAGAAAGGTTCATTTGATGAGACAAACTTGTGTTGACTTCAATATAGACCATAAAACTTTGGGTAGAGCACTTGCAAGAAGAGAAAGATTTGATGATCCGCTTCAAATTGATACATGGGCTTATGGTGGGAGACTTCCACATTTCGATAAGAAGCTAACATATGTTGTCAAGGATGAAATTCAACAATTTTGGGATGCTAACTCAAGAGTGTCACCAAATGTGAAGGATGTCTTGAAGTTGAGAGTTGGCAATAGAGACCGCACTCCACATCATAAACATTATGTGGAGGTAAGTCAAACAATTTTGTATAAAAAATTTTGTGATACACATCCAACATTGAAAATATCACAAAGGTCTTTTGAATCCATGAAGCCATTTTATTGTGTACCCCTTAAGATTTGAAATACATGTTGTTGCAAATATCATGTTGAGTTTTCAATGCATCATGAATTATTACGGTCCATTCATTCTACTTTGCATACTAATGAAATGCTAGAGGATTGTGGTGCAAGTGGTCTTCCCAAATCATCAAGAGACTTGCTAGATCAATTTTTATGTCACAAAGATGATGGTTGTTTATTTTATAAAAAAGATTGCTTAAATGCCAAGTGCTCTGAATGTGGTGGCTTGTCCAAGTTTAGAACATGTTTTCATGAGGGTTTGGAACATAATTTTGGAAAGACACTAGTCCAAAAAAGGGTATATGAAATAGTGAAATATACATTGAAGAGTGGAGGTGAAGGCTCTAGATGTGAGTTAGTTGCAAAAGAATACAATGTTGCTGATTTTATCTCAGATTTCAAGACAAATCTTTTTTACAAGTATGGAAGGCATAGTCATAGGTCTCAATGGTTGGATCAACAATTCAGGACATGTAAGGACACTTTCCCCATTGGAACCATTATATCCATTGTAGACTTTGTGGAGAACTATACATTGCAGCCCCAAAATGAGACTCAAGCTCAATATTACAATTCCATTTAGGTTGCTATTTTTGTACACATGACATATAGACATTCCCCTGATAGCACAAAAGATGAGTGAAAGATAATCAGAGAGTACCATTTTTATATGAGCAATGACAGGTCTCACTCTCATGAGTTTGTTCAACATTGTTTCCAGAACTATTTTGACTTCTTGCAGGAAAATGGTATTGCTATGGATAGGAATCTCATTTGGTCAGAGAATTGCACCGGTCAATTTAAGAATGCCAGAATGTTTTATTGGTTGTGTAGAATGCATGTGGAGAGAGGTGTACCTCATATTTGAAGTTTTTTTGAGTCAGGGCATGGGAAAGGGGAGCATGACAGAGCAGGTGCATGTGTGAAGAGAGCTCTAGTTAAGGAGCAATTGAGGATTTCAGGTGCTCTACTTCTTGATGCTCATTCTATTGTTGATTGGTGTACTTTAGCATTGTCACAAGGGGGGACTCTTGATTCTATAGTGCATAGATTCTTTTGGTTGGTTGAGGAGGGAACTATAGGAGATAGATTGGATTTTCAAAAAGTGAAAGACTCTTCAAAAATGCATTCATTCCGGAGCTCCAATAGTAGTACATGGACCATTTGGACATGAGAGTTGGCTTGCTTTTGCCCCATGTGTTTTTAGTATGATTGGGATCATTGCAAGTCAAGTGAGTGGGTGGATACATGGGTTCCATAGTATCTGACTCCTTTATCTTTGACACTCTCTATAAGAAATGATGACATGGACACTTCAGTTGACTATGACCATCTTTCAAATTTTTTGAAGCCAGGAGATGTTTTTGCATTGGTTGCACCGTAGGGGAATGATGAGAGGCCAGATTATTGGTTAGCACATTGTGTACAAGGTAAATAGAAGCTTGTACAATCGATGATAGATGGTGATGGGTTCACATATCCTACTAGTTTAGTTGTTGTTGCGGGAACATGGCTGCGAACATACATGATTAGAAAGAATGGAGTTCCCAAATTTGAAGACTATGAGAAGCACAAAACTATTCTCACGTATTCACACCTTGTTATAGAAACAAATTTCAAGTTGTCAAAGCATCAAGGAAGACCAAAGACAAAAGAACTTTGGACTATTACTACTGCTGATCATGAAGCAGTATTGGAGACCCTGAAGCAAAGAGATGAAACTTCAGGAACACTTGACTAGGTAATAAGTTAACTTAGTGCATTGTTTTCTAAGTTCGTTAAGCTTAATTTCAATACATTAATTTGACCTTTCTTAGATTGTATTTTGAGTCAATAAACTTGGTTTTGTATGTGGATTGTAACTTGTGCAGGAGCACCTATGAAGATGCCTATGGTCACCATGGATCCAATCAGAGATAGAAGGACAAAAGGATCCTTAATGGTTAATTGAGATCTTTTGAAGCCTATAATGGCAATTTGTAACAATCAATTTGATTTAAAACTTAAATGTCCTAAAACTCTTCATAAGGACTTATGACCAAAATCATGTATGGGTGGCCAATAGTGCCAAGAAGGGATCTTACATGTCATATACTTATGTCATTTGCATGGTTTGAATTCTTACATGCTTGATTGTTGTTTCTAATGCTTTAAGGATATTATTTTTTATCATTTCAAACAATCTATAAAAGTTAACCCTCAAACATAATAAGCTCCATAGTTCAAATTTCACAAGCTTAATCATGATTAATTTCACAGTTCAAATTTCAAACATACCACTAACAGTCAGTTGAAAGCGGCTCAGTAACGTATCTTTCAAACTGGCAGTGATCTTGTGGGGCTCATATCTCAAACCTCATGAGAGGTATCAAAAAACTATTAGGTGCTATGGGATCATGTTTTTGAGGTCTACAATAACCTCTATCGGTTTTGGGCGATTCAACTTCATTTTCATTTTGCAAGGTGATCTCAGTCAATGCCAAAACTTGCAGTGAGGGTCAGTTGAAAGTGGCTCAGCAACATATCTTTCAAACCATCTGACTTGGCATCAAACCATCTACTCCATCAGCTCCGATTGGTTGGGTAAACGGTAGTGACAACCCCGTTCTACCCACAAAGTCACCGAAACGCTCGCGACCACACTCGACCCAAGTGACCCCAAGGTGCACTAAGCACGATTGGGCAGGGATCTTTCATGGCTCATATCTTGGACCTTGTGATAGGTATCGAAAAATTGTTAGGTGCTACAGGATCATGTTTTTGAGGTCTACAATAACCTCTCTCAGTTTTGGGCAATTCGACTTCGTTTGCATTTGGCAAGGCGATCTCAGTTGATGCCAAAACTTGGAGTGAGGGTCAGTTGAAAGTGGCTCAGCAGCGTATCTTTCAAACCATCTGACCTGGCATCAAACCATCTACTCCATTGACTCTAGTTGGTTGGGTAAATGCTAGTGACAACCCTGTTCTGCCCACAGAGTCACCGGAACGCTTGCGACCACGCTTGACCCAAGTGACCCCAAGGTGCACTAAGCACGACTTGGTAGTGATCTTGTGGGGCTCGTATCTCAGACCTCATGAGTGGTGTAGGGAACCCTCCACTAGTAGGAATTTGAATTTCTTTGTGTTTGTAATAAATAGGATGGATCTAAATAGATCATCCTAATTTTGGTTTGAAAACCTTGATGTATGATCAAGGATCTTTTGGCAATGTTATAAGCCTAAGATACCTTAGGTCATAGGGTTTACCTAGTTAGTGATAATTTGCTAGGTTAGGCTTATGGAGTTTTAAAGGTTAATTTTAGATTATATTTACTTTAAAAATCATGTTGATAAGTTTTGATCTCAAAGAGAAATCATAAACTCTATCAAGTTCAAAAAAATTACAAAAATACAATAAAAGTTGTTGTTGCAACTTTCTAAAAGTTTCTTGAGAGATTGGAATTGGAAACCCAAGAGTCAAATAGGTTCTCCAATTGATATACCTTCATTTTAAAGGTTACATATGCTTTTCACTTTGAACCATAATGGTAAGAAGATGATTTTTGTAAACTGGTGCCATAAATGAGGAATACAAACCATTTTTGAGCCATTTCTTAGAATTGTATGGGCATGTACGGGCTTATAGAGCTCAGATTTTCATGTGAAAATATTGAATTTCATGTTATTTCACCTTACTATTGATTTGGTAGAGATTTAGATTCATTGGTTAAAGTTATCTCAGTTTTTCTGAAAACAGTTCAGGAAACAAACTTTTCTAGGGCCTTGAACACTAATGGCGGCCTAACTTGCATTCTAACTGTAGGTTTTACCTAAGAATTTGGAAAATGAAATTTAGGTCTATATTCCAATCGATTCCAAAGGGTCATGCATTGGCTCGAAGGGCAAGGCGCTCATGCATCAGGCCCTAGACTAAATTTTGGTGAGGATTCAGTCTAGAAAGTAGGAGAAAATTGTAAAGAAGTGTATAGAGTAGATAAGTGAGTGAAGAAATGGTGGTTTTGAGTCATTTGGAATTGGAGAAGAGTATATAAAGCCCTGTATCAGTTCCATGAACCCTATACCTCATACTTGCTTTGTAAACCAAGCCTAACTAGGCCAATTAGGTCTGTGTCCAAGGTGGGTGTTAGGTGGTGCTGGAGTGGAGTTGGAAGGAAAGGCTTTGGGATCTTAAATAAATTCCAAATGGGTGTTTTAAAATTCTCTGATTGTGTCAAGATACTCAGTTGTGAAAAATTTAGAAAAGAAAACCTATGTTGAGAAGGCTACAAGGAAATTGGCGTGTAGGTCTAGTTTGCTATGGTGTGGTTGTGATGGGAGTAAACCAAGGGTTATTTCAAAGGCCTTAGGTCATATTAGGACCATCTACATGCTTGGGAGTGGTCAGGAAGTCCACTGGTGAAGAGTTCTAACAATAAGTTAGTTTTAGGCCTAGTGTCCCTAAAGCCGAAAAGGCATTGAAGTTTGATTGAGTGTATAACTTTGCAAAGGGAGTTTATTTGGATAGAAGTCCATTTAATTGGTTGTGTTACACCATCATAAGATTTTGGGAATACCCTTAAGCCTTTGTAGTTGGTTGGTGAGTTGTGGGAGCTAAGAGAAGGGCACTCCACTTTCTTGCTGCTACCTTTGCATTAGTGATAGGTATCAAAAAAACATTAGGTGATATGGGATCATGTTTTCAAGGTCTACAATAACCTCTCTCAGTTTTGGGTGATTCAACTTCATTTTCATTTGGAAAGGCGATCTCAGTCGATGCCAAAACTTACAGTGAGGGTCAGGTGAAAGTGGCTCAGCAGCGTATCTTTCAAACCATCTAACCTGGCATTGAAGCATCTACTCCATCAACTTTGGTTAGCTGGGTAAATACTAGTGACAACCCCATTCTACCCATAGAGTCATCGGAACACTCATGACCACGCTCAACCCATGTGACCCCAAGGTGCACTAAGCATGATTGGGCAGTGATCTTGCGGGACTCATATCTTAGACCTCGTGAGAGGTATCAACAAACCATTAGGTGCTATGGGATTGTGTTTTTGAGGTCTACAACAACCTCTCTCAATTTTGGGTGATTCGACTTCGTTTGCATTTGGAAAGGCGATCTCAATCGATGTCAAAACTTGTAGTGAGGGTCAGTTGAAAGTGGCTCAACAACGTATCTTTCAAACCATCTAACCTAGCATCAAATCATCTACTCCATCAGCTTTGGTTGGCCTAGTAAACGCCAGTGACAACCTCATTTCACCTGATGGAGCCTTAATTTTTTACAAAAATTAGGGCCTCCATTTGAGAAATAATGTTGGAGATTTGATAAGGTTGTCATTGATGTCATCGAAGTTTTTTTGGTTGCTCACAAGATATACAAACACATAATATTAAGTGGAGATAAAAACTAGGACAGATAGCAAAGACTATTGAATAAATAGCATTGACAACTATGCAACTTGGCAACGTTGGAACATTAAGCATCATATCAGCATTTGAATGGAGTGAAGTATACACACCAGCAATTAATGATCAAATTCAACCCAAATAAATTTCATTTTCTCATAGATTTTAACAGCTGTAGCATATTACAAAGATGACAAACATATTATTTGGAAGAATATTACAAGAGGCGGTAAAGTAAAACTCATCATGAATGTCCAGTTAGCAATAATCAACCCATGAAGCAACAACTTCATCAAATGAAGTGAACACAACATGAGTTAAAGATTGATTAAACATATGTGTATGAAGACATTCGAAGGAGCCATGCAGTAATAAAAAATAAATATACACAGTTCTGAGCATAGTTCGAAGGCAATATTAAAATCATTCAATGAACATTTGAGAGATGATATATTCAAGAGATGTGTTTTTGTAAGTCTGAGGGATATCATGTTGTGCAAGAAATCATACATTATACACAATAGAAAAGTCAATAGTCACATGTCATATCTATCAATGGTAATATTGAAGATTGGAAATGAAGACCATAAGCTTATACGATAATGGAGATTTTTTATAGCATGAAATGAAGGCTCCTGCATACATGATGATATTGAAACATTATTGCCGGAAGTTAAAATTATTATAAGTGCGAACAAAAAGCATTGAAAATGATAATATATGAAATTAGCAATGCAAGTATGAGACTGAATGTGCACACAATGAAAAATAGCGACATAATTGATGGTATAGAATTTTGTTAGGAATAAGGTGTCTCAACCTTGGATAATTCCTATTCTTATTATTTGTTTTGTAAAATGTATTTCTTGCAAATAATGTTGATGTGTCGGCATCTTGAATTGTGTGTAAGGAGATCATGGCTAAAACGGTTATGACAGATTCCTATGACACGTAAGAGCTATGTCAGGAAGATTCAATGACAGGTGAAGACATGTGGCAACTGATAAATTTGAGTACTATACACTCTTCCCCAATCATATATATATTTTCTCAGAGAATGGTAAAACCCTAATATGTTTATCTTTGGGAGTAGCCCTAAAAAGTGAAGCGCATGATATAAGCTTTTTTAGGGTTGCGAAGAGATGTGATGCGAGTGTATGGTTGGAATGTTTTATGCTACCGTGATTTGTCTTCAAGGGTTTTTTGAAATCTTCTGAAAGAACTTGCATTGCAAGTGTATTGTAAGCTGTAATAGTTTTGATCAATACATTGTGCAGGTTTTGGAGTGCTGGGGTTTTTACCGAAAGGTTTCCCCAGGGTATATCATTATGTCATTCTCTATTTTTCTATATGCATGGTATGTGGCTGCAATATCTTTGTTAAAGTAGTTAATGAATCTAAAATTGTAAGGATTTATAAGAATTTGCACAATACTCTCCTATAGAGATTAGCGTAGGAAGCTATTTCCAAACTTGAGTTTCCTTACAAATTTGTATACGAAAATTCATAGAAGTGGTAAACGAAACTCTCATATTAGCAATGATTGAAGTTTTAATTTAGTGATGAAGAGAAGATGGCATGGTTTTTGTTTTTTAGAGAAATGATCTTCAGTATCGGTACTGATGGCCTCATCATCATCTCAGGAACAGGGAAAGTTAAGCACCAGAAATCTAGGAAATCTATAGAAGTTAAACCTCAAACATAATAAGCTCCATGAACAGGGTATTCCAGAGAAAAGAAAAACAAATGTAACTTCAACAAGATATAATTTAAATCATAATGATAATCATAGTCAAGATATAACTTCACCATTCAATTCCATAAACATGAATAATAAATATATATATACAAAAGATGACACAAATATAACATATAAATGAACATGTTCTATATATGTATCAAATGTATCAAAAGTATGTTCATATACAAATATGGCACATGCCATTTCAAAATGTCTAAAAAATCAATGTTTTAAGGTGTACAATGTGGCATATATGCCATCTCAAAATGTGCCAAGTGTCATCTCTAAATGACCACAAAACTAAAACTACATCCTATGCTGTAGAGGGATCATCAAAATGTAGCCTCTTTGAAGAAGTGTTGCGCTTTGATTGATCTTGCATAAAAAATGAGTTCAAACCAAAGTTAGATTGCTTACTTTATATGATTTGTACATATATATATATAATTCATAATTCAAACACTAATTTAATTAAAATTATAACTGAATACAAATATTTGTACATGGTCTCTCGATCACCTACCACGATCAGGTGTCCTAGCATAAGTCCTGGGAAGTGAAGGGACCATGCGAGCAATACCAACTTTGACCTATAAATATATATTTGCAATAATGAGATTAGTAGAGTGGTGCAACATAGAGTAATAAATCTACAAAATAGGATGATAGCATAATAAAATTACAAATTGATTAAACTAAAATTAAAACTTACATCTAGTGATCCCTCCTCTGGAATAGTGGGCTAGGTCAACAAAGAAATGAAAGATTCTCGTGGGCCCTTCCTCACAGTCGGAGTAACCTATGAGAGTAAAAAGATTGTCAATTATATATCAATGTACTTCATCATAGAAACCCTAGTTATAAAATACAAATAACAATACGTAAATGTTTACGTACAATCAGGCTATCACTCCGAATCAAGATGCCTGTAACCCTACGCTGCCAAACCAGTGTCGGGACATCATCAATAGCCACACCCTATACAATAAAGTGCAAGTAAAATATTTATTACTACACACAAGTGGCCTACATATGCATGCATAATTAATCTTAAACAATTAACTACCTTTCCTTTGTCGAGACCTGATGAAGGAACCCCCTCATGCCTCCCACTAACATCGGCTGTAGCCTGCAAGAACACAATAAGATGACAATATATATTATTAAATGTATGAATTTTATTACTCTAATTGATAGAGATTTAAGCATGTACACCAAATGATATAAAAAAAACTAATGGGTACATAATTTATAATATACCGTATAGTCATCAAAGCCAAATGAAATGGCCAAAAGTGTGGACTCATCCACCTATCTCACCTCCTCCTGTGTCATTGTCTGAACATAAATGGAAAAAATATATATACTTAAGTGCATGCAATCATTAAAACTAATCTAAATAAATAAATTATTTTTAAATTAAATAAGTCATGTGACAAATTTATTTATAATGTTTACTCTTACCGTATCAATAGGAGTCAATGGTTCTGTGTGCACCTCCTAAGCACTCTCATGAGATGTAGATGCTCCATGAGGTGTTGCAGCCTCTGCAGCTGTGTCTCCTGTATCCTCCTCATCAATATCATGAAATTGATATGTATCAGAATTAGTAAGCGGTCTGAGGCACATATGCCTGCACATAATGCACATATGGGGCTCACATACATGTGAACTCTGATGAGATTTCGATGCGTCAACAACATCCATAGGAGGCAACACTAACCTGGGCTGTGTGATCAAATGATCACTCAGTAAATGAATGGCTTTAATAGTCTATGAGGTAGCCTCTGCAATGATATCGGGATGCTGCACTAGAGGAGGGGGTGCGACATTAGTGGAGGGGACAAAGGTAGTGGCCTTTTGGCACTGGGAAGATGGCCTAGTTTGAGGAGCTCCTCTGCTTACGCCCATGTTGGGCCTCATACTCCAATAATCAACATGGTGACCAAGCACAAACTTAGCATACAATTTTTTAATGAAATAAAATGGGACCTCCAAATTGCTATGGGGTGGTTTATCAAAAACCATCCACCAGCGATCCCAAAAGTTTGTGCGCATTGCTTCATTTGTGCACCATTTTATTGATAATTTGGGCTTTTTTTGGTCAACTGGTATTCCGGTTTTAGGATCGACAAAAAGGGCGGCTATATCTTCCTTAGTTATATTAAGGGCCGCAATCCCATCATGGTCAAGCCTGTCATCAAATTGGGCGTGCATATCATCATGCCAATGAAGAGTAGCATTATGTTGCTGCATGAGTGTGTTAATGTTTCCAACAATTGTATTTAGTGTGGCAAGCATGGGACCTAATGTAGGTATATTTTGATACATGTTTTGGAAACCTTGTATCGTGTTCAAATTTTCTTGTATCAAATCTTGTAAAGATTTAGGGTTTAGATATGGGGGATTATTTTTAGGATTGTTATTTGGTGCGGGGGGGTTATTTTCTTCATTGTTGTCAGCCATGCTTGATTAAATAAAAAACAAATCTAAATTTCATATATTATTACAAAAATAAATACAAAACCCTATTTCAAAAAAAAATGCTACATTTAGCATGAAAATGAAATAAATTAATAAAAATTATACAAATAACTACTTACTGAATATGCTTGGAGTCGAATTTGTTGTTTCCAATATCAGGTACCTAAAAATATATCAGGTATATGAAAATCACGAAAAGAAACTTGAAGAAAATCACGCAAGGAAATGAAGAAAAGGGCTCACGGGTTTCAGATTTATGCCACAGTTATTAGGTACCCGATAATATCAGGTACCCGATAAGGTCTGTGCTTTGGTGGTAGGTTTTCCCAGGTGTACTGACACCCAAGCCTACTAAAAAGTCAACAAGCGCTTTCATGCACTTTTAGATGAGTGAAAAGTGAATATTTTTCACATCGCCACTTTTTTGCCCCTCATGATATATGTGTTACTTGACAAAATCCTCTACAGGCAATCAATGATGATTTTGGTAAGGTTGTCATTGCTGACAAATAACATTAAGTATAGAGATGAAGAAAGGAAAGTGTTATCAACATAAATGAAGGGTTATCAGAAAAGTTAATCGGAAAGTGTTAGCGATGAAAATAAAAGAAAAGGTTACGAACAAGGACAACATCCAATTAGAAAAATGGTTTATGAAAGTTTGAGAAACCCGAATCAGGGTAAGCAACTATAAGAGGATATCAAAGGCAAAGGTAAGAAAGATATAGATGAGAGGACACATGTAGAAGTGAAGAGTAGTGTAGATTGATGTTAGAAACAATGATCAAAGGATCAGAGATCAAAAGAAGATCAGAGCAGAAGAAGAGAGAAATGAGATCTGACAAGCTTTTGGAGAAAGCATCTACATGTCAAATTTATTGTTTATTTATTCCTAATAGTTTAGCAACAGGATTGTGAAATCCCTTAATCGGGTAGTCCCTAACCGGACTTAAATTCTATTTAGAAACTTATTGTAAATCATTTAACAGGGTGAACACTATATAAATGAGATAAAATCTCTTAACAAAGTAGTCTTTAACATGATTTTCAATAATCCTAACAGGGTATTAGACACTCCTAACAAGGTAAAGTAATTTAGAAGATGGCATTTATGTAAGCTCCTAACTAAACAAATTATTACTGTAGTGATGAGTTGTGGGTACCATCCCCACCATAGTTTTTCCCTTTGACCAAGGAATTTCTATGACACCAAAATATTGTGTTAAGTGTTTTAATGTTTAAGTGTTGTATGTTTAATTTGCATATTATCAGTTATCGGTTAAACATTACAATAACTATCAGTAAAAGGCAAAACAATTATTAGTATAAGTAATTTACTAGCTATCGATTTATGTTCAGAAAGTTGAATAAGTGTGAAATCTCCATGGTACTAATTCACCCCCCCTCTCAGTACCCCACCTAAAACTTCCCAACAATTGGTATCAGAGTGTTGGTTCTCTAGACGAAAGTTTAACACCTTAAGAGTAGATATGGAATGATGAGAAGTTATAGGTATCAGAGAGAGTTGGAGGAAGCTCTAGAAGATGCTAATGAATAGATCCATGATCTGAAGAGTAAGCTAAAGACATCATTTGAAAAAAGAAAGGAATTGACAAAAAGACTACAAATGAGCCCTGATGACACTGACAGACTATCGAAAGACAATAACAATTCTGAGCAAGCTGATGCAACTATACAAGATCTATTGAAAAAGAATAATGAATTACTTGAAGAAATCAGTCAAATGAAAAAGGAACATGAAAGTCAAGCCTTGAGAATGACAGAAGTACTAGAAAGAATGAGGACTACCGAAAGTGCCAAAGAAATTCTTGAAACTGAAAAGAGAAATATTGAAAAAATAATTAGAGACAAAGATTCACTCTCGCAAATACAAATAGAAGAAGTCCGAGAAACAAATGAAATGATAGAAGGTATTGGTGATAGGAACCTACAACAACAAACATAAAATCAGAAGCTGAAGCAAGAAAAAGAAGATCTGAAATACAACTTGAAAATTGAAAAAGAAATCAATGCTAGACTCACAACGTTAGAACAAAACATGCAGAAAATTAATGAACTAAAAAATCAGGGAAGACTAGGTGACATTACCAAACCGGGGTATATCAGAAACAACACAATGGAGATCAGAAAATCATCAAAATTTGGACAATTTTTTTTTGAATAATCCAGTGATACATAAGGTAAGAAACCCTATAAGCCTACTTGCTACAATTGTGGAAAATATGGTCATACTGCAAATATTTGTAGAAGCAAACAAGTGAACATTCCAAAAAGCACATTCTTTAATGGTTACTTTTATAATTGCAATAAGTTTGGTGATAAAGCCGTTATGTGTAGATATGAAACTATTAGTAGAGCATCTGAGAAAAAATTCTATGGATATTGCTACAAATGTAATAACTATGGACACAAAGCTGAAGAATGCAGAACAAAGAAACCAACAACAAGGAAATCAATTTATTATCGGAGAAGAGAAACAACCAATTCTCTTACATGTTTTAATTGTGGAAAACCTAGACATCTACATCATAATGTAGAAAAGAAAACAAGGAAGTATGAACTGAACCTTGGAGACCATTTGCACTACCATGTTATATTTGCTCAAAGTTTTGTCATCTCACCTACAACTGCAGATATTGGTACACTACCACCAATGACACCAAATGAGAAAGAATTATAAATAAAGAATAAGTCAAAGAGGAAATGAAGAAGATATGGAAAAAGAAGGAAGATGACACACCATCAATGGAAGACCTATGTCACATGATGTAGGGAATTCATCTACCAACTAAGAAAATAAGTAAATGCTTAGGGACACAAAATTTTATTGAAATATTTGACAAGTCCCTTAAATCAAATTTAGAGCTAAAATATTGAAGATCACAAAATAGATGCAATGATAATTAGGAAAATAGAAAAAATGATGAAAAGTATTAAGTATAAGATTACTATCGGTGAACTAAGATACTATCAGTATAAAAGCTATTGTCGGCCTACAATAAATGTTTTAGTATAATAGCTGTTGGAAACCTTGACATTATATATAACGACACTTATCATGAAATAGTGACATTCTGAACGTATTGATTGAACCGCAAACCCTAGACACTCAAAATCTCATATAAGTGATGGAACATATTAAAATCACAATGACAAAGAGAATGGTATTAGTTGACAGATCAAAAGAGGACGAACCAGAATATCAGTTAAGTATTCTGAGAATCATAGATGTAAACGGAGTTGGAGCATTATCTCGAATACCATGTAGATTCATGTTGACAGAAGATGTAAGATCATTTATTTAGTACAAATAGATTGAAATCAGTGATGAAGATATATGGACAGCCTATACAGAACTATACAAAGAAGAAGGAATGTTTAATGAAGAGTATGGGCATCTAGAAAAAAAATGAATAACACACATCGTGCGCATGCCAAAGAATTTTGAAGCTGAAAGGATCAAGTGTGTATTGAGTCGAATACATGGAGACTATATTTGGCTGGAAGGAGATAGACAAATCAAAATCACAAATGAAATCATCAGTGCAGTCATAGGATTATCGACTAATGGGAGAAAATGTGTAAAGGAGTTGGATCCTAAAATAGAAATTGAAGGTTTAGTCAAGTACAAGCAAGATCAAAAAACTTTTGCTGTGAGCAACATCTTGGATAAGGAAATGAAATTTGCATCAATGATTATTAACTACAAGATATATCAATAAAATCGATTAGACAATATATCAGGAGGAGCACTACAAGTTGCATATGAGATTGTTACTGAAGGCAATAGACATGATTTAGTAGAAATGATGTAGAATCAACTGATGGTGAATTTAAGGAAAATCAAGAAACAAGGATTAAAGTTTGGAGCACTATTGGTGTGTATATTTTTCTATGTACAAAACTATTTTCCAGGCATTAGTAGAGTGAATTGGACATTAGGTGAACTAATTATATATCAAATTAATAAGTACATTGAACAATTGGGAAGTAGTTACAACACGGTAATGTGGAGTTATTTCAGAGAATTTCAAGGAAGAATGTATGATAGATATCAGATACCACCTCATATTGTTGAAGAACATAAGAAAGATATATGTTTTCTAGTTAGCACACATTCATGTATAATAAAAAGCATTGGAGCCACAGATATCTTGGTTACAACCATTTGGGTATGAAATAATAGAGAATTAACTAATAACAAGTATTGAACAACTTTTGAGTAAACCTAAGGATATGGAAGCTAATAAGTTTGGAACCTATGAAGAAGTGTACAAAAAGATAATATCAGATGAGAAGAAATCAAAGGAAGAACATAGTAGTACAATGAAAAGATAGAAACCAAACACAGTACCAAAGACATCCCAAAATCAAGAACACGTTAGCTAAACAGAGATGAGCTACCAACAAAGAAGCTAAAAAGGAGTTGCTGCCAACAAAGAGAACATGATCTAGGACAACACAAAATACACCAAGGAGAAATTCAAGAAGTCAATCAACAATATAAGGAAGCACAAGAACAAGAAAGAAAAATGAACCTAAACTTGAGATAGAACCATCAAGAGTAATAATTCCAAGAACAACTATAGATATAGAAAATGGAGTAAGAAAGTATGGAACTATCAAACAGATACATGAAATCAAATACATGACATGATGGATAGAAGATAAGAAAATTGGAGAAGATGCAATAGTGTTTCACTTTCATGAGTTCATAAGATTTTTGAGCAACTCAAGACAGATTATTCCTGAGGAACTACTTGAAAGAATAAACATAAGATGAGATGAAGCTTCTGAACAAGAGAGAAAAAGTAGAGAAAGAACCTTGATACTTGCAAAGCCAAGAACAAATGTTGACGAAATTGATCAAATAATGAAGAAAAATGAAATTCAATTTTCTAAAAAGAACTAAACAACGAAGATACTGGTAGGATTACATGAAGAAGTAGAAGGTCTGAAAATGTGGAAAATAATCTTTAACACAGAAATGCCAGAAAATCAAGAATCAGATATTGGTAAAATGTATGAATTGAATGCCCAGTTAGAACAAGAAGAGGACATAGATTTGACAAGAGAAGACAACCCAATATGGTTTGATGAAGCACACACAAGTCAACCTATTGAAATACAAGATGAATCTGATGATGATAGGAGTAATGAGGAAGATGAAGAGTTTGAGAGACAACACACACCAGAAGTTGCAGTTTCATACACTGAAACAAAATAGGTAACACATGCTACCAATATGACACCTACTATTAGCGAGATAACAAAAGCAGAAATAATTGAGGAACAACTAATAAATTTTGAGAAGGACAAGGAACAAATTGCAAAATCTGAAGAAGTACAAGTTGCAAGGACATTAAAAAATATGACAATGATAACCACAACACAACAAAAGAGGAAAAGAGATTCAAAATATGATGAAGAAGAAGAAGAATTTGATGAAAGACTTGAGTTTGAAATTTTGAAGAGAGATCCTACAAAGATGCATTAGGAGGAACATATATTATACGCAGAAAGACTCAAAGAGAGAATAGTCGCTGAAAGACAACTGAAGGAAAAACAAAGGAAAAAGATTATGAAGAAGATAGTTCAAACAATTTCAAGCTTACTATTGAGAATTACATAGGATGAAGAAGATTCAAGTATGAAATAGTTGAAAAAATATGTAGATAAAATAAGAAATGATCACAAAGTAAAGGCAGAACTAAAAGCAAAGATACAATAGAATTCACATACTGACAGAAGAGAATATAAGCTAGCAAAAATAATAGGAACACTATCAGAGAAACTTGAAAATCTAAAGGAATCGTTGACTGAAGAAACATAAATTTACAAGATACTATTTGAGAAAGGTAATAAAGGTAATTGAGGAATCATGCATAATAGCTATAAATATGGATTTAATGAAAAAACTTATACAAGCAACAATTGATCAATTGGATACACCAGAAAAGAGTGATGATGAAGACATTATTGACAAAATCATAAGAGTCAAAGGGCATATCATTTCCATAAATTATCTAAAGAAGCAATGGAACATAGTGTTGACAAATATCAAGATCAAGCATACAACTATTCTAGCAGAGACAGAAACCAGTTGACACCCAAAGGACACAATTTTTTTTGCATTTGGCATTATTTTCAAAGGGGGGGAGAAGTATTGTAAACGGAGAGAAGTATAGTCAAAAGGGAGAAATATATAAGGTGGAGAGATACCGAATGATGCAGAACAAAGTAGGAGAAATGAAGACTAAATAGAAAGATTTTTCCATCAATGTCAAAGGGGGAGATTGTTACTTGACAACATCCTCTACATGTAATTAGTAGGCAATAAATGATGATTTTTCTAAGATTATCATTGCTAGAAAATAACATTAAGTATAGAGATGAAGAAAGGAAAGACATATCGACATAGACACTAACGGAAAGTGTTATCAATATAAAGGAAGGGTTATCAGAAAATTTAATTGAAAAGCATTAGTGGTGAAAAGAAAAGAAAATGTTATGAACAAGGATGACATCCAATAATAAAAATATTTTATGGAAGTTCAAAAAACCCTAATCAAGGAAAGTAACTATAAGAGGAGATCAAAGGAAAAGCTAAGTGAGATATATATGAGAGGATAGAAATAGAAGTGAAGAGAAGTGTAGATTGATGTTATAGGCAAAGATCAAAGGATTAAAGATCAAAAGAAGATCAAAGTAGAAGAAGAGAGAAACGAGATCTGAAAAGATTTTGGAGAAAACATCTACATGTCAAATTTGTTGTTGATTTATTCCTAACAGTTTAGTAGCAAGATTGTGAAATCTCTTAACCAGGTAGTCTCTAACTAGACTTAGAAGTTCTATTTAAGAACTTATTGTAAATCCTTTAACAGGGTGAACATTGTATAAGTGGGATAAAATATCTTAACAAAGTAGTCTTTAACATGACTTTCAATACTCCTAACAGGGTATTAGACACTCTTAACGAGGTGAAGTCATTCAGAAGATGACATTGATGTAAGCTCCTAGCCAGACACCTTATTACTGCAGTGATGAGTTGTGGGTACCATCCTCACCGCATTTTTTTCCTCTGACCAAGGGTTTTCTGTGACACCAAAATATTGTGTTAAAGTGTTTAAATGTTTATGTTTTGTGTGTTTAATTTTCATATTATCAGTTATCAGTTAACAATTACAACCTCTATTGGTAAAAGATAAAATAATTATCAATATAAGTAATCTACTAGCTATCAGTTTATGTTTAGAAAGTTGAATAAGTGTGAAATCTTTGTGATATAGATTCACCCCCCCTCTCAATACCCTACCTAAAACTTTCCAACAATAAAGGGGTTTAATAAAGGCTTTAAAAAAGTTTTGCACTTCAATCTAACATGGTAAATTATTAAAGTTATTCATTAATACTTTATTAGTCAATAATTTAATATTATTGCCAAGTGCATAAGATATAGAGGTGTGCAAGAGTAGGTGAAAAAATTCTGTAACAAATTGAGTCACTTTAAAACAAAGAAAGATTATATCAAGGTAGATATAATTACGATTGAAGAAAACAAATTGCACATAATCTTGTCTAATAACACAATGGAAACCATAAACATATTGACTACATTGTACACAACCTAGGTATAATATATGTACTTTACAAATGATTTGTAATGCCCCATAGTTTGAGTACAGATGTGTTTGAGCCACTTTCTATCCTTGGGTGAGATTTTAAACATTCTCATGCTATACCATCATGCCTCTTCATTCCTTATGCCCTTATTCTCCAATCTGTAGCCTTCTATATTTTGGGGTTTTTTTCTGATGCAGTCAACGATGGTGGATCCAATGAAGGATAGTCCAAACCTTTTAGCCAACATAATTAGACCGTAGAATACTCAACACAATAGATAACACCACAATTGTTTCAATTAATTTGCATTAACATGCCCAGCTGTAAGGCCTTTCGGGTTAGGGCCAATTACAAATAGAAACAATCTGCAAGATCCACAACCAGATCCAATACAATATCATCTAGTTCAACTCTAAAGATAATCAGAAGATGATGGAAACCCTAAGGAAGATCTAAAATTGACCTCGCAAGCCTCCAAGAAATCTCTTTGTCTCCATGTATGCAAACCACTAGCTCTGCTACAAACAACTATCAGATATCAATTTGATTTGCAAGATCATGCAATATCTTTTCCACAACTTTGCCAACTTCAGCATTCAAAAACTTAGATCTGACTCACTAAGTCTTCCAAGTCATGAACCTCTATGATCTCCTAATTATCCTCTAATCTTTCGATCATCTCTCTTCTCTCTAATCTGTCTGATATATCCTATACATCTACCCAAACATCCTATAAATACTAATCATCAGCCACAAGTGGGCTGGATGAAACCATTAACTTCCCCAATAAATAATTAAATGCCATACAAGTTGGCTTACAAATGTATAAAAACATTCAATTCAGCATGTTGGCCTATAAAAATAGCTACCAACAATAAATGCACCAAGTCGGCTCAACAAATCACACATAACTCTAGTCGGTAAGCCAGAACTACCAAGCAACAATGAATTAACCGAGCACGCTAGGCATCGCTGAGCACCAGTGTCAACTGAGCACTGCTGGCATGACTGAGTAACACTTTCACTAAGCGCTAGAGACTACCGAGTTCCTTCAGTGACTGAGCTTCCTTCAATGACCGAGGCCGTCGGTCAAGGCTGCAATCGAGTAACATCGGCCAAAACACAAACACCCCATGCAGTTCATCGAGGACAAAGAATGCCCTTGCCTTAACCTTGGATGCACCTACATAAGACACCCCAGGTTCCAAAAGATGTTCATATGTGAGAAGAACATCTTCTAGGATTCAGCACATAAATCATGAATTGGTTCTTCACATACAAGTCATCCACCTTTTCTGCATGCAAATTCTTCCACTTCAGTTTCCTCTGTCTCTTCAAGTCTTTCCTTGATAACATATAGGTTAGTTCTCCATACTGATCATTCATTTTCTCTGGATCCATAATCTCAACTCAGCTAGCAATACTCAAGCTTCTCCTACCGAGTGTTGTATCCATCAAAGGCATCAGTGAAAACTTCCTATCATCCTTCTCAACAGTAAACACATTTCAGACATAGTCATAAATAGCTCTACAATCATATTGCCAAGGTCTATCGAGCAATATATCACAACTATTCATCTTCACAATGTCACATAACACAAGATCCTTGTACTGGCCAATCTGAACATCAATGAAGCATTGCTCTCTTACTTCCAAAGCATGAACATCTTGCAACCAGCCAATCCTATAAGGACAAGGATGATTCATTCTATTCAACCCAAGTTTCTAAACTAGGTCCTCAGCAACAAGGTTATCAATACTACCACTATCAACAATAACATCACAAAGTTTACCTTCAGACTTGCATCAGGTTCTAAACAAGTTATTCCTCTGACAATGTTCCTCCTTTGTACCAAGCAATGTTCACCGAAGTAGCAAGTTCTCTGACACAGGTTCATTCTAAATGTTCTCATTCATCATAATAGTTCATCAGTCAACCTTCTTCTATGTACAATCAAAAGAATGGTGTCCTTCCTCTTCACAGTTATAGCAAGTACCCTTAAAGATAACTCTATGTGTCTTCTTCTTCAGTTCCATAGGTTTCTATTCATCTTCTGCATCAGTCGATTTATCCTTCACCGAGTGATCAATCTTTTCCTTTCCTCAGGAATTACTAGGTTGTTTCCTCTTCAACTTATCTTCTACCTTCAGAGCATACTGATAAGCATCTTCAATAGAATCAATCTTCAGCATACCAAGCTCATCTTGAATATTGAATCTCAAACCATTCACATACTGAGCTACCTTTTCCTTACCAAGCTCTCGATGTCCAGACCAAATAGTAAGTTTTTATAACTCCTTGGTATAATCTTCAATAGACAAATCCTTCTATTTTAGATTCTGCAACTTCTTAAACAAGTCAAGCTCATAGTCAACCGGTATGAACTTAGCTTTTAACTTAGTCACCATCAACCTCCACTGATTGATCTTTGTTTCACCTTCATCTTCTCTATCTCTTTGTAGTTCCTTCCACCAAAGAGCAACATGTCCTTTCAACTTTGTCTGTGCTAATCTCTCCCCAAGAGGATCTTCAATTTCTTCCAGCTCAAAGAAATCTTCAAGTTCACCAATCCAATCAATCAGATTATCGGGCTTCAAAGTACCAAATAAAGTAGAAATTTCCCTTCGGTAACTATTGCTAGACCGAGCTCTAGATCTATTCAACCGAGTAGTTCTATCTTCACTAGATCTGTTCCTCCAATCATCACCACTAGATCATTTAGTTTCAAATTCTCCACAAGATCAACTATCAACTCCAACAGGAACAAACTTTAGCTCTGATACCACCTGATGCAGTCAAGGATGGTGGATCTAATGAATGATAGTCCAAACCTTACAGCCAATAGAATTACACAATGGAATACTCAACACAATAGATAACACCACAATTGTTTCAAGTAATTTGAATTAACATGCCCAGCTGTAAGGCCTTCTAGGTTAGGACCAATTACAAATAGAAACAATCTGCAAGATCCACAACCAGATCCAATACAATCTCAGCTAGTTCAACTCTGAAGACAATTAGAAGTTGATGGAAACCCTAAGGAAGATCTAAACTTGAGCTTGCAAGCCTCCAAGAAATCTCCTTGTCTCCAAGTATGCAAACCACTAGCTCTTCTACAAACAACTATCAGATATCAGTTTGATCTGCAAGATCATGCAAGATCTTTTCCACAACTTCACCAACTTCAGCATTTAGAACCTCATTTCTGACTCACTAAGTCTTCAAAGTCATGAACCTCTATGATCTCATAATGATCCTCTGATCTCTTGATCATCTGTCTTCTCTCTGATCTATCTGATCTTTCCTAAACATCTACCCAAACATCCTATACAATTATCATCAGACACAAGTTAGCTGGATGAAACCATTAACTCCCCCAATAAATAATTAAATGCCATACAAGTCAGCTTACAAATGTATACAAATATTTAATTCAGCATGTCAGCCTATAACAATAGCTACCAAAAATAAATGCACCAAGTCAGCTCAACAAATCACATAGAACTCTAGTCGGTAAGCCAGAACTACCAAGAAATAGTGAATTAACAGAGCACGCCAGGCATCGCCGAGCACCAATGTCAACTGAGCATCGCAGACATGACCGAGTAACACTTTCACTAAGAGCCATAGACTACCAAGTTCCTTCAATGACTGAGCTTCCTTCAATGACTGAGGCCATTGGTCATGTTAGGAATGAATGCAAAGTATTTTGGCAGTCATTCTGTAGCAGTTGTTGTTGCATTCATGACTTGGATTGTCATTGATGTCAACACAGTGATATTCAGGATATTAGCAGGAAAGTAGGTATAGTTTTGTTTTTCTCACATCTTGTATTGTAGATTGGCTTTTGCATAGTTGATGGTATGTTTTTTGGTGTGTTATTAACCTATGGTTAACAGCCCAAAAAGAAATTCATTCATTTGTGACAGTTATGAGCATTTTGGTGAAAGTAGTGTTTAGACAGTGTTTTTGTGAAGTGATGTTCAGAAATCGGAGGATATCTCTTAGCTGGGATGGAATATGATTTTGCACAATTAAAGGGATGTTGGAGACTCATTAATGATGACATGGTTCACAACACAAAATTTGAGGATATGTTTGGAGAAAGTTACAGTATCTGGAAGCTGACAGTTTTATGTGAATTCTGTGTGTAGCGTGTACAATTTATTATTTTGTAATTCAGGACTGACTCATTTGTAATTATTTGAGTTTGGTATACAACAAGGAATTTTTTCCTTATTTTAATGAGTACTATGAAGATTGTGATGTGAATATATGCATGAAGTGAAGAAAAGAGCTAATTTAGTGATGAAGGAAGACTTGTGAGTACAAAGATCTGGAATTGTGATCTTGTGTAGCAGAGAGTGCAATTTTGGCACAGTGTGAAGGAGGTAATATATTTCATATTATTCTGTTGAATAATTCTAAGATCTTTTGGATAGTGGGTTCAGAGATCTTGCCTTGAAGCTGTTTGGGCAATGGGTCCTTCTGTCTTCCATAAACTCTTAACCGGGTTAGAATCTTTTAACAGGGATTCAAAATCTCCTAACAGGGATTTATATGTACTAAATATATTTCATAAGACTCCTAACAAGATCCATCCTCTAACAAGGAACTTTCATATTAGTGCATCATTTTGTGGGCATCATTCCCACCGGGGTTTACTCTTTTCAAGAGGTTCCCTAGTCAACATATCTTGTGTTATTTTGCAATTGTGTATGATTATTTTTCTATGGTTGATCAATACATTGATTATATTGTTTAAAGTAGTTGAATGGATAAATTATCTAATAACTGATTCACCCCCCCCCCCCTCTCAGTTATCTTGGGGATCTTTACTTTCTAACAATTGGTATCAGAGCAGTAGGTCCTTGAAAGAAAAGTTTAACAACTTAAGGAGATCCATGGTGACTTTTAGAAAAGAAAGCCCTAAGTTTGATGGAGTAAATTTTGATAGTTGGAAAGAAAAGATGAAGACACATCTATTGTGTTTAGGACCAAGTTATTGGTTGATTGCAAAGAATGAGAAGACTATCATTGAGGAAGACAATCTAGAGGCAGGAACTAAAGATGAACTAGATCTATTTATGTGTAACATACTTGCAAGAGAAGCACTTTTGTCAACACTACCAGAGAATGAATATAGTTAGGTAAGAAGTTTGAAAACATCTCATGCAATTTGGAAAGCTTTACATTCTACTTTTGAAGGTGATGAACATGCAAAGAAGGCTAGATTACATAATTGGATTTGTGCATTTGAAGATATTAGAATGATGGAAGATGAATCTATTAGAAGCTATATTGGTAGGATGTCTGAGATTGTAATAGGAATAAAGTCTTGTGGAGGTGATAAGACAGAGAATGAAGTGATATGGAAAATTATGAGAACTTTGACACCAGTATTCAAGCAGACAACACAGATGATTGAACAAGTGATACCTTGTACATTGAACTTTTAAAGAGAGACTCTTCTTGGAAGATTAGAAACAATAGAGATGAACTTGAGATTATCAGGAGAGCTACCTAGAATGGAAACAACATTCAGTGCTCTTAACATTAGACCTACAAGAAGTACTAGTGTGAATGAAGATTATGCCAGCAGTAGCAGATCTGAGGAAGATAAGAAGATTGAAGAAGGTATTGCATTACTTGTAAAAAGAGAACCAGATGGTAAGAAAATCTTTAAATGTTGGACTTGTCAAGAATATGGTCATTTTGCATCTAAATGTCCTAAAAGAATTAAGAAGTATAGAAGCAACTTTAAACCTAGGAGATCTAAAGAATGTTATTATGCAAATGATGAAGTTCTTGAAGTAGGAGTTGAAAAACATTTAAGTGACAGTGGTAATGATAACTTTGAGGAAATAGGATTTGTAGCAATTAAAGAAGAAAGTTTTGAATCTGATAAAAGGGAAGAAAAAGCATTAGTTTCACAAGTTGAAAAGAAATCTGATTGGATTATAGATAGTGGTTGTTCACATCATATGACTGGAGATAAAAGAAAGTTTGTTAAGCTAGATAATTATGATGGAGGAATTGTTAGGGTTGGTAACAATGCACCTTGTTTGATTAAGGGTATAGGATCTATTACTCTTGATGGAAAGACTAACACTGATGATGTTTACTTTGTTGATGGACTAAGACATAATCTACTAAGCGTTGGACAATTGGCTGATAAGGGTTATCAAGTTTGGTTTTCTGAGAAAACTTGTGTGATAAAAGATAAAGATGGAAATCTGATTGGAAAAGGATCCAGGACCAAAGGTAATGTATTTCAGTTGAATCCTACTGAGATGACATGTTTGTTAACTAGGATTGATGACATTTGGTTATGGCATAAAAGGTTTTGTCATATAAACTTTGATAATATTGTCAAGGTGAGCACTAAACTTGCGGTAAGAGATTTACCTAGAATTATGAAACCTACTAACATGATTTGCAAAGAATGTATGATGGCAAAGTAGAAAAGGAGTTCATTTCCCAACAAGAAGTTCACATCGACAAAGAAGCTGGAGATTGTTTATACAGACTTGAGTGGTCCTACTAGGAATAGAGGATTCTATGGAGAAAGGTATTTTATGATTCTTGTTGATGATTTTACAAGAATGATGTGGATTGCATTTTTGAAAGAAAAATATGAAGCATTTGATAAATATAAGATCATAAAAATCAAAATTGAGAATGAATCTCGAATGAAGATTAAGTGTCTAAGATTTGATAGAGGTGGTGAATTTACATCTAGAGAGTTTAACACCTTTTGTGAAATGAATGGTATTAAGAGACAACTTTCAACCCCTAGAACACCAGAACAAAATGGTATTACAGAAAGAAGGAATAGGCCAATAACTGAAGTAGCAAGAGCTATGTTGTTTGAAAATGATTTGGCTAAGAATTTTTAGAGAGAAGCAGTGAACACAAAAGTATACACTATAAACAGAGTACAAATTAGAGAAGATACAAACAAGACACCTTATGAATTATGGTTTGGACATACACCCTCAGTTAAGTATTTTAGAATATTTGGAAGTAAATGTTATATAAAGAGAGATGATGATATAGGAAAGTTTGATCCTAGAAGTGATGAAGGAATATTTCTTGGATATTCTTTAAAAAGAAAAGCATATAGATGTTATAACAAGAGAACTAAGACTATTTTTGAAAGTGAAAATGTAAAAGTTGATGAGAAGTTTAAAATTCAGGAAAGAATGCTTGATTATGAATCTAATGGAGAAGCACAACCTCAGCCTAACATTGCAAATGTAGACTTATTTTTTGAAACTAACAGTGATTTGCTGAATGAAAGTCACACTGAAGGAAACAGAGAAGAAAACAGATAAGAAAGCAGAGAAGAATCTACAGTCGGAACAAGATCAGTAACTATGACACCTAACAGGTATACTTCAAGACATCACCCTATTGAGAAAGTTATTAGAAGTTTAGATAGAGGAGTTTTGACTCGAAATAAGGTTCACTTATGTTTGATTTCTCAAATTGAACCTAAGACTACTAATGAAGCTTGTGAAGATGAACATTGGATTAATGCTATGAAAGAAGAACTAGAGTAGATTGAAAAAAATAAGACATGGGAATTGGTCCCTAGACCTGAAGACAAGAATGTGATTGGAACAAAGTGGGTATTCAAAAACAAGATGAATGAACAAGGAGAAGTGATAAGAAACAAAGCAAGATTGGTATGTAAAGGATATTCACAACAAGAAGGAATTGACTATGAAGAAACTTTTGCACCTGTGGCCAGACTTGAAGCAGTGAGAATGTTTCTAGCATATGCAACTTACAAGAAATTTAGAGTGTATCAGATGGATGTGAAGTCAACATTTTTGAATGGTGAATTGGAAGAAGAAGTCTACATTGAGCAGCCTGAAGGTTTTCCTTTGACACAAGAAGGAGATATGGTATGTAAGTTAAAGAAAGCTTTATATGGATTAAAATAAGCACCTAGAACCTGGTATGCAAGATTGGATAAGTATTTATTGAAATTGGGATTTATAAAAGGAACAACAGATAGTAACTTATACACAAAAGAAATTGAGAATGGTTTGTTGGTTATAGTTATATTTGTTGATGATATTATCTTTGGAGGAGAAGATGAAGCTAGTGACAAATTTGTAGATGAAATGAAGACTGAATTTGAGATGAGCATGATTGGAGAAATGAAATATTTTTTGGGATTACAGATAACACAAAGCAAGGAGGGTATATTTGTAAGTCAGACTAAGTATTTGAATGACTTATTGAAAAGATTTGGAATGGAAGACTCTAAATGTATTGGAACACCTATGGTAACCGGACATAAGTTATCTAGCAAAGATGAGACACCAACAGTTGAGCAAAAAAAGTACAAATCCATGATTGGAGGATTGCAGTACTTGACACATAAAAGACCTGATATAGCACATTCAGTGGGGATTGTAGAAAGATTTCAAGTAGAACCTAGAGAATCACATTATGCAGCAGTAAAGAAGATATTGAGATATCTGAAAGGAACAATGGATTATGGATTATGGTATGAGAATTCTGATGATTTTACTTTATGTGCCTATACTGATGCAGATTGGGGAGGCAACATTGATGACAAGAAAAGCACCAATGGTGGAGCCTTTTCTCTTGGAGGAAAATTGGTCTCTTGGCTAAGTAAGAAGTAGAATTGTACTTCATAAAGCACAACAGAAGCAGAATATGTTGCAGTAGCAAATAATTATAATCAGATTATTTGGATGAAGTAGATGTTGAAGGATATTGGAATAAAGTTTGATGAGCCTGTTGTTATACATTGTGATAACACCAGTATAGTGAGTATGTCAAAAAATCTTGTTTTACATTCTAAGACTAAACATATTGAGATCAAGTATCATGTTGTAAGAGAGAAAGTTGTAGAAAAAGAAGATTGGAGTACATAAGTACAAAGGAGTAGATAGCAGATATATTTACAAAGCCTTTACCTAAGGATACATTTGTGTATCTAAGAGGTATGCTTGGGGTTATGCCCCAACCTATTTTTGAGAATTGATGCAGATGATTGCATCTGTCCAGTGGTATATGAGCCCTATCTTTCTTCTGGATTGGATGTTGGAACTTCCTCTATGGGGGAGTTTATGAGCTGAGTCATGAGGACTCTTGTTATTGTATTTTTATGAAAAGTGTCTTTTGACATTAAGTTGTTGTTGACTTAGGGATGGAATTTATGTTATTGATGTCAATGGGGGAGTGATATACATGAAAAACATTGTGGATTGTATGAGAGAGCTGAATAGGAAAACAAAGCAAGATTTGATTTGATATTTTGCAGTGATGTTGCAGTATTGGATTTTTGGAACATTGGATGTTTTTCATCTATGTTGCCATCAATGCCAATGGGGGAGATTGTTAGGAATGAATGCAAAGTATTTTGGTAGTCATTCTGTAGCAATTGTTGTTGCATTCATGACTTGGATTGTCATTGATGTCAACACAGTGATATTTTGGATATTAGCAGGAAAGTAGGTACAATTTTGTTTTGCACACATGTTGTATTGTAGATTGGATTTTGCATAGTCGATGGTATGTTCTTTGGTGTGTTATTAACCTATGGTTAACAATGCAAAAAGAAATTCATTCATTTGTGAGAGTTATGAGCATTTTGGTGAAAGCAGTGTTTAGACAGTGTTTCTGTGAAGCAATGTTCAAAAATCGGAGGATATCTCTTAGCTGGGATGGAATCTGATTTTGCATAGTTAAAGGGATGTTGGAGAATCATTAATGATGATGTGGTTCATAGCACAAACTTTGAGGATATGTTTGGAGAAAGTTACAGTATCTGGAAGCTGACAGTTTTATGTGAATTCTGTGTGTAGCGTGTAGAATTTATTATTTTGCAATTGAGGATTGACTCATTTGTAGTTATTTGAGTTCGGTATATAAGAAGGAATGTTTTCCTTGTTGTAATGAGTACTATGAAGATTGTTGATGAGAGCCAATTATAACCTATTTAATGCCATATTTTAATCCTTTCCATACACTTTCCTACTTATTTCTTTATCACATTTTCATCCCATTTCAACCCATTTTACCATTATAACGTTGCATATAGTTTAATATAAATAAGTAATGTTTAATATTGTTTTGGGATTAAAATATGGAAAATTCATTGTTGATTGCATTTTACTAATCTTTATTATTGCAGCATGTTTATTTGTGGCATAGATCTTCCTGTCGCTTGTCAGTCGGGACTGCAACTTCTTGTTGCCTGCTAGTTGGCACTGTAACTTCCTATCAAATTTGGACGTGAACTATTATTCTTCCAGAATAAAATGTCTACTGCACCTCTATACAAAAGAAGTATTAAATATGAGCTAAAGCATTGAGACAAAGGAAGCTGCAGCACATTCCAGGCAGGCGTAACCTTGTTGATTCTCATCCACATAATTATCCTATAAAATGAAAATTATCTTTGGGAGAAAGATATATTTCAGTTTTGCATTAATTCCTATTATGAGTAAATTTGCAGATAGTGGTTTGGAGCATCAATCTCCTATCTTTTCTCCTTGATAATCTACAATTATAGCAAAGAGAAACAAATCTATTTTGCCATGAATGGCCACCGTTCTTTGTATTTTATTGTAACTACTTACAACCTTTAAATAAGGTTGTTTGTTAGGTACTATTTTGTTTTTATTATCTATATTCTGGTCTATATCTATTGTAGCTGTGTATATATAAGCAGCGTATAAGACAGAGATAAGGGGAAGTAGGTTTTGAATATATAGATTTTTGTAAAAGGAACTATTGTATGCAGGAACAACATTATTTTGAAATAAATAAAAACATCAGTTTGTGCATGGTTGCAACAGTGTAGAACCTGATCATTCTCCACTCACCTTGCAAACTAGAGAAAGGGCCCGCTCTTGGAATGTTTGGTGAGGTTATTAGTATTGTGAATTATTGTAGATTATGTGTTGATAATTATTGTAGCTTAAGTTTGGTTTATTTGATTGTTAATAGAATAAGGTTTCTCTCCAATTCAATAGTTAGTCTCTATAAATAATTCTGTTGTTAGATTAATATCATAGCTAGGTAAGACAGATTATCACGTTCTCATTATTATACATATTATTAATAATAACCAGCATATCTTAGTAAACTATTATATTAGATTAGTTAAATAACCGGTGTTGGTATTGTTTCCTCTAGATTAGTTGAATTTGTGATTTGTTACATTTGTTATCCTCATAGTTGTTAATATTAATTTCTATTTCTGCTATTCCTGTCACCAGGAAGTGACAGTTCCTGTCGCTGGGATTTACTTGGCTTTTCATAGATTCAATTTCGCATGTTGTAGATGCATTCATAAACCCTCATCTCACAACTATCATCCCTTGATAGCATATTGCTCAGACACCTTTCGCAAGCTTACGCTCTCGGATTGACATGTCTAGACCAGCCAAACTTCATCATAAATTGTTAATTATTTCTTAATTATTTGCCCTAGTGTTGGCCTATCAATTGTGATGCGAATATATGCATGAAGTGAAGAAAAGAGCTAATTTAGTGATGAAGGAAGACTTATGAGTACAGAGATCTGGAATTGTGATCTTGTGTAGCAGAGAGTGCAGTTTTGGCACAGTTGGAAGGAGGTAATATATTTCATATTATTCTATTGAATAATTCTAAGATCTTTTGGACAGTGGGTTCAGAGATCTTGCCTTGAAGCTATTTGGGCAGTGGGTCCTTCTATCTTCCATAAACTCTTAACTGGGTTAGAATCTTTTAACAGGGATTCAAAATCTCCTAACAGGGATTTATATGTACTGAATGTATTTCATAAGACTCCTAACAGGGTCCATCCTCTAACAAGGAACTTTCATATTAGTGCATCATTTTATGGGCATCATTCCCACCGAGGTTTACTCTTTTCAAGAGGTTCCCTAGTCAACATATCTTGTGTTATTGTGCAATTGTGTATGATTATTTTTCTATGGTTGATCAGTACATTGATTATATTGTTTAAAGCAGTTGAATGGATAAATTATCTGATAACTGATTCACCCCCCCCTCTCAGTTATCTTGGGGATCTTTACTTTCTAACAGGTCAAGGCTACAACCGAGTCACATCGGCCAAAATACAAACATCCCATGCAGTTAACCAAGGACAAAGAATGCCCCCACCTTAACCTTGGATGTCCCTGCATCATTTTCCCTTACCAAGGCACCAATTTCTTCAATTCTCAAACACTTGATTCCCTCTTATCTGAATCTATAGGATCTATAATTCCTACATTTTCATTGTTCCCTATTTCACTTTTCCTTCATTTTTGGTCTTCTACCTTACTTGAATGCATTGTCATCCCTACCTTTTGGTTCCCCCTATTCCTCTATAGCTTGAAATTTCAAACATTTTTCTATCGACATTAGTTTCTTTAGTTCCATGTGCACCTACTTTCTAATCATTTTTTCCCTATAGGCTTTGAAAGTTTCATTTCTGATGCAGGGGCATCCAGGGTTGAGGCAAGGGCATTCCTTGTCCTTAGTGAAACTGCATGGGTGTTTGTATTTTGACTGGTGTTACTCTGTTGCATACTTAACCGATGGCCTCAGTCATTGAAGGAAGCATGGTCACTAAAGGAACTCGGTAATCTCTAGCGCTTGGTGAAATTGTGTTACTCGATGATGCCTGCAGTGCTTGGTTGACACTGGTGCTCGATGATGCCTAGCATGTTTGGTTATTTCACTGTTGCTTGATAGTTCTAGTTTATCGACTAGAGTTCTGTGTGATTTGTTGGGCTAACTTGATGCATTTATTATTGGTACCTATTGTTATAGGCTGACATGTTGGATTAAATGTTTGTAAGGCTATTTTGATTCTAACTTGTATTGAATATAATATTTTTTGGGGGGAGTTAATGGTTTCATCTAGTTGACTTGTGGCTGATGACTAGTATTTATAGGATGTTTGGGTAGATGTTTTAGAATCATCAGAAGATGATAGAAGTTCATGACTTGAAGACTTAGTGAATCAGATCCGAGGTTCTGAAAGCTAGAGTTGGTGAAGTTGTGGAAAAGATCTTGCATGATCTTGCAGATCAGATTGTTATCTGATAGATTATAATTGTAGAGCTAGTGGTTTGTGCAATTGGAGACCAGGAGATTGCTTAGAGGCTTGCGAGCTCAAGTTTAGATCTACCTTAGGGTTTCCATCAGCTTTTGATTGTCTTCAAAGCTAAACTAGCTGAGATTGTATTAGATTTGTTTGGATCTTGTAGAATTGTTTCTGATTGTAATTAGCCCTAACCTAGAAGGCCTTACAGCCGGGCATGTTAATGTAAATTAGAGTTAAATAATTACCTTATTGTTGTGTTGTTGAGTAATCCACTGTGTTATTTTGTTGGCTACAAGGTTTGGATTGTCCTTAATTGGATCCACCATCCTTGACTACATCAGGTGGTATCAAAGCTGAAGAGTTGATCTTGTGAAGCAAAGGTTGACCTAGCAAGGCTAATCTTACAAAGTTGATCTTGTTGGTGAAGAGATTGTATGATCTTGATTGCAGATCTATAGCACTAAACTTGTGAAATTGTGCCCTAGTTGGTTGTTCAAGGTGGCAGGTTGAGATCTGACTTGTAGACAACTTGGAGATTGTCATAGGGTGGTCAATGATGGTTTGTTGTAGAGGGTTTTTGCATATCTTTAAGGATTCCTTTGAGAAGATTGGACCCTATAGTTATTCCTGATCTTTGTGATATTATGGAATCTCGGATCATAGAGAAGGTGAAATCGGATTTCAGATCTGAGATGGAGTTGATGAAGAATGACATGGTCACCGAGATCATGAGAGATGTTACTGGTATACCTTAGAAGGTTTGTAATGAGGATGGCTATGAAGAAGCTGCTAAAGAATTTGAACCTACTGGATCTAGTGGTGATGACCGAAGGGACATATCTGGTGAAGATAGAATTGCTCAGTTTCATAGATCTGGAGCTCGGTTTAGTAATGGTTACCGAATGTAAGTTTTTATTTTCTCTGGTACTTTGAAGCTTGACAATCTAATTGATTGGATTGGTGAACTTGAAGATTTCTTTGAGCTAGAAGAAATTGAAGACCCTCTTCAGGTGAGATTAGCACAAATAAAGTTGAAAGGACATGCTTCTCTTTGGTGGAAGGAACTACAAAGAGATAGAGAGCATGAAGGTGAAATGAAGATCAATCGATGGAGGCTGATGGTGACTAAGTTGAAAGCTAAGGTCATACCTTTTGACTATGAGCTTGATTTGTTTAAGAATTTGCAGAATCTGAAATAGAAGGATCTATCTTTGGAAGATTATACCAAGGAGTTATACAAACTTACTATTCGATCTGGACACTAAGAGCTTGGTAAGGGAAAGGTAGCTCGATATGTGAATGGTTTGAGATTCACTATTCAAGATGAGCTTGGTATGATGAAGATTGATTTTTTTGAAGATGCTTATCAGTATGCTCTGAAGGCAGAAGATAAATTGTAGAGGAAACAACATAGTAATCCTCGAGGGAAGGAAAAGATTGATCACTCGGAAAAGGATAAATCGACTGATGCAGAAGATGAACAGAAACCTATGGAACTGAAGAAGACATGTAGGGTTATCTTTAAGGGTAATTTCTATAACTATGGAAAGGAAGGACACCATTCTTTTGAGTGTACACAGAAGAAGGTTGACCGACGAACTACTTTGGTGAATGAGAATGAACCTGAATTTGAGAACTTGATACTTCAGAAAACATTGCTCGGTATAAAGGAAGAACCTTGTCAGAGGAGTAACCTATTTAGTACCTGATGCAAGTCTGGAGGTAAACTCTATGATGTTATTGTTGATAGTGGTAGTACTGATAACCTTGTTGCTGAGGACATGGTTCAAAAAATTGGGTTGAATAGAATGAAGCATCCTTGTCCTTATAGGATTGGCTGGTTACAAGATGTTCATGCTCTAGAAGTAAGAGAATAATGCTTTATTGATGTTTAGATTGGCCAGTACAAGGATCTTGTGTTACGTGACATTGTGAAGATGAATAGTTGTGATATATTGCTCGGTAGACCTTGGCAATATGATTGCAAAGCTATGTATGACTATGTAAGAAATGTGTTTACTATTGAGAAGGATGACAAGAAGTTTTCCCTGATGCCTTTGATGGATACAATGCTCGGTAGGAGAAGCCCGAGTATTGGTAGCTGAGCTGAGATTGTGGATCCAAAGAAAATGAATGACCATTATGGAGAATCGACTTGTGTGTTGTCAAGAAAAGACTTGAAGAGACAAAGAAAGATGAAGTGGAAGAGTATGCAAGTTGAAAAGGTGGAGGACTTGTATGTGAAGAACCAATTCCGGGTTTATGTGCTAAATCCTAGAAGATGTTCTTCTCACATAAGAACATATTTTGGAACCTAGGGTGTTTGATGCAGGGGCATCCAAGGTTGAGGTAGGGGCATTCTTTGTCCTTGATGAAACTACATAGGGTGTTTGTATTTTGGCTTGTGTTACTCGATTGCAACCTTGACCGATGGCCTCGGTCATTGAAGGAAGCTCGGTCACTGAAGGAAGTTGATAATCTCTGGTGCTTGGTGAAAGTGTTACTCGGTGATGCCTGCGGTGCTCGGTGATGCTTGGCATGCTCAGTTATTTCACTGTTGCTTGGTAGTTCTAGTTTATGGAATGGAGTTATGTATGATTTGTTGGGATGAATTGGTGCATTTATTGTTGGTAGCTTTTGTTACAGGCTGACATGTTGGATTAAATGTTTGTAAGGTTATTTTGATGCCAACCTGCATTGAATTTAATATTTGTTGGGGGGAGTTAATGGTTTCATCCAGTTGACTTGTGGCTGATGACTAGTATTTATAGGATGTTTGGGTAGATGTTTTAAAATCATCAGGAGATGATAGAAGTTCATGACTTGAAGACTTAGTGAATCAGATCTAAGGTTCTTCAAGATAGAGTTGGCGAAGTTGTGGAAAAGATCTTGCATGATCTTGCAGATCAGATTGTTATCTGATAGTTTGTAATTGTAGAGCTAGTGGTTTGCACACCTGGAGACAATGAGATTGCTTGGAGGCTTGCGAGCTCAAGTTTAGATCTACCTTAGGGTTTCCAGCAGCTTCTGATTTTCTTCAGAGCTAAACTAGTTGAGATTGTATTGGATCTATTTGGATCTTGTAAAATTGTTTCTGATTATAATTGTCCATAACCCGGAAGGCCTTACAACCAAGCATGTTAATGAAAATTAGAGTTAAAAAATTACCTTGTTCTTGTGTTGTTGAGTAATCTGCTGTGTTGTTCTGTTGGATGCAAAGTTTGGATTGTCCTTAATTGGATCCACCATCCTTGACTGCATCAATTTTCCTCCTTGCACTCCATTCAAAATAATTAGCCACCTTGATCACAGTTCCCTAAAATATTAGATATTCCCTAGTTCAAACCTCTTTTATATCATAGGCTTTGGTACTTTTCCCTATTAACATATTTAAAATGTATTTAATATCCCAATACTTGGAACCTTGATCCCACCTTCGTCACTCTTGGGAATATATAATTTCAAGATTTTTACCCCTCATTTCTATGGTGTTAGGGATGCCTTAATCATGATCTCCAGAATTGTTAGTGAATAGAGGTAAAATGGATTCACCACTATTCAAATGTAAAGGGGGAAATATGAGACCTATTCTCAAAGCCAAATTCCCCAAACAAGAGATCCGATTTGATCAATGAAGACATTAATACACAATCGAATCAATTTGTTGGTAAATATGGAAGAGAGTAAATCCAATATTTCCCTATGGATGATATTATACTTGGAATATATAATAATTGAAATACAAATACTAACCTCAAATTAGGGCAGATCTAGAAAATGTTGAATTCCGATGTCTATGTGTACTTTCAAGAAAATCTAAAACTTGACCCGGACTGGAAATGCCGAGATGGAGAAAACTCAAAAATCTTTCCTCAAGATGGCTCAGCTCAGGCTTGACCCTCATAAAAGGTCAAATACTACATTCTTTATTTGAAGTCTGATTCAAATTCTGTTTGCAGATGTTGGAAGTTTGCCGAAAATGGTATCCAAATTTTCTCTCAGATCTGAAATTCCACACCTGTACCTACAAGAAAATGGGGGTTTTTGTTGTATGGGGGGTTTGCCTTGGTCAAACCCTAGTTTAGGAATTAACCTTGAAATTGGATTGAAATATAGTATGCATAAACAAAGTAGTTGAAACAAATCACCTTGCTTATGTTGAAGTCCTTATAGAGGATTCAAATCCTCAAATCCACAAGTAGGAATGCTTCAATGGATGTAGGATGAATGTAGGATGTCTCCAATCAATGGCATTTGATCTTCAACACCAATCTTGATTTGATCTTTGCATATGAGAAGGCTTGAATGAATGGAGAAGGATGGATGATCAAAGGGGGCTCCAAAGAAATTGAATCCTTCAATAGCTAACAATGGATCTCCTTGATGGATAAATGCTTGAAAACTTGAATGCTTGAAAAATTTCTTGAATTCACTTGAGAGCTCTAGATGCTTGATTGCCAAACTTGATGATTTGATGATGAAAAATGAGAGAGGAAGGCCTCCTTTTATAGTGAACTAGGGCACAATCCTCTAGAGGGGCCACCTTGGAGAGTTAAATCCCAATTAGGTCCTAACCTTTAGAAAATATACCTAGATTAAATGTAATTAAAGGATATACCATCCTAAAACCTGAAATGATTAACCCAGAGGTGGGAAACTAAATATCCTGAAGGCCCAAAGCTCAAAAATTTTGGAAATTGAAAATTTGGAGAAAGGGGGAAAAATTGAGGTTGGACCTAACATAGTCAGGTTCGAGCTCGACCCTAACCTAGTTAGGTTTGACCTCAACCTTGACCTAGTCAGGTTTGACCTTGAATCTGACCTTGGTCCTGGATTGGCTCATAACCAAGTTAGGAGGTCCTGGGGATGCCCAGAAACCTAAAATTGATGTCAGAACAAGATAGAATGTTAGGGATAGAGAGAAAATCCTATGATTACTATGATGAAGGACAAGAGGATCTATTTCTAAACCCTACCTAGAAAATAGAGCCATGGAAGAGGGAAATTTAGTAGAATCCTTAAGATCCTAACCCTAATTTCACCTAGAATGAAGAAATCAAGTGCCAGGAAGAAGTGGAAAGTAGGGAGAAAAGCCAAATACATGCAAAGACTCGATCAAGGTGCTTAACTTGACCCCAAACCACTTAATCAGAGGGATAAACACTCTTATCATGGAAGTGCTTCCATTTTAAGATGATACATTAAACCCCCACTTTAGCAAGAGTATGGACTCAATGCAAAATCTTGGTAAAGGAGATCAGAATAAAAAGATAATCTTATCGTAATCCAAGGGACAAAGAGAAATATTAAGCTCCTAGGGACTCAAGTCTTCATTGAATCCTAGATCACAATAAGAGAAACATCTCTAGAGAGAAAAAGAAGTTGTGGTTACCTCACCCAATGAGAACCTATGTCCCATTGTGAACCACACAGGAAAATGGTGCGACTAGAAAGATGGAATTGAACTACCTAGTGAATGTGGCTACTCACTAGTCAACCCATCAGGGATTTATCCTTAGGAATATTATATTCCATAAGAATAAAAATAAAAGAGATCCGGTCTTAAGGACACCTTCGACCTTAAGGGATCAAAATATGTGTATGTATTTGAAACTGGAGGGATCAAGAGATCCTAAAATATAAAGCTGTGCTTTAAGGATTAGTTACTAATCCAAAAAGGGAAAAGAAGTATCTTGAAAAATATATACGTATTGAAAAGTGCGTGTGTGCAATAGGTGAGTAGAGCATATGCCCCCACGTTAAATTCATTACTGACACTTTTAATAGGAGCAATGGCTTTAACAGAAACATAAACAACTCCACTAATTATCTTTCCACATCGAGTTGCCCCCAAATGAAGACAAATCCAAGGAGATATCACAAAAATATATTGAAAACACATAAGGGATCTACCTACTATGGGGTGAATATGGTCATAAGATAATATATATATGATATTATTTTAAATGAATTGACATCATTCCCCAAAGAAAGTAGAACTACAATCACAAAGGAGGAAAGATCACATAAGATTTACGAAGGAGAATCTTTTCGGACCATGACATGGAGACCAAAAAGAATTAGTGCTACCATATCTTGAATCCAAGCAGATTACACATGGAAACATTTATGAACAAATAGCATAATTACAATATAACATTGAACAACACATAGAAGAATAGAGATACATATAGAAGAATTTGAACAACAGTTTCGATTCCTTTATCACCTTGCACCATCTGAGTAACAAGGATCATATAAAAGAATCCAACAACATTTAGCAAACACATTACAGGAGAAACATAGTACAGTAGGAAAACACACAACAAAGCTACCATGAAGGACAAGCCGATCAAGTGTGCCACCTACTTTCCCCATCTCATTGTATATCATTTAGGGAAGGTGGGTAACTCGCAAGAGAGACTATATCCAACATAGTAGGATTGATAGCCAGTTCCAAACAAGGATCCTCTTGAGAATCAGTATGTTCGATATTAGGTGTAAGAGTTAATTGTGATGAAAGCATATTAGGTAAATCAATGTCAATGTCAATAGTTTCATATTCATCACTAACATCATCAGTATCATCGAGAGTATCTTCCTCATCCAAATTAATCAAAATAGGATCTAAGATATGAATAGAATCATCATAATCATGCATGTGAACATCATTATTAGTAACAATAGCTTCTAACATATTATGCATAGGTTTATCCAAAGAAGGTAGAGATTTTTTAGCTTTAGCATGAGCACGATGCTTTTTATGATGCTCATTAGTAGATTTGTTACATTTTGATTTATTTGAAATAGGTTGAGAACTAGAAGGAACAGTCATAGGGTGCTTCACAGGTTCTTTAGGAAGATCAATAGTATTATTAACCGTAGGAGAAACAATCACAGGATCTTTGATAGGTTTAGTAGAAGGAACTTGATTAACATAACTAGAGGTCATAGTGAAAGGTGGTATCGAAGGTGTAGGTAAAAGACCATGATTAAGATATCTAGGAGGTGAACTTAATTCAAGAATTTTATGATGTTTATAAGCTTGATATGATCAAAAAAGATTATCAGGTTGAGGAGGACATGAATTAGGTAATGAAGGCCAAAATAAATCTAGAGTAGCACAATCTATAGGCCTGGAAGGTTTATATAAACTATGATTAATCATCTTCACTTCTTCATCATGAATGAAATTAAGACACTTATGGATAGGTGAAGCAACAACATGCATGGTAGTCAACCAAGGAAAACCTAGCTTAACTTGAAATTGATCAGAAGTAGGAACAACAACAAAGGTATTGTTCACCATCTTTCCTCAAAGTTCAACCGGTATAGTAATAGAACCAAATGATGGATAAAGAAAACCATTGCAAGTTTGAATCCACACATCCAATGTATCATAGAAGTCACATTGTAAAATTTTCATAAAAATATTTTCTTCAGTGATAACATTGACTAAGGAGGTAGGATCAACAAGACAACCACAAGTAGGTATTTGAGCAATCCTAGAAGCAATGTAAAGGGGACCATCAGGAGCTTTAATAGTCTCAGAGTCATCAAAGGTAATCAAAAGTTCCCGAGGTCTTTTATTCTTAGATTGTTGTTGAGGTTTTGGTTGAGTTTTCATTTTAGGTTTAGGTTTTGGTCGAGGTTGAGATTGAACTTGAGGTTGAATTTGAGGTTGAGTTTGAGGTTGAGGGTGAAGTGGAGATATAGATGGATCAACATGCTCCACTTGATTAACAACATGATTAAGATCATCCATCATAGAATCATACATAATTTCCATAGCAGATGGTTGAGCAATAGTATTAGTATCATGTGTAGGCAAAGGGTTCATATAGATTTGAAGGTTCTGATTAGGAGGAGAGATAGATTGATTCCCACTACTATCTAGATTATCAACAGATAAAGCCTTAGAATCAATTAGATCTTAAACCTTATGTTTTAAAGAATAACATCTCTCAGTATCATGACCATTCTGATGATGATATTGACAAAAAGCATTCTGATCAAAAGATTTAGATGCAATCATAGTAGGTAAAAGAGGTCAAATAGGAGGTAAAGTAATCATATTAGTAGCTAACAACCTATTCATAATAGCATGTAAATTTCAGAAAGTGGAGTAAACATATGATTTAATCGAAAAGCAGTGGATACAAAAGTGGCATTATGAGATTCAACAACAACCTGATCAACAACTGCATTTGCTTGTTTGTTTATCTTGACATAGTTGTTGAATTTTTGAAATTTGTTTGGAGTCACTCTTATCAACTGGAACAGGAGCCATTGGAGTGTTGCTCTCAAATTGACTCACTTGTAATTGATAATGATGAAGTGCTGCACAAAGTTTTTGAAAAGAGGTAAATTCAGTAAGCAGAATCTTATCTCTAATATCCTTTTGCAAATTTGAAATAAACATATGTTGAATATCAATATCAAGAACAAGATAGGAAATTTGAGCATGCAAATGCTTAAATCTACCAATAAATTTAGTGAATTTTTCTTTAGCACTTTGTTTACAATGCATTAAATCATTCAAAGACACTTGTCGACCAATATTATTTTGAAATTGTTGAATGAAGGCATTAGCAAGTTGTGGAAAGGAATCAATCGAATAAGGGGGAAAAGAACAATACCATTGTAAAGCTTTGTCACAGAAAGTTATAGCAAACAGTTTGGCTAAAATCCTATGGTCATGAACATAATCACTACAAAGCATTTGGAATGTTTTAACATGATGAACAGGATCTCCTTTTCCATTATAATTCTCAAGACGAGGCATCTCACCTTGCTGAGGAATAGGAGTACGAATAATATCCTAGGACAAGGGACTTCCCATGTCATATGTAGGAATACTAAACTTGTTTTGGGTTAAGGAAGTGAGTTGTTGTTGTAAGGATGATACAGTTTGAGACAAACTGATGATTGTTGAATCATTAGAGGAAATAGGAGTAGCAACATTAGACACACTAGGTAAAGTGTAAGAAGCTATAGGAATAGAAGACACAAGTGGATGAACACTAGGAACTACAGTTGGAAGCGGATTGGAATAAGTGAAAGGAACATTATGATATGAAGGTTGTGCTGTAGGAAGGGACATAGGAGGAACACTCATAGGAATAGAGGGAACTATCATAGTCACCAAAGGAGGAGTATAGATAGGAGTACTAGGTAGAGGATGAGAAGGAGGTTCAACACTAGTGATAGGAGGAATGAACCCTAAAGCTTGAGCTTCTTGAGCTAAAGGTTTAACATTTGAATGCACAAGATGAGTAATACCACGCAAGAGGTTAACACCCTAATCACTATCATGGAGAAATTTCTTAAGAGCCTCAATAGCTTGAATGGAATCTTGATTATGGTTTTCTTGCAGAAGCCAATTACCCATTTTATCAAGTTTAGTGGAAAGTTTTTGGACTTGTTCAGGAGAAACTCTTAAAGCATCATCCTCATGATGAGATGAGTGAGAAGAGTTTTGCTCCATAGGATGATTGGAATCATGAAGAATCAAGTTATCATCTAGGATCCTAAGGAAAGGAGAGCAAGATTCAGGATCAAAGGCACCCATGAGTCTACAACTTCTTCTAACCGGAATATTATAAGTAGGACTAGTGGTAGTAAAGCTCATAAACCAATGTAATGCAAATGAACTAAACTAAAGACACATAAAGCATGATTATGAAATCTAATTAGCATGCAAGATCTAACACAAAGGAAAAATCTAATACTAACAAGATAAAAAGGATAGCACAATAAGACATCCAATTCCAAAATAAGAATAGAGAGGAATCTAACACCAAAATAGAAGAAGAGTAAGCTAGACAGGTTCACCAAAATGAATAGAGTGAAGGTGAAGACACAAGATAATGTAAAGGAAGAATTAGCACAATAGGGCATCTAAATCCACAAAAGAAAAGTGGTAAGTAAGTTAGGTTCACCAAAATGAATAGAGGTAAAATTGATTCACCACTATTCAGATGTAAAGGGGGAAATATGAGATCTATTCTCAAACCCAAATTCCCCAAACAAGAGATCCGATTTGATCAACCAAGAGGTTAATACACAATCGAATCAATTTGTTGGTAAATATGGAAGAGAGAGAGTAAATCCAATATTTCCCTATGGAGGATATTATACCTGGAATATATAATAATTGAAATACAAATACTAACCTCAAATTAGGGCAGATCTGGAAAATGTTGAATTATGATGTCTGTGTGTACTTTTGGGAAAATTTGAAACCTGACCTAGACTGGAAATGCCAAGATGGAGAAAACCCATAAATATTTCCTCAAGATGGCTGAGCTTGAGTTTGACCCTCATAAAAGGTCAAATACTACATTCTTTATTTGAAGTCTGATTCGAATTCTGTTCGCAGATCTCAAAAATTTGCCGAAAAGGGTATCCAAATTTGTTCTCAGATCTAAAATTCCACACTTGTACCTGCAAGAAAATGGGGGTTTTTGTTGTATGGGGGGTTTACCTTGGTGAAACCCCAGTTTAGGAATTAACCTTGAAATTGAATTGAAATATAGTATGCATAAACAAAGCAATTGAAACAAATCACCTTGCTTATGTTGAAGTCCTTGTAGAGGATTCAAATCCTCAAATCCACAAGTAGGAATGCTTCAATGGATGTAGGATGAATGTAGGATGTCTCCAATCAATGGAATTTGATCTTCAACACCAATCTTGATTTGATCTTTGCATATGAGAAGGCTTGAATGAATGGAGAAGGATGGATCATCAAAGGGGCCTCCAAAGAGATTGACTCCTTCAATAGCTAACAATGGATCTCCTTGATGGATGAATTCTTGAACACTTGAATGCTTGAAAAATTGCTTGAATTCACTTGAGAGTTCGAGATGCTTGATTGCCAAACTTGATGATTTGATGATGAAAAATGAGAGAGGAAGGCCTCCTTTTATAGTGAACTAGGGCACAATCCTCTAGAGGGGCCACCTTGGAGAATTAAATCCCAATTAGGTCCTAACCTTTAGAAAATATACCTAGATTAAATGCAAATAAAGGATTTACCATCCCGAAACCCAAAATGATTAACCCAGAGGTGGGAAACTAAATATCCCAAAGGCTCGAAGCTCAGAAATTTTGGAAATTGAAAATTTGGAGAAAGGGGGAAAAATCAAGGTTGGACCTAACCTAGTCAGCTTTGAGTTCGAACCTAACCTAGTCAGGTTTGACCTCGACCCTAACCTTGGTCCTAGATTGGCTCAGAACCAAGTCAGGAGGTCCCGAGGATGCCCAGAAACCTAAAACTGATGTCAGAATAGGATAGAATGTCAGCGATAGACATAAAATCCTATGATTACTATGATGAAGGCTAGGAGGATCTATTTTTGAATCCTACCTAGAAAATAGAGCCATAAAAGAGGGAAATTTAGTAGAATCCTTAAGATCCTAACCCTAATTTCACCTAGAATGAAGAAATCAAGTACCAAGAAGAAGTGGAAAGCGGGGAGAAAAGCTAAATACATGCAAAGACCTGATCAAGGTGCTTAACATGATGCCAAACCACTTACTCAGAGGGCTAAATGCTCTTATCATGGAAGTGCTTCCATTTTAAGATGATACAGTTAGTTATGTAAAAATCTTGATCCCTCACCTCGTACTCTTTTTCCATTTATAAGCTTGTGAACATTTGCTTCCTTATTCATCCTTTGCTTGTCTAATATCTCATTTTCTCAATTCCTAATCTTTCCTATGTTACGTATTGCTAAATTATGTTCCCAACTTCACCCAAGATTGAGTATCTGATGCATAGTGGCCCAAAGGAATTAAAATTTCCCCTTTTAATCCTACCAATCTTCCCAATTAGATATTCCCTATCTCTTCCAAAGGATTCCCTTATTACCAATCCCTTTTCTAAGAGCCACTTGTAGACTCAAAGACCCCTATATGGCCCCCCCTCTTGGAAACATTACCCAAATAGGTTCATCTCCTAGCCCAACACATCCTTCTCCCTATCTTCTCCACACAAACATCTTGAATAGTCCTTTGTCCCTTGGTGACAAGGTGTATTTTCCCCCCAACTCTACAAAGGAATGAGTTAGATCCACCATTCAACTTTTTTTGACATAGGTGTATAAGATAAATATGGGCCTCTAATTTAGCCTCACACTTCAACATAGTCAATGTTCATCAGTTGCAGACAAGAATGAATATGAGATCATTCATCTTGCCTATCTGGATGATTCAACCTGTTACCTCCCGTCTAGGTAGGGTTCGAGATTTCTCTCAGAATCAAGAGTCTAGCAACCATAGACTAACACTAGACTGGAGGATTTAATTGAAAGCAAGATGTAGTTTATTCTAGAATGAATATATAAGATTAATCTAGAAATGAAGTATGATTATTAATCTAATAAAAATGAAAGTAAACTAGATTAAGAAATGAAGTGCATATTTAATCTAAACATGATATATTTGTTGGAATCATTTGTTGTTGCACCAAAAGCTCAAACTGTCAATGCCTGATACAAATGTCAGATTTAACCCGATCTACGGGAGGTGGTTAAGCCATGTCATGAATCTCCAAGGAGGTGCTGACCACCAAGTCAACAATCTCCCCCTCAGCACCAATTGAGCCTTCAACACCCACTGAAGGGAGAATTGAACCCGTGACCCAAGGCTCTGATACCAATTGTTGGAATCATTTGCCATTGCACCAAAAGCTTGAACTGTCAATGCCCAATATAAATGTCAGATTTAACCCGATCCACGGGAGGTGGTTAAGCCATGTCACGAATCTCCAAGGAGGTGCTGACCACCAAGTCAACAATATTAATCTTAAAATGATTATCAAACTAAGAATGAAAGCTTTTGAATGAAAATGAATTCAGATGATAATGCGACAACACTTCATTGCTAAAAAATTGGGCCCCTTTGAATGAGAAATAAGGGTTCTTTAATAGAATCCCAGGTTCAATCAATGATTGAGATTGAATCAGACAAACGGTGGAGATTGAATGAGAGTTCAGTTTAGAATAGAAAGTTTCCTGCAAAGAGACAGTCAACTGTTTGCCTTTTGCCTGTGTGGAGCAGTTAACTAATTTATTCCTTTTTTGGATTCTTAGTTAACTTGATGTTTCCTTTTCTGAACTGAAGAGAGGATTTTGGAGAGAATATTTGATTTTAATAAATTAAATATGACCTCATAAATGGATTTTCTCAATTATTTGAATAATTAAATTCAATTATTAAAATGAGGATATTTATTTAAAACCAAATATTTATTTAGTTCCTTTTTCATGTGTATTTTAGCTAAAGAGGGTGAATTTAATTTAATTAAAGTGCTAGGGCTTTGTATTTAAATTAATCGATCATAGGGTTTATTTAGCCAATTATAGTCGATATTTAGGAATTAAATATAGCATGTGATTAATGTAGATTTAGAGTTTTCTACATTTGACACTAAGTCAAGTAGAGTCAAGTAGAAGACATAATTGCCTAGTACAATAGGAATTTGATGATTTAGAAATTGATAGAATGAAACTAAATGCAACAAAATTGGTTAGGGTTGCAAGATGCCAATTTTGGGGTATTAAATTTTTCCCCTCTTTGAATTAACGTGCGAGAAACGCGTTGATTCAAAGAATAGTTTGATGTGACAATTGATGAGAGTTTCAGGATTATCTCAAAAATGAAGCTTAACCCTCGAACATCAAGGTTAGATTTCCAAGACATCGATCAAATTGAGTTGTAGAATCATCTCCAGAATGAAGCTTGATTCTCCAAAGTCTAGGTTAGATTGTGAAGACCTTAGTCAGATTACTACTTTTTGTAAGACTATCCCTAGAACAAGGGTCAATCTTTAGGAGTCAAGGTTAGATTTCCCCAATACCCATTGATTAAATGACAACTGCTGTAGATTCTAGGACTATCTCCAGAATGAAGCTTAGTCCTCCAAGACCCAAGTTAGATTGCCCAGATATTGGTTAAAAGAGCTTTTGAGAGCCATCTCTAGAATAAAGCTTGACTTTCAGGGATTGAGGTTAGATTTCTCCAATAACTAATAGAGATTTCAAGAACCATCTCCATAATGAATCTTGATTCCTAGGAATCTGAGTTAGATTGCTGAGATACCTAAAGATATTTTGAGAACCATCTCTAGAATGAAGCTTGATCCTTGGGGATCTGAGTTAGATTTCTTAGATACCTAGTAGTAAGATGAATTTATGTAAGGCATAGAGATGTCCCTAGTGATTCAAGATCATGAAATATCCAATTTTGACCGTGAGGTATGAAAAAATGAACATACCCCAAGTGATGGGATACCCCTAGTGATGAGGACTTTGATTTAGATCAGATTTATTCGAGACTGATTCGATAAGATTCAATGATGTAATCATCCTGCCCCCTCAGGAGTGAAATCAAAAGATGACACATCATAAAGGTGATTGGCAAAAATAGGTTGTAGATAGAGATAAAATCAGAGATCTGGAAGAGCTCAGAATAGATTATGGAAGAATCCAGAAGATTTGGAAGTGATCTGGAGTGATGTGAAGGTTGTTTTGACCAAGTTTGACCAAGGTTTCCCAGAGTTGACTTTTGATGAAAAATATGAAGAAGTCAAGAAAATGATGATGGGATGTGATTCTATCAAGAATACGACATCAGAAGGTTGACTGCACAAGCGTTTGATCACATTAGTCCTAGAAATTTTAAAACATAATTTTGAATGATGTAGAGAAGGTAGATTTTGATTTTGATCTTGAAAATGGATTCAGAACAATCAATTTAGCCAAGGGTCATTTTCAATTCATTTGAAACCTTTGACTTTGCGAGAAAAAAGAGCTTTGAGTGAAAATGCAATGTGTTCTAGTGAAATCACATAGGTTCGAGCACTCTCGACGTCATAGTCAGTCACCTACGTATGAACCACCTATGAGTAATTGATAATTTAGCTTGCATTTCAATTTTGTAACACATTTCAGTAGATTTAGATAGGATTTGAGGTCCATTTAGGAACTTTCTCGCAAGAACTCATGCGAGGAAACAAGTTCTTTGCATGGATGGGTGAGGATTCTCGTGCGAGACAGTATGAAAAGAGGACTTCCTCATGTTGGTCTCTCCATAGGCTCGCATGAAAAGGACCTAGAAGTCATGCGAGAAACCCTTCGTAAGGGAGATCTCTCGTGTGAAATAGTGTGCAGCCTCACGTAGCTGGGAAATATTGTGTGAGATTCCTACATCCGCATGTGGGAATCTAGAGTAGAGAACCAAAGTCGAGTCAAAATTTGCATTAAATTAGCCAAGTAGATTGTTGGATAGCCAGTTTTAGGATAGGTGCGTAGTTTCAAGTTTTGTTTTTCTTTAAAATTATCATGATTGAGATACTAATCATGTGTTGTCACTTGCATTATAGGTGGACTCCCTTGACATTGTGTTCTGATCTCACCACCCAGTGATCGGTGAGGTCATGCGGTGGCTAGATGACAGAGAGATAGTGCACATAAATGCATTGGGATTATCATACTTGCTGATGTACCTGACATTCAGGTAAATCATAGGCTATTGGGGCACTTGTAGAGAATTTCAGAAATGAAAACTTTCCATCTACCACAATGTGAGATGACAACGACGCCTAAGGATATATACAGAATCCTCTGAGTACTATTCCATGGGCCACGTGTGGAATACAATGTACAACTGAGAGCAGGCACTGTGGCACTCTGAGTCATCTTGTAGGATGAGTTAGTCATGGGTCAAGAGATCCCATGGGAGGAGTTCATCAGAGACTATGGGCTAAGGCATAGATTGGCGGTTGTACTAGCAACATTCTTGGGCTACTATTTGATGCTAGACAAAGGTTTGCATGGGTTGGAGTGCGGCTGGGGATAGATGCTGCAGAGGATGTTAGAGCAGCCACCCATGTGTTATGGATGGGGCTAGTGTATGCTGGCACAAATGTACCATGAGATGCACAAGATCATGTATCAAGATTCTCATAGCATGGCAACATGAGTCTTTGTCTTGTAGATATGAGCCTAGGAGCATCTCCCCATTTACAGGCTAGTCTTCCAGGATACCTGACAACCATTAGAGCTATACATCTACAGGTATGGTGGACCGATGACACAACCCATGTTGGGTAAGAAAAAGTAGTGGTGGCCCTAGCTAGATGACATGGTCACAGTTGTATGGAAGCCATGGATAGGTACATAAGATTGGGATGATGCCAGACATGAGCTACAGTACATGTTTTGTTCTTGATCATTGATCGATCGCTCTATTACCATTATTAAGCGTTTTCCACTATCATAGGTTTTGTGGTAGTTTGACAGGCCTCAAGATGTGTCATAGGAGTACTATTCATACGTCCACTTCATTGATGAGGTGAAGAAGGGATGGATGGTGAGGTTTGATCAGGGCCATTCTATGATAGAGGCACGAGTAGTGCCAGCCTGATGGGACTATATGGCAGCAGTAGCAGATGGTGGATGATGCCAACATATCGAGAGTACTTGACAATGCATCCATTCCATAGGTTCATAGATCTAGTTGGCATGGGTCAGCAGGTAGCATAGGTGGTGTAACAGTAAGCAGCTCAGCCTCCACCATAGCAGTAGGTGGCTTAGCCTCCACCATAGTAGGAGTAGGCTCAGCAGCAGGTAATGAACAGTCTCACAATAGGTAGTGATAATCACACCATTGTCTCTCATAAGAATAATGTATTCATACTAAGGATTACTTTTCCCATCATGAAATGCATTTAGATTGTCAACCTAAGGACTTAGACTTGAAATGGGACAACACAATTTGTGCACTAAGTTCCTCAAGGAGTCATACTGCCTATGTTGCAGGAAGATAAAGTGCATGAAAGAAACTTATGCTATTGCTACAAGAAAGTAAACACACTTAACTACTTAATGAAATTACTATAGAAAGCTTGTAAACTTATCCTAAACCTGTTTAACAACTCAAAGCATCCAGTATGCCTATCTTTGCAAGTGTTGTAGGAACATTCACAGTAGTAATGCTGTAGGAGTAAGATAGTAACTTCTACTTGAAAGCATAGAAAATATAGGAATAAAATCTACTCTATCCTAATCTACTCCACCTCCTAAGTGGGCCCCCTTGGTTGGCTTCTACTAACTATTAACACATAAGATACTTCAAAATCACTCTTTCATTATATTCTCATAAATTGGTTACATGAAAATGGAACAATATATGAAGAAAAAAAAAGAGTAACTCTGTTACATTGAACACAACATTTGAATCTATTTTCTCCTTAGTAACTAAACTAATCAAATCCCTTTATATAGAGGGTTGATGCTTATTGAAATCATGAAAATAAAGTCTAACTAAATCTTGCCACAGAAAGAGGAAGTATAACAACCACAACATTTTACAATAAGTGCGGATAATAGAATAACAAAACTGAGGAAATATAGTAGAACTATTTCTTATATTCTTTGGAATGCAAGCTCCTTCTCAGTAGAGGCATGATCCTAGGAATCATGCTGGCTCCTTCCGTCATGGCTGAATTCTTAATGCTCCTTCTTTAATGTGGTTGCACCACTCTCGAACTACTCCTTTTCCTGGCAGGTTAGTAGCATTTGATATATATATACAAGTCAACATTTCAACTCCTACCCAAATATTAGAACATAAATTAAAGGAGTTATATGAAGGACTATAATATATATATATATATATATATATATATATATATATATATATAATATTCAGCAAAACATGTCATTCTAACTACCCATAATCTTTGTGGTCCTAGATGTACTTATCACAAATTCACATAGGTATAGGTCCATAAATGTCTTGGAAATGTCTTATCAGAGCATAAAGAGTGTCAAAAAAGTATAAATATTATAACAAAATAGAGACAATAAATTGTCTCATCATCTGCCCCTACTAAACATAATGCTTGTCCTCAAGCATTACATTTCTTGGCTATTATCTTGAAATCACTAACAGTTGTTTTTCCCTTCTTCCCACTCTTGAAAGTGTAATAGAATCCTCTCATTATGGCCAAGTATTCTACCTAATGCTCCTCCTACAAATGGTCCAATCTGGTGGCATTGATGTCATATAGAGGCCACAACAATGTAGGTGGTTGGAAAGACAAGGAAATCTATAATTCTCTTCTGACCTAATGCCCCAACTGCATATATTTAGTTGCTCTGTTTGCAGCTTCTTTGAAGTTGATTGGACTGTGTGGCTCAATTTTCTTGAAGGCCTCTGGTAACCTATTCCATCGGCTTCTTACCCCTACAAGAGCTCTTTGAAATGAAAAGAAGGGAAATCCATGATATTTTCTATAGACCCTGTCTCTTAGTGCAAAGACTTTCTCCCTGATCTCAAGTTTCTATTTTCCACAGGTTAGATTGAGCCAGTCTCGTAAGAGGACACTAGGCTTGTGCCATTTAGCCCTCAAGGGTAAGGGTTCAGATTGATCTAAGTCTCTGTAATTATTTAGCTTCCTATCATAATTTCCTTCATTGTGCATCCATGACATCAGAGCTCTCAAATGGATATCCCCTATATAGAGAAAAGGATTCCATTCTATTTCATGTGGAATGATAAAGTTATGTAAATAAAGCTCACATATTAAATTTTATTGCCATGGAGATAAAGTCTGGTACAAACCATAGAATTCCTTGGCTGATTTAAATTCAAAATCTATACCCTTCATAGTCATCATAAGCTAAAACAAGAGGAATTATTCTTTCAAACAAATGACATACACCCTGGGTGGTGGTCTACAGGCTATGACCTGATCAGCTAATTTAAGATCTTGGTCCATTTGTTGCTTCTGTTTCTTTAGCTTCTCTTTAAGAGCTTCAATTTCCTCTTCCTTGTCATTTATCTCTTTTTGCAATCTGTTTCTTTCTTGTTTCCACCAAGTCTTCTGGAAAATAAATTGATTTTATAAATTAAAGAGTATAGACTGTATTGTAGGTGGGTCAAATTCTTGCTGCTGGGCTTTCTTTTTCTTTTCTTTGGAAGCTTGCTAAAAATACTCAGTGAACCATGTTGATTTATAGGGCTCAATAGATATATTGGAGTAAACAAGGTCCTATGGATGAGTCATCTAAACATCCTCAAGAATGCCTTCTTGTGCCACACTAGGTATTTTCTTAGATATACCCTAATCATCATGTGATATGTTATCACCAGGTTCTTGCAAATTTTGGGACTCTTCCATATTTCTAGGAGATGAGGAAACTTCTAACCGCTCGGGGAATCATCATGAATGTACTCAATAGAAGGTTCTAGGGTAGGTTTTGGTGTTGAAACATTTGGATTTCAAGGGGAAGGTGGAGACACCTATCCTCGCATACAAGGACTTCTTCACATTGTTGTTTCCTCAACCACTATAGTTTTCTTTTGATGGGATCTTTTTGGCCTTTGTGCTATAGGAGCTGCAAGAATAGATGCTGTAGGACATGAAATTTTTCTTTTATTTCTTTGAATTGCAGGGTTTTGAATTTCACTTTCTAAGTTAGGGGTTTCTTTTTCAAATTTCTTTTTTCCTTTCTTTATGGAAGAAGTAGGGATATTAGTTTCTAGAGTGGGCTCAGAAGACTTATTTTCTTGGACTACCTCTAGCTCTTTTTCTTTTGCAGCTATTTCAACAGTAGGCTTCAAAGACTCTACTTCATTTCCTAGAGGTTGCTCAGCAGGATTAACTTGGGGTTGCAGAGTTTTAAATTGAACAAATTATGTAAATGCCAAGGGTGAGACATCCCTAAGGGATCTTTCAACTAGTAGTTTTATTAGGGCATGGTGGCTCACAGAATTTGCATTACCCTTCTGTGTCTCCTCAACATTAATGCTCAACATATTGTACAAAAAATTAGGGACATTAACTTGGAGATTATGCCTTATGCAACTAAGTAATTTGAAATGATGGGCATGTAAGTTTGAGAATCTCCCTTCGCAAGTTAAGTACCTGATAATGTGCGTCACCAATTCTGGAAATGGTGGAGGAAGAGACAGTCTCTTGCAACCTTGCTTGGCAATTTCAAGAGGAGGGTCAGCTGGCCAAGAGAATTGAGATCGAGATGACCTGACATCATGCTTGTTAGGGTAATTCTCCCCAATGACTGGAAACCTGGTGACCTCTGCAATTCTTTCCTCGGTGGTGACAATTGTTAAACCCCACATAGTTGCTTGCCCTTCTTTAAAGGTACTCATAAATTCAGCTCGTGCCTCTGCAGTTGTCCACCCATTTATTTTCAATACCCAGCCTTTAATTTTCTGCTCACTAATTTCACTGTTAACCTTTATGTCTCTCGTGCTCTATAAATATCTGCTCTACAAATACCTTCTTTCCTTCTTGAAATTCAAATGCATTTCTTGAAAATACCGACTGTGTGTGTGAATTTTGTACCTAGCGTAGACACAACACTTCAGTAAAACATTAGAGGTTAGAAAAAATCAAAATATGCAAATAATAACAATATACCTAACCAGACAATTTACTACCTTCTAGTAGGTGCGAGTATGGTATTCTCAGATTAGACTGAGATCAATGACAATGCAACACCTAAATGAAGGATTTAAATGATGAAAGCAATAAAATATGAATGCAAATTAATCTATTTTTATTTTATTTTTGATGCAATAAGATGAGAAAAACTGATAATAAATTAATCTAAATGGATTGAAATGATATGCAAATTAAGCTAACAATGATATGAAATATAAAACTAGAATGAATTGAAAAAAAGATTGATCTCACAAAATGCTAATTCGCAAGAAGCTTGATGATTCCTCTGATGTCAATTCACTAAAGTAAGTATGCAAATTCTGTGGATGATTTGTAAAGAGCTGAGCCTTGATTTTATAGAAATCCAGGGCTTGAGGGTGCATGGAAAAAGTCATAAATCACTCTTGATGAACTCAAATTGATTTTTGAGTTAACAAGAAATTAGAAATAGATAACTCATAAAATCATGCAAAATCATGCAAGAACAACATTTTAACTCAAATCAGAAGTTTAGATCAACTTTGAACTCAAAATAAATGTTGAGTTTTGAAAAGATAACAACTTGAATTGATTTTCTGATTTAAAGTTTAACTGCTCTTTGAATGTGCACAAATAATCATGAATTAATTAAATAAATAAAGTGATTTATCTGAAACTTAACTGATTTTAAATTTAAAAATAACTGATTTGTGGGTTAATCAATTATTTTAATCAAACTTTTATTCAAAACTATATTATTAAATATTGACAACTTGGATTTAATCAATTAAATAAATATTTAATCAATTATTCGTAGGAGATTTGATTTATTGTCAAAATTAAATAATATAATTAGGAATAAATAGAATTAAATCTAATTAAATAATTAAGTGGCAGAATTAAATTAATTAATTAAATATTCATCATATTCAATTAATCAACTTTAGGATAAATATGAGTTATCGCCAAATAATATTTAAAATAACTGATTTATGGGTTAATCAATTATTTTAATCAAATTTTATTCCAAAACTATATTATTAAATTTGACAATTTAATTTAATCAATTAAATAAGAATTCAACTGATTATTTTTAGCAAATTTGATTTATTGTCAAATAAAACAATATTAATTAGGAATAAATAGAATTAAATCTAATTAAATAATTAAGTGGCAGTATTAATCTAATTAATTAAATATTCAGAATATTCAATTAATTAAACTTTAGGATAAATAGGATTCATTGCCAAATAATAATTAAATTAAAGATAATTAGAATAAATAGGAATATTGCTAGGAATATTCCCCGATGCAGAATTTATGATAAAATCAATTAGGATTTCGATAATGTGCAGATGTGCCTTAGGTTAGGACTCCAATGTCGATTTCGTTGGAATTGAAGATGTAGGAGGTTAATGAACCTATAGCCCATTTTTGGGGTATTACATTTTGCCCCTCTTTGAATCACTATGCAAAGCGCAGTGGTTCAAAGAATAGTCTGTGTTTTGATATACGTATGAAACCGATTTGAAAGATTAAAGATTGAAAGATATCAACCCAGGCCTAGAATGACCAAGAATCAAGATGATGCTAGCTATATCAACAATGAACCAGTTTTTACGAAAAAAGTGTCAAAATGCCTGATTTTGAACCTTATGATTGCAAAGAAGTGAGTGACCGATTCCAGACCTCAATGTCCTTGTATGAATCATATTGGTATCACACCCTAAACCCATCAGTTACGAAGGACCAAGGAAATAACACTAATGAACCGATCCAAAAAGGTGATAGAGTTTACAAGATAGATTTGGATACTAGATGAATCTGATATGCCCCAAGAGATGATAGATTTTCCCCAAGTGATGAGAACTTTAGATGAATCAACAACTAGACATGGTTTTTGTCTTGATTAGTGAGGAAAGATTGATTGACAGAACTGAGTTACAGACTTTGAATGATGTGCAATGCCATGCCCCCTTTGGGATTAAAATTGAAATTTGACAAGAAAAGTTAGCATTTATAGTTTAGAAGCATGTTAATTGATTTAAGAAGTGGTTATACACGCCCAGGAACACATTCTGCATCATTTAGAGGTCCTGGAGACCAAGTTTGACTAGGTTTGACCATGGTTAACCAAGTTGAAATTTTGATAGTTTGATGTAAGATAATCAGTTAAGTTGAATTCTAGATTTCTTTGATGATTGAAGGTTGATTATGCAAGTAGTGAATAATATAAACTATCTCAGATTTTGATTTTGATCCCGAAACAGGATTGTACTTGCTGTTTTGTTGGAGGAACCTTCATGTGAGATTCAACTCTTATGATATGTTTTTAACATTTTTGAAGAATCATTTAAGCATTTAAGTTTAATTCAATAATTTGTGAGATCATGAAATCATGCAAAGTGCAAAATGAAATGCAAACCTAGGACCTAGGACCTAGTCACTGATCATGTGTCGATTTGTTATCATCATTGAAATTTTTAGGTAACTGGATAAATCAATACAACATCCACTAGTCATGAAACTATAAACATATCAATATTGATTTGTATGTGCAAGAATCAATACAACACCCACTGGTTAGGCAACCATGGACATATGAATATTGATTTTATTTTTGGAATGTTGGATTAGATAAAAGCACCAAGGCACAAACGCCAGGATGACCTGAATATCATGTCCATTTTGATATTGCAATTTGTATAAGCATCAAAACATAAACATTATGATGACCTGAATATGCCTTGCATTACAAACACATCAAGCAGTCAATAGATCATTCTAAATCTAGTGTGAATTACATGTAGTGAACCTTTATTGTTCACATCCTTATGCAAGATCGCGTTTCACAGTAGGAGAAAGAAATCACTCAAAAAGACAATAGTTAGATCAAACTTCTTTGAATTTTCCAGGTATCAATGGTCGAGGTACGCATGGCCATTCAATTTGAGATAGAGGCTCTTACAAAAGGACACCATTTCAATTCAGAATTTCCAAAGTTGTTAGATTTTCACTCAAAGTAGAAAACAAAGAAAAGATTATGCCTCCACTCATCACCCTCTAAATCTTGTAAAGGACATCATCGAAGAGATCAAAAGGACACAATATGCAAAAATCTCAATGTGAATCAGTAAGCATACAAGGAGATAAAAGCATGTAAAAATCATAGATTGTTTTCAGTTTGATGTTTGATTGCATTGTTGTAGATGCAAAATCCTTTTTGGAGACGAGATTGACTGACTGACTCAAATAAAGCTTCAAAGGACTATGACTAGATATGACACATCTAAGATATACTAGAAGCCATAGGATATGACATTGATTGCCCCCAAGTGTTAAGCATTGATAGGATACAGATGCTTGAGCTGACTGGTGTACAGACCGACTTATTGAAAATAGGAATGTGTAAACAAATTGGGAGATATGTAAAAACTAAAGCAAGACTAAAAGCTAGGAAAGACCAAGATTGCATTGATAGATGGAGCATTTTGAAACAAGTGGCACCTGTTTGCTGGGTTTTCACCATCTTGGCAGAGATTCTATTTTTGCTACCAAGGCGCTTGTTTCCAAGTTTTCACCAAGGCACTTTTTCTTTTTCTCATTTTTTTGTATTTTTATTTTTCCAAATTTTTTTTGTACTTTTGATATTTTTTACTTTTTTTGTGAATCATCAAGGCACCCATTGCTAGGTTTTCACCAAGATGTTCATTTTTTTAGGACTTTTTCAAATTTTTAAAATTTTTTTAGGACAATTTACCATATACTGAATGCCTTAGGCATAGAATTTCTTCAGATGGAGAACATTGATTGGTTCTCAGAGCTATTCTCCTTTAGTCATTGAGAGTTGATAGGCACTAGAGCCAAAAGTAGCAGTGATAACAAAGGGATCCAACCAGTTGGGTTCAAACTTCCCCTTGCGCTCTCTATGTGATTAATTTTTAGGATTCTCTCTCAAGACTAGATCGCCAACCTGAAATTATTTGTGTCTGACTTTCTTGTTGTAACCTCTAGACATTCTCGTTTGATATACTCGGAGATGATCATATGCTTCTTGTCTGTGCTCATCTAGTAGTTCAAGTTCTTGCAACCTAGACACTTTGTAGTCATCATCAGTTACTAGACCATGCATTCTGATTCTTAGCGATGGGATTTCAACCTCAATAGGTAGTACTGCTTCAAACCCATAAACTAAAGAGAAAGGTGTAGCCCCAGTGGGTGTTCTGTTACTTGTTCTGTAGGCCCAGAGAGCTGGATTGATCATGAGATGCCAGTCTCTTCCTATTTTATTAACTGTACGATGTAAGATTTTCAATAGATTCTTGTTAGAAGCCTCTACTTGTCCATTCCCTTGAGGATAGTAGATAGATGACCAATGTTGTGTAATCTTGAATTTGGCACATAAATCATCCAAATATTTGTTCTTAAATTGTCCACCATTATCTGTGACTATGGAATGTGGAATACCATACCGGCATATGATGTAGTTCAAGATGAACATAGATATTTGTTTTCTAGTTGCTTGTGTCAAAGGGACTACTTCTACCCATTTTGTAAAATAATCTGTAACTGTGATTATATGGGTATGTCCATTAGAAGAATGAGGATGTATAGCTCCTATAAGATCAAAGGCCCATTGATGAAAATACCATTGTGTAGTGAAGGGAATTAGATCTCTCCCTAGAGCATGAATTAAGTTGCCATGTACTTGGCACTTTTGACAGTTCTTAGCAAACTTCATAGACTCTTTCTCTATTTTAGGCCAATAGTACCCAACCCTAATAAATTTTTGAGCTAGTGTTAAACCATTCGAGTGTGACCCACAAATACCATCATGGACTTCCTCTAACACACGTTGAGACTCTTCCCATTCAAAACATCTAAGTAGTGTACCATCTAGACCTCGTTTGTAAAGATCATGACCAATGATGACATATCAAGAGGCATTACAGCTAAGGTATATCTTTTCATGGTGGTTGAAGGTATCGGGAATGATTTGGTCTTTGAGATAAGAGAATAGATTTTTATATCTGGATGAATCATGACCTACAAAAGTGCAAATCATGTGGGTTTCAGGAGAGTCATATGTAGGGTAAGGTAGTGCTTCCATGAGGAACTCATAGCTTAGCTCATGTTCAAGCTACTATAATAAAGTAGATAATGTTGCCATTGCATTGACAGCCTTATTCTCTATTCTAGGTATTTTCTCAAATGTGATAGAGATGAAATATTTCTTGAGATCATCTACCATTCTCTTGTATGGAATGAGCTTTTCATCCTTAGTTTGGTACACATCATTGACTTGATGGATTACAAGTTGTGAGTCTCCATGAATGTGTAATTTTGTTACTCTCCACTCAATTGCCATTTTCATGCCATTAAGAAGGGCTTCATATTCAACAATATTGTTTGTGCAAGGAAACTTGATTCTAAATGCTTTTGGGATTGAGTATCCTTGAGGAGTTATGAACAATATGCCTACTCTAGATCCATTATGTGTATAGGAGCAGTCAAAGAATAACTACCATTCTCTAGAAGAAAGATTCATGATAGAGGAATTTGGGAATTCCATTTGCATTGGTGTATCATCAAATAAAGGTGCATCTGCTAATTGATTAGCAATAACTTGGCCTTTAATATCTTTTCTTTCAACATATTCAATGTCAAATTCACTTAAGAGCATGACCCATTTGGCTAATCTACCCGTGAGGGTAGCTTTGCTTAGTAGGTACTTTAGTGGATCAATCTTAGATACTAAATGTGTAGTATGAGCCAACATATAATGTCTCAATTTCTGTGATGCAAAGACCACAACTAGACAAGCTTTCTCAATCATTGAATACTTGTTTTCATATGCGACCAATGTTCTAGTGATATAGTATATAGATCTTTCCTTCTTGTTCTCATCATGCTGTGCAAGCAATGCCCCCAGTGATGTATCTGTAGCGGAGACATATAAGATCAAAGGCTTCCCTTGAATGGGAGGCATCAAGATAGGAGGATTTGATAGATATTTCTTGATATGATTAAAGTTCTTTTCACATTCCTCGCTCCATGTCACTCCATGCAAAGGTTGCACCTTTATGTAATGTCTTCGTAAAAGGTTGTGATATGTTTGCTAGCTGAGATATGAAGTGTCTGATAGATTGAACTCTACCTTGCAATGTCCTCATTTGACTGATGTTCTTGGGAGGCTACATCTCCATTATAGCCTTGTATTTAGCTAGATCAACTTCAATGCCCTTCTTTGAAACTATGTATCCTAAGAGCTTTCCAGAAGTGACACCAAAAGCACACTTCTTAGGATTTAGTTTGAGACTAAATTTTTCCATTCTATCTAGTATCTTTCTCAAGTCATTTAGATGTTCAGCTCTAATCATATATTTTGCTAAAGTATCATCAATATAATCCTCCATATTCCTATGCATCATTTCATGAAAAATAGAAGTCATAGCTCTTTGATATGTAGCACCAGCATTCTTAAGCCCAAATGGCATGACATTCTAGTAGAAGGTACCCCATGTACATGTAAAATTTGTTTTCTCTTGATCCTCTGGAGCAATTTTTATTTGATTATATCCAGAAAAACCATCCATTAAAGAATACATCTCAAAGCCCGCAGTCATGTCTACTATCATATCAATGTTAGGTAATGGAAAATCATCCTTAGGGCATGCTTTATTTACATCTCTGAAATTAGTGCACACTCTTATTGATTTGTCTAGTTTAGAAATAGGTACAATATTAGAGATCCATTCTGCATAATCAATAACTCAGATAAATCTGGCTTTTAGGAGCTTCTCTAATTTAGCTTTTACCAAGAGTGCAACATGTGGATGCATCTTTCTCAATTTTTGCTTAACAAGTTTAACGTTTGGAGCTATAGATAAATGGTGCATTATAAGATTAGGATCCAACCCTAGCATATCTAAATATTTTCATGCAAATTTGATCTTTTTCTCTGTTAGGAATGTTGTAAATTTTTTTTTTCTTCCTTTGATAAAGATTGTGCTACATGGATCAACTATGGTTCTTCTATTGTTCCCAAATTGATAGATTGAGTGGGCTCAATTAGAATTGGAGATCTATCCTATAAATGACTTGGAAGGACATCAAATATCTCATCCTTAGGTGCCTTAGAGAGGTTTTCACCTTTGGATACATCTTTTATTTTTACTTTTGTAGGTTTTGAGACTGCCACAAAGTGGTTTTCACCCTCAGAACTCCTTTTCTTTTTATTCTTATTCTTATTTTTCTGACTAAGATACTTGATGTCTGACTCAATCATGCTAACGCTCGGTTCACTGATGGAAGTCCTCATAGGTTCAACTGCATTGAGGTAGCAAGCAAGGGCATAGTCATTAGGAAAGGTATAAATACCTTGGTTCAAGTTTGTGGACGTTATGTCAAGAAGGTTAGGGTGTTGGATAGTCAAAGTGGTGAAAGATTGGGAAATAGTGTTTACGGATATGGATCTTTCATCATTGGTCCTAACCCAATGCTCAAGTTCAAAGGTGATATTACAACTTAAGACATTCAATTCATGAATAGGCTCGATGTTATTATGGAAATCCATTTCATCCATTGGTGGATCAGACTCGATTAGTTCATCATTTCGCTCTAGACTTATGTTGGGTTTAGGTGCATATTGGTGAATAACATCAACATGCTTTTCTGTAATAAGTTCATCTGGTTCTGGAATGACCCCCCATTCATAGTCATTTGATTCATCTTCTATTTCTTCATCTAGACTCTAGGAAATTTGAGAACATGAGTAAAGTCAAGATGAATACCCCAAGAAGGGTTTCCCTCAGATTCTGATTTGAATTCATACATGTGAGAATCCATCTTAGAATAACTACCACCTTCCTCTTTTTGATTGCCTTCAAGATTAGCTGGCTCTTGTGTTGCAACTATCTCTTTCTCTATAGTAGGTTCTTGTGTCTCTATTACATTAATTCTTTTTATTGGATCATCTTCAGCTTCAAGGAGGTCTTTTATTTCTTTAGGAAAATGCTCATAAGGAATGAGCTCATCAGTGGTGTCTGAATCATCACTATTAGATTGTTTAGTTATTTCCCCCATTAGTTGATTTTCTACGGAAGGCTCAATTTGTTCTAGAACATGCAGGGAGTTCTTGCTAAGATAGAAAGGCTTCTTCGTGTATCCTAGACCTATTGTATTCTTGTTTTCTTGGCCACGATGATCAAGAGGTGACAAAAGACCTTTACCCTATAGTCCTAGAGGTCCTTTTCCTTTATATCCCATCTTTGTAATCAATTTATCCCTTGGGGCATATGACTTAGATGGGATATTTAGTATTTTAGCATCACATTTTTGGACAACTTGAGATTTAGGTTCATCTTTGTATAGCCATACGAGCACAACTTCATCCTCTTCAAAATCCTATTTAGATACTTGTTCTGCAACAAAATTTCCTTTATATGCTTCAAGAGGTTCTCTAAATTCAAGCTTGGACTATTTTAGAGTTTGTCCATAAGACTTAGGAGAGATAGGGAGAGATGTCAAAGATAAGACTTGCTCTATAGTATATTCTCCCATACCATTTTCTTTGATCTTAACCTCTTTAGCAATGGCTTCCATCTTAGATGTTGAAGCAATGTCTAGCTGCTTAGTGGAAGATTATCTATTATTGGGAACATGTTTATCAGCACTCTCTTTCAAGGTATTGCATGTTGTATATAGATCAGCTGGAATCGTCACCTCAACTCCTTCATAAGGAAATTTCAAACACTGATGGAATGTAGAGGGAATGGCTTTCATGTCATGTATCCAGGGTCTTGCTAGGAGGATATTGTAAGCCAAAGGTAGATCAAGAAATTAACATACAGTATCTCTGATGGCAGGACCTACTCTGATAGGTAGGAAAATAGTTCCCTTAGAAGATCTTTCTTGCTCATCATATGCTTTGATAATTATCTTCTTCCTAGGATCAATGGCCATTTCTAAAAATCCCAATTGTGTAATCAAGCTGAAAGAACAAATGTTTAGGCCAGTGCCTCCATCTATCAACACACATTTGACACGATGGTTTTGGATCAAGACTTCAATATGCAAAGGCTGGTTATGCAGATGAATCAAGGAGTTATCATCTTCCTCTAAAAAGGAAATGTACTTTGGAGACGTAAGATGACCAACCATAGTTTGGAATCTGTCTAAATCAAGGTCATCATGAAGATTGGATCCAAGCAGAGCTTTGTCTAGAATGGCTCTATGAGCTGGAGATAACCAAAGCAACTCAAACATGGAGATTTTAGAATTTGTGTGCTGGAGTTGTTGGACAATACTATATGAAATAGGCCTCATGTCTTTAGGATTTGAAGATTTAGATGTAGCCTTCTATTTAGAAGTAGATGAAAGATTGAAAGGCACCTTAGGGACATTTGATGAATCTGGTATTTATCCTTGTAGGTGTGCCTGAGCTTGTGATCGAGTAACTACATTAGCTAATTGATTATCTCTATCTCTTCTTACAATTGTGATGACATTGCAATGCTTAGATAGGCATGGTTCAACCATATTGATAACAACATTGTTTCCTGAGTAGGCATAATTGAATTTAGCACCCATATTAGGTTGAGAAGAAGAATCTTCTTTACCATGTTTAGGAAATGGTTCTGTGAATGTTGTATGATCGTTATTGCTCTTATGATTGTCAATCATGATGTCACCATTATCAATTTTGTCTTGTATAATGTGCTTCAAGTGAAAATAGTTATTAGTCTTATGACCTTTATTGCAATGGAATTCACAAAAATCATTCTCTCTCCACCATTTCGGTTTAGGTTTTGGATCAAAGACTTTCATCTCAGGCAAGTAGATGATTTATTTTGTCAATATAGTTTTCATGGCAGATTCCAAGGATTTTTCAAGAGGAGTGAATTTGAGATTAGGATCTATAGCCCAAGGTTTGTAATCATATGATTTTTTGTTGGACTATGTAGCTTTGGCTTCAGAAGCTTTGATGGCTTGGGTACCAACAGTAAGATTGAAAGAAGGTGCCTTAGATGGGGCACAGATATTATCAACAATGCCATCTGTGACAAAACCTTTATTCTTGTTCCAATTTTTGTTCTTGTCCTTAGAACTAGATCCAGATTCATACTTGTCTTTTTGAAGTGATATGTCTCCTTTTTGCACAAGTACTTTCTCAATTTTGATCACATTATCTACCATCTTGTCAAAAGATGTATGATTTTGCATTTGTAAAGGGTAGTTGATTTCTAGAACAAGATTGTTGATGAAGATTTCTAGCTTCTCAGTTTCTGGAATAGGTCTAGCATATAGAGAAAATTTCTTCCTCCACCTCTTGAGAAATGTCAGGAATGGTTCTCCTAGATATTATTTCAGATTGCAGATGTCGATCATGGTGACCGGATCTTGAATATTGTAGGAGTATTTTTGATAGAATAGTTTGATTAACTCCTCAAAATTTTTGATAGTAGGGGGCATTCTAGAGAACCAATGAATGGTTGCTCCTCCTAGAGATCGAGGGAAAAGACACATTAAGTAGGTTGGTTCATGCATAAACTCCATAGATTGAGTACAAAATTCTTTGACATGATCTTGAGGGTCAGAGTTTCCATCATAATTATCATATTTAGGCATCTCCACTCTTTTAGGGAATGGTGGCATTTACAAGTCTTTATCAAATGGAAAAGGACATAGAGCCTCCATGGAGAACTCTTTAGGTTCCTTTTCTTTCTCAAGTTTGTTAAGTTTGACTTGCATGGAATGCATCTGTTTCATCATAGCCGTGATAGGAGTTTCTTCCTCATGTGTAATGATATCTTCCACATTAAAGTTTTGAGGAAGTTTAGCTCCTTGATGAGCTAACTCTAGAAAGTATGCTTCTCTATCTTCCTTCAAGAAATGTTTCATCATTCTTTTGAAGTCATCATCATTTTGATATTGAGCAATTTTAGAAGGTGCAGGTTCTTGATCCATACTATGTTGAGATTGGTGTCCTTGAGACCTGTGATGTGTCCCTCCGTGAGACATGTTAGAAGTTTTAGGGCTCCCTGGATTAGATTGAGGTGGGGTTTTTTAATTACCTCCATGAGTTGATGGAGGGGGTACGTAACCAGTTTTCAATCAAAAATTGCCAAGACTGTCATCTTCATAAAGACCAAAATTTTAGAGTTGTTTAAGATTTGGGGCCTAGAGAGTATTCAGAGGTATTGTATGGGATACCTCTCCATATTTCTTGTGTGACGAAGCTCTAGTTTCCACCATTAACCTTGGGTGAAGCCAAATAATAAGATGAAGACAACTAAAGAATGAATTGATTCTAGAAGATCAAATGACACAACCTTGTCAAGATTGAAGTGATTAAAGAATATATCAGATGTAAATGAAGGATACTATGCCATAGTAGTGTGGGTAGACACCTAACAGATGGTGGGCATGAGCTCACAACACTTAGCCATTTAGTAAAAAGATTGAATTTAGAAGATAATTTTGACAAGGTTTTGACACAAGATGAAAAAGACTCAAATCGATAAATCAGAAGGCTAAATCAGACTCAAGTGACCAATTTAGGAAAATTAATGTATTCGTTATAGGTTCTGCTCTATTCCTGACACAATGATTTGTTTGACAAATTCTAGAAATAGGCTATAAAATTGGATTTCTGACAAATTTGACCAATCTCTGACAACTTTGACTTTGGCTTTGATACAAGTTTTGAAATTTTCGGATGACTTTTGACACTAGAAAGGATTTTTGCTTCAGATTTGCAATTTTTTAGTTTTTAGTACCAGTTTGTTTGCAAATTTTTTTGTCCAATTTTTGAAGATCTGTGTAAAAGTTTGTCTCAAGTAACCAAGAAGATATCAAGCATGCAAAATAGCAAGCAAGGGAAGCAAGCAATCGTCTGAAAACAATGAAGAAGGGAAAAAACAACCTTGCGCATGAACAAGCAATAGTGACTTATTGTGCTAATCCATAGAAGTGCTAATTGTGTATGTTCCAAAAAGTTTTTCAATAATGCACATATTCCTAGAATTTTTTTTTTTTTGCCTCACTAGGGTTTGTAGTAATGGTCTGACTCTGCAACTTTTGTGATCTCAAGAGGGTGAAATCCAATCCAAGCACACCGGGGTTTTGACACAGTCTAAGAAATTAATCAATCAGGAGTTGCTAGGGAGATCTGACAGCCCAACAAGAGACCACACCTGTGAAGAATATTTCCTCCACAAGGACATTTATATAGCGGCTGCTGCTACCATGATGAAAATGGCTATTATCACTTGAGGTTCTGTCCACGTGGTTGACCCAATTAAGGGAATATCCACTATGGTTAACCCTCTCTAAAGGTGACTCACAAAAGATACCATAGGGGGACTAGATCAAATTCAAGGATCTAGGTTTCTGGTACTATCCAAAAAGGAAGTAGAGCATAGTCTCCTAACCTCTTCACTTCACCAAGACAAAGTAGACAGATTAATCAGACATGCTAAGACTAAGATTATCTCACAAAGATCTATGACATCAACCGCTTATGATCTATCAACCTCTTCAGAGAGAGAGTGTATCAATCAAAAGTTGAAGACACACGAATCTAGTAGAACATGAGACTTTCTCAGTACCTTCCCTACCTACAAGGGGATCCTTCGTCAAGAGGAGCTTCGCATGAATAAACAAGAGAAAGAAGCTTAATCTCTCAAGATCATCCACAAATAGTGTTCATAGGGCCTATTTACTATGTGTCACAAATATGCAAAAAGCAAATCTATGTTCATTTTATAGCCCAAAAATTGAAGTCTGATTTATGAAAGCAGGAAAGGCACTCAAGCTAGACACGTGAGATATTCATTTTATGTCCAAATTGAAATGTTTTTAGATGTACTAGAATACCTGAATTCCCTTGCAATGTGCTTAGTAGATTTTACCTAATTCTTAGCTTTGTTAAGCAATCCCGTGCAAGCAAGCCACAAACTCTCTGACAAGTAAACAAGCAAACAAGATATGCAACATATATTCAACTTATGAAAAACCTAGGGTTAGATCTAAAAATCAATTATTAGGAGCAATAATAACCAGCAACTAATCCAAATGACAACTCATATCATTCATTGAACCATGTGAAAAATAAGTGCATACCCATCACAAAATTTTATTTTTTGTTGCATTTGACCTAGTCAACAAGATCTAATTTTTTTGATATGATTTAGTCTACAAAAATAGAAATGCAAAATAGGGACCCCTGCCTAAAAATAGAGAGCTTTCAAAAAATGTAAAATTTTTAAAAAAATCTCTTCATTTGTGCCCTAGAGACTCATTTTACCAAAACAGACCAATTTTTGTAAATTAAATATTTGAGCTAATATATTGCATCAAAATTTAAAACACAAAGAATGGTGTTAAAATGATGCAGAACAAAACATGAATTTGCAGTAAATTGTTTAATCCAAGAGCGAAGAGTAAGGAAAAATACCATGAATTAGCACAAGAACTAGGAGCATACACCAAAAATAAGCAAAGAGGAGACAATATTTTGAAGGGGAAAAGCATAAAAAAACCCCTGTGAAATTAATGAAAGTGGCAACAAATGCCTAAGAACGAGAGAGAGAGAGAGAGAGAGAGAGAGAGAGAGAGAGAGAAAACAATGCTCATACAATAATTGAGAAGAGGAAGAAATCTCATATGAGAGAATGAGAAAAAGGAGAGCCATCTCTTTTAATAGAGATGTGAGAGAGGAGTTACATTGTAACTCCCATATCTGAGTATGCCACATTTCACTAGTGTGTGAGACAAGTGTAGGATTCCTCATAAGGAGGAATATCTATTTTCCTCAATAAAGGAAATTACAAATATGACATGTCCTCCCACTTGGACTAGAGGATAGAATACATTAGGATACCTTGGTTTATTCTATTTAATACATAAATAACCAAGGAAAGATTAAATTCTAACAAATGGACCCCCTATATAATTTAAAGAGATTTTTAAAAATGTAAAATTTTTTGAAAAATATGCTGATTTGCGTTAGAAATTAATTTTTTCTGAAAAATCAATAACAAATTATTAAAAATTCAAAACATCTCATAAAATTCTAAATTTTTTTTTGAAGCTTCCCTAATGTCTCCAACCTAAAAAAAACATTTCAGACCAAAAATCCAAGCCGTTTGGGAGATAAAATTAAATCTTTGAAACTTTAGGGTTTTAGCTCCAAAAAAAAATCAAAACCAACATGTAAAGGTGGGTTGCCCCATGGTGGGCACCATAAATGTGTGTGTGAATTTTGTACCTAGCTATGGACACAACACTTCAGTAAAACATTAGAGGTTAGCAAAAATCAAAATATGCAAATAAGAACAATATAGTTAACTAGGTGATTTACTGCCTTCTAGTAGGTGCGAGTATGGTATTCTCAGATTAGACAGAGATCAGTGACAATGCAACACCTAAACGAAAGATTTAAATGATGAAAACAATAAAATATGAATGCAAATTAATCTATTTTTATTTTATTTTTGATGCAATAAGATGAGAAAAACTGATAATAAATTAATCTAAATGGATTGAAATAATATGCAAATTAAGCTAATAATGATATGAAATATGAAACTAGAATGAATTGAAAACAAGATTGATCTCACAAAACGCTGATTCACAAGAAGCTTGATGATTCCTCTGATGTCAATTCACCAAAGTAAGTATGCAAATTCTGTGGATGATTTGTAAAGAGCTGAGCCTTGATTTTATAAAAATCCAGGGCTTGAGGGTGCATGGAAAAAGTCATAAATCACTCTTGATGAACTCAGGTTGATTTTTGAGTTAATAGGAAATTAGAAATAGATAACTCATAAAATCATGCAAAATATGCAAGAACAACATTTTAACTCAAATCAGAAGTTTAGATCAACTTTGAACTCAAAATAGATGTTGAGTTTCGAAAAGATAACAACTTGAATTGATTTTCTGATTTAAAGTTTAACTGCTCTTTGAATGTGCACAAATAATCATGAATTAATTAAATAAATAAAGTGATTTATCTTCAACTTAACTGATTTTAAATTTAAAAATAACTGATTTGTGGGTTAATCAATTATTTTAATCAAACTTTTATTCAAAACTATATTATTAAATATTGACAACTTGGATTTAATCAATTAAATAAATATTTAATCAATTATTCATAGGAGATTTGATTTATTGTCAAAATTAAATAATATAATTAGGAATAAATAGAATTAAATCTAATTAAATAATTAAGTGGCAGAATTAAATTAATTAATTAAATATTCATCATATTCAATTAATCAACTTTAGGATAAATATGATTTATCGCCAAATAATATTTAAAATATATTTAAAATAACTGATTTATGGGTTAATTAATTATTTTAATCAAATTTTATTCCAAAACTATATTATTAAATTTGACAATTTAATTTAATCAATTAAATAAGAATTCAACTGATTATTTTTAGCAAATTTGATTTATTGTCAAATAAAACAATATTAATTAGGAATAAATAGAATTAAATCTAATTAAATAATTAAGTGGCAGTATTAATCTAATTAATTAAATATTTAGAATATTCAATTAATCAAACTTTAGGATAAATAGGATTCATCGCTAAATAATAATTAAATTAAAGATAATTAGAATAAATAGGAATATTGCTAGGAATATTCCCCAATGTAGAATTTATGATAAAATTAATTAGGATTTCGATAATGTGCAGATGTGCCTTAGGTTAGGACTTCGATGCCGATTTTGTCCGAATTGAAGATGTAGGAGGTGAATGAACCTATAGCCCATTTTTGGGGTATTACACCAACTTCTCTATTTAATGCCTCCGTTATGTTAACATAAACAATAAGAATGAAGTTTTTAATCATAGGACATCACACTACCACACAACTTAATTATAGTCCTTTCAGGTCATATCAACTTTAGAAAATTAGAATTTTGCAAGTACAACAAATGTGGGGGATTTAAAGGAAATTAATGGAACAAGGCCTAAGTACAATGTTAAAGTGACAAGGATGTGACTAGGATGGTTTAGCAATGACATTTAGAATTTATTACACTTCTCCTGACCCTTATGAAACATTTACAAGTGTCCTCACTTTACATATTTAGCACGAGAATGGGAAACTGGCGTAGCGCCTGAATTATATATTTAGTGTAGTACTAGATATAATTACTAAAATCTGTGTGCTAAAAGTGAGTAATGATTGAGAGAGTTGTACCTGACATTGATTTACCATATGTGCAATGAAAAGGTGGTGAGAGCGTGATGATTCTAGTGGCCGCATGTGATTGCTAACGCGTCTTTAATTGAAAGTATTGAGGATAGAAATTGTGGGTGACGTGGGTTCTGAATGGATGGAAGAAAGAGAAGTGAGATGAGTTGGAGAGAAGAAGAAAGAAAAATGAATGAAGAAAGGTACCTCATATTAAATGAAGTTTTATTATGGTCAGTTTCGGAAGGCATGTTATATTGTAGCTACAAGAAGAAGGCTTTCTCTTCTGATGTAGGATGTGTTACCTGTGGTGCTACTGAATTGTTTGTACTGAACTACTACATGAAGTCTACTTTTGTTTGGGGCTTGTGATAGAGGCACAAGAGATGTCCATTGACAAGTAGTTTGAAGTGGATTGGATCTAGTGTAGTCAACTAGATTGCTCCATTGTTATAGACATGTTCAATTTCATATGGTCCTAGCCATCTAGTCTACATATTTCTTGGAATCTCCTTGAATCTAGAATCATATAGTAAAGCCTAATCACCCACTTGAAACTGCTTATTCTTGATATGTAAATCATGCCACCTCTTTCGCTCATTCTAGATTAGCTCTGTTCACTCCAATGTAGATTTACGCATTTCATCTAAGGAATTGAGGTGGAGAAGGTGTTCTATTTGTGCTATAGGAAGATTGATATTTAATTTTAGAGCTGTGCACAATGTTTTGTGTTCAAATTCTATTGGTAACATTACTGCCTTCCCATATACTAATTCAAATGATGTGAATCCCATTGTTGTTTTCTAGGTTGTGCGATAGGCCCAGGTTGCTTCAATTAATTAGCTGCTCCAATCCCTGTGATGCAATTGTACTATCTTTGTTAGGATGGCCTCAATTTCTCTATTTGTGACCTTTGCCTATCCATTTGCCTGTAGATGGTAAGGGCTGGACTTCCTATGCCTGATGTTGTATTCCTTCATTAAGTCATTGATCAGATTTGAAGTAAACTATGCTCCTTGGTCAGTTACAAGTTCCCTTGGCACTCCATAATGGGTGAAAATGCCCTCATACAATAATTTTGCTACTTTTTGATCTCTGGCATGCTGTATTGCTTTCATTTCCACCCAATTGGTCAGATAATCTGTGCATACTAGGATATATGATTTCCCATTTGAAAGAGGATCTATTGGACCTATAACATCCATGCACCATTTTCAAATGGCATGACCACCACTTGTGGGTTGAGGGGCATTTCATCTATTTTGGTTGGGTGACCCATCCTCTGACATTTATCACATTTCATTGTATAGCTGGCTGCATCCTTGTGAAGTGTTGGCCAGTAGTAGCCTATTGTTAAGATCTTCAGAGCTGTTCTCTTTGCTACAAAATGACCTCCACATGGCTCATCATGACAAGCATGGAGTATATCATATATTTCATCTTCTCTCTCACACCTTCTCATGATTTGGTCTGGACCAGTATAAAATAAATTGTTATCAATCCATGAGAATTGAAAATTTTTCTCTGCAAGCATTCTTTTGTCCTTTGGAGAGAAATGTGGGGGCATTTTGCTGGTTGCAAGATAATTGGCTATGTTAGCAAACCATGGATTCTTCACTGCAATGTGGAATAGGTGTTCAACATGGAATGTATCTTAAACTAGAGTAGTGTCTGCATCAGCATTTTGAAGTTTGGATAAATAATCAACCACTAAGTTTTCCTTGCCTGACTTATCAACAATTGTTATATCAAATTCCTACAATAAAAGAAGCCATCTTGCTAACCTGCTTGTGATAACAGGTTTGTTCATTAGATATTTAATTACTGAGTGATCAGTGTGAACAAAGATGGGATAGCCTATTACATAATGGTAGAATTTGTTCAATGCATAAACTACAACCAATAGTTCCTTTTCAGTACCTGTGTAGTTTAATTTAGATCCATGGAGGCTCTTACTGATATAGTAAGTTTCATTCTCAAGGTTACTTGGCTTTTGTCCTAGCACAACACCTATGGCATAATTTGATGCATTGGTATGAATGTGAAATGAGATAGACTAATCAGGTCCTTTGAGGACTAGTGTAGTTGTTAGGAGTGACTTGAGCTGTAGGAAGGACTCATCACAAGCTTGTGTCCATATAAACTCAGCCTCTTTGGTAAGTAGTGTGTATAGAGGACTAGCTATTTGACTAAAATTTTGAATAAAGCACCTATAGTAGCCAACATGTCCTAAGAAAGATCTTACATCTTTTTGTTTAGTAGGTGTGGGTAACGTGAGTATTACCTCAATTTTGGCTGGGTCTACTTGGATTCTTGCTGCTGAAATGAAATGTCCAAGTATAACTCTTTCTTGCATCAACATAAAGAACTTATCACTGTTGAGGGAAAGATTGTGTTTCTTGTATCTGATTATCACTTTTTTAAGATTCTGCAGAGCTTCTTCAAATGTCACCCCAAATGCTGTAAAATCATCCATGTATATCTCCATGCAATCATGTGAAATGTCAGCAAAAATACTAATTACAACTCTCTGGAATGTTGCTGGAGCATTACACAACCCAAATGGTAGGAAAGAACATGCATATGTCCCCCATGGACATGTGAATGTAGTCTTTTATTGGTCCTTTGGAGCAATACTAATCTGATTGTATCCACTACATCCATCAAGAAAGGAAAAATACTTTTTACCCGCTAAAGTATCAAGTACTTGATCAATGAATGGTAATGGGAAATGATCTTTTTTGGTAGCTTTGTTTAACTCTATGTAATCTACATAGATTCTCCATTTACTCCCCTTTTTAGGCACTATAACCAAAGGTGACACCCATTTACTATCAGATATAGTATATATAAAGCCAACATCTAGCAAATTTTTTAATTCTATTTTGGCTATCTCTCTTAATGTTGGGTTAATCCCCCTCTGAGGCTGGTGGAGTAGTAGACTTCCTTCATTGATATATATCCTGTGAGTATAGAGTGTGGGGCTTAGTTCCTTCATATCTCCATAATCCCATGCCAAGGATTTTTCATGTGTTTGTAGAAGCTTAGTTAATTTCTCCATCTGCTATGAAGGCAACTTATTATTTACATGGAGATTGTGACCCTTGGAAAGTTCAACAGTAGTTTTAAGGTCAAGCATGGATACTTCAGAGATAGGACTTGTATCTACTTCACAAGGTAGTAGTTGATGGATAATATTGGGTTCTGAAGGAAAAACACAGTGCTCAAGATGGTCCTCATATGTAGTTAAATCCAACATAGAACTCTCAGATATATCTTTGATCACAACATGGTCATTATTAAGAATGCTCTGAATTACTTCATCTTCCTCATGCAACTTTAGAAAGGATTTCCTATGTAACATCATGAGCATGATCTGAATTACTTCATCTTCCTCATGCAACTTTAGAAAGGATTGCCTATGTAACATCATGAGCTGAACCACAGAGTTCAACTCTTCTTCCCCATCTCCTAAATCTCACCATACATGTGTGCTTAAATTTGGTTGGGGTTGAGCTAGAGGGTACAATGCTAGTTTCTTTAGTTGCTTTCCCATCTGATTTTGTCATGTTCCCTAATCTACAACTAATGTTTTCTTTAGTGTTTCTAACCATGGACATCTTAGAATAATAGGGTAACCAACAAGATTGACCTTTGGTGATAGAATCAGGAAATCAACAGGGTAGTCCCATGAATCTAGGGCAAGTATTATGTCTTCTATCAGTCCATTAGGAGTGATAGTAGAGATATCTACTAGTTGCAAGATTTTTGGGGTTTCCTCATAACCCTTCTATGCTTAGTTTATTCATGGTATCCTTATTCATTACATTAATGGTAGCACCTAAGTCTATTAATGCATTTTTGATAGATTGGCCATTAATGATGATGTTAACAACTGGACTCCCTAGATCTGAATATTTTGGAACTACCAGTTTTTCCCAACATAATATCAGCTAATTGTCCTATAACATGAATTGTTGTAGGATCCTTTTTCTTCCATCCAGGCTTTTTGAGGCAATCTTCCTTGATTTCTTTTTCATAGATAGGAACATCCTTGATGTCTTGAAACATGGGAATCTAGACATGCATGTTCTTTAGTTGGTCAAGGATATCAAACAACTGATCCTCTTTTGGTGTAGGTTTTTCCAGGCTAAGCCTCTGAGGAAAAGGAGGTTTTATTGATGTCTGATCATTAGTTGAATTGGAAACATTAGTTGGGCAAATGTACTTGGAAAAGCATTCTTTGGGAGTGGTACTAATGCTGCAGGAAGGTCTGGCAGTTCAGTGATAAGAGGTGGTTCAGGTGCAGGCAAGGTAGTACCCAATCTTAGGTGTATATCAACTATGTTTAGAGCATAAGCAGGGTACTGCTAAGCATCAGTAGCATACATTTTCTGTTGTTGTTGTTGACCATTGGGATTCAGTTGTGGTTGAGTAGGTAATTATCTTTGCTTTTGAGGACTATATTTACAGGTGGTGGCATAATTGCAGGTGTGTTTATTGGAGGTGGCAAAGATGGATATCCAAGATTTTGATTAAGCCATTGTTGAGGTCCTCTCCACTGATTAGTAGGCTGCCAATTTCCTTGTGGTTGTTGCCATTGGTTTGGAAGTTGTGGCCATTGGGGTTGTTGTGGATTAAACCATTGATTATGTTGATTACTAGGCCATACATTATTCCAGGTAGGTTGAGTATATTGTGGAGGGCTTTGGACATTCTGATTTTGTCACTGACTATTATAAGGATTTGAAATTTGTAATGGGTCTTAAGGCATACCTTGTCTCATGGAACATGGACAATGTTGAGCAACAAAGAACACTTGCTCGTCCTCTCCTTCTATCTTTAAGTACTTAGTTGGAAGATGCTGATTCTCCAAGTTCACGACCAGCTTGCAATGACAATCCCTTCTTTTGCTTGCGGCAATGGGGACAATATTCAGCTAGTTGTGCCTCCACATCTACATGCTTCTTCTTGGTAGTCATCATGTCTAGATGTGTAGCAACATCATTAATGATGTCTTGCTTGAAGTCTGGGTAGCAGGTTTGAGATTTATATCTTGGAAATGCCGAAGCCACTTCCTTTTGCCACTATTGGTCTGAATCCTCTTCCTTTCTTACTACAACCCTGGAATAGTTCAAACAAATCTCTTGAGTTCATCCCAGGAAGACTGAGATATATCCCCTCTAGCTATGAGGTCCAATACTTCCAGGCAATTATCATTCACTCCTCTTAGAAAAATTAGCTTCTGTGAATTCTCCTGCAGTGCATGTTGAGGATTCTTTTGCAAATTTTATAAGAAACGTGATATGTAGTCCTCTAGTGTCTCATCTTCCTTTTGTGACATTCGAAAGATGTCATCTCCTTTTGAATCACCACCTTTGCAATATTCCTTATACTTCCTTAGAAATAAATCTCTCATTCTGTCCCAATCAGTTATTGCATTTTCTCCTAAGACCATGAACCATTTGAGAGCTGAACCCTTCAGTATTGCTGGAAACAAACTTAGTCTTATGACTATTAGTGGTATAGTCAAAACTTCAACACAAAATGTCAAACTCAAACAAAAAGGTGTTAGATCCTTTGTAATAAGGCCATAGAATTTTGGTAGGCTGAAGTAGGCATGTTCTTAAGATTAGGGTTGTTTATAAGACTTGGAATAGGAAATGGAAAGGTAGGAGATTCCATTACTAGAGGTGTTTGGATAATGAAACTGTGGCTAGAAAGTATTACTAACCAAAAGGTTTTGGTCAACAGGTGGTCCTAGATTGGAATTGTTGAGGAAACTAGCTAATATCTCTACAAAAGGGTGAAGGTCAAATAGATCATGAGGATCTTCCTTCTATTGAAGATGATGTAGCAAACTCAGGACTTGCATCAAGAAATGGTAACTCAAGTTCTTCAAACTCTTCTTTCAGTTTAACAGGTTCTTTTGGTAGAAATCTGCCATGAACATCTTGCCTTCTTCAATGCATGCAAGTGAGTTGATGGACTTGTGAAGCAAGCTCACAACTACTCTCTATTGACTAAAAAAGGAAACTAATCTAAAAAATAAGTGACTCATTAAGGTTCCTAGTTTGACACCATCCCCGACAACGCACCAAAAATGAATAGTCCTCATAATAGGTAGTGATAATAATGCCATTGCCTCTCTTAAGAATAATTTATTCATGCTAAGGATTACTTTTCCCATCATGAAATGCATTTATATTTTCAACCCAGGGACGTAGACTTGAACTAAGTTCCTCAAGGAGTCATACGACCTATGCTACAAGAAGATAAAGTGCATGAAAGAAAACTATACTATTGCTGTAAGAAAGTAAACACACTTAACTAATTAATGAAATTAATGTAGAAAGCTTGTAAAATTATCCTAAAACTGTTTAAAAACTCAAAGTGTCAACTATGCCTATCTTTGCAAGTGTTACAGGAACATTCACAGTAGTAATGCTGCAGGAGTAAAATAGTAACTTCTACTTGAAAGCACAAAAATGCAGGAAGCAAATCTACTCTATCCTAATCTAATCCACCTCCCAAGTGGGCCCCCTTGATTGGCTTCTGCTAACTAATAACACATAAGATACTTCAAAATCACTCTTTCATTATATTCTCATAAATTAGTTACATGATAATGGAACAATACATGAAGAACAGAAAAGAGCGTTACACTAAACACAACATTTGAATCTATTTTCTCCTTCAAATCTATTAGATTTGCACAATCCAATTATATAGTATATCAATTTCTAGATTCGATTGTGTAGAGTTTTTACCATCAATGTTTCAGATCATACTACATGATCCATCATCAGGATGCCAAAGAGCAAGAATAAAAAAAGATGGGAGATTGCAGATCTAGAAGACCATAAAAGGAGGGAGAAGGGATGAGGGAGAGAGAAAAGGGAGGCACACAAAGTATAAAAATATAAAAAAATACGTAAAAAGGCTAAACACAAAAAAGACCTATCAAACCAAGTAAATTGGGGAGAACTGCAAAACAAATAAGGATTAAACCAACCAAAAGGAAGAAAACAAAAAGGGATATCTAAGAGGGGGACAAATCAAGAGATAAAAGATAATAAAGAAGGAAAAAATAAAAAGGGAAATAAAACTACAATAAATAAACACCTAAGTATATATATAACTATATATATGTCTATACATACATACATACATACATACATACATACATACATACACATACATATACATATACATATACATATACATATACATATACATATACATATACATATACACACACACACACACACACACACACACCACATATATATATATATATATCTGTGTGTGTGTGTGTGTGTTGATATATGCATATATACATGTGTACATACATATACTCGTAACTATGTGTGTACCTATGTATATATATGTAAATGTATACATGTATATCTATATGCAAATAAGCTAGTATATATGTATGCATGTATACATATAAATACATAAAATAAAATAAAGCATATATATATATGTGAATATATATATATACATACATACATACATACATCATACATACATATATATATATAATGTATATACATATATATATATGTATATACATAATATATATATATATATAATGTATATACATACATATATATATATGTATGTATATACATAATATATATATATATATATATATATATATATATATAATATATGTATGTATGTATGTATATATATTATGTATATACTTATATATATATATGTATGTATGTATATATATTATGTATATACATATAATATATATGTATGTATGTATATATTTATGTATATACATATATATATATATATGTATGTATATACATATTATATATATTAATGTATATATATATATATGTATGTATGTATATACATATATATATATATATATATGTATGTATATATATTATGTATATATATATATATATGTATGTATGTATGTATATATATATGTATATATATATATATTATGTATATTACATTATATATATATATATATATATATAATGTATATACATAATATATATACATAC